>JAGFZM010001395.1:229545-333857 GCA_017657215.1 Limnothrissa miodon | reverse complement strand
AGAGAGAGAGAGAGAGAGAGAGAGAGAGAGAGAGAGAGAGAGAGAGATATAAAGAGACAGAGAGAGAGAGATGGGGGGTTGTTTTAGGAGAAGGGACTTAAAGCATCTCTCTAATTACATTCTGCTGCCCATCAAAGAGAGCTTTCTTTCCCTCAGAGTTCATTTCCTGCTGATCTCACAGGCTCACTCTGGCAAGCAGCCTTTTTCAAGCCAAAGGTGAGAGTAAACACCATCATCTCATAAACATGGATGAATTACACAAACATGCTAATAGTGGCTAATTTCATATGGTTAGCTTATAAGCTTGAGCCAGGTGGAATACATTTCAAATGCAACACATGCAAACGATTTAGAGATGGTAATTATGGAAATGATGAGTGCTTTTGAATTGAATAATTCAGTGCCTTTGGTAACGTCTTTAGCATATTATTAATTATAGCATACGCAGTACGCCTTAAATATGCCATTATGGGATGTTGTTGAAGATGAGCATCCTATAGGCCCTCGGTTCAGGGTTAGTGCCTGTACACATAGACTGTAACACAGAATAATTATTTAGTTAATTATTAAAAAGTACATGATAAAAAGGGCACTCGATATAATAGAAGGAGGTTGGAAAGTTGCAGAAGAAGCTCCAGATGAGATCAGGGCAAATTTGTCCCAAAGTCAGTTGTTTTCTGGCATGGTAATGCGTTACGTAATAAGTCCAAGGAAAGAATAGAGTTGTTTGTCATGGTCAAATGCTTCTGGAGACAGAAAACAATTCTCTGACTTATTACTGAGGCTGATTAAATATGAAGAATATGTGTTGCTGTGCTCATTTTTGTGGACCCAAGACCCAAGGCCAAAGTAGCCTGGGAAAGGCTTTTCCCTGTTGTTTGAAACAAGGCCGTTTTAGGCCTAATAATTACCACCACTGGACTGCTCTCGCATTTGTTTACGCTGTATCGCTCATTCTTCACCTCGGGCAGCTTGTGTGAGGTCTTCACAAAACACAGAGCGCATGGCAGGACAAGGCCTCCAGGTGAGGTCGAGCCGACACACAGGTGTCTAATTGCTACACTTCACCTGTCCATCAAACAGGCATAAGGGGCTTTTGATGGCGTGATTAGGAGGCCCCTAATGGAGGATTACCAGCCTTTTATGGAATTCTACCACATGCAGGTACACCTCGCCTGGGTCAGGCAGCCTCTAGTAACACAATCAACAGTGAGCGCATACAAACAGAGACGGTGACTAGGATGCAAACACATCCTTGTTTGTTTGACTCGCTACTGCATCTGTCAGACAAGGAGGTTCCTTGGGCTGAATCTCCCCCTAGTCTTACCCAGGACCTCACAGACAAACTGATTCACACTATTAACTGATTGAGTTTGTGAGGATGTGAGTGTGTATGCTTGCAGTCTGTGACAGAATGTTCAATTAACAATACTAAAGTCTTGTTCATTTACATTTATGCATTTTGCAGATGCTTTTATGAACAGCGACTTAAAAAAGAGGATAACAAGCAAGCTACACATAAGAAACCTTAAAGTAAATACCGCTAGGGGGATAAGAGTGCATCAGTGGAATTTCTAGGATAGAAGGTGCTCTCTAAATCGCTGGGTCTTCAAGAGCTTTTTGAAAGCAGACAAGGACACCCATATGCTGGTTGTGCTTGGTAGGTCATTCCATCATTCCACCAGTGAGGAACAACACACAAGAAGAGTATAGATTGCTTTGCACACTCAGGCCAACTCATTTGTTTACAATTTGTGGCAGTTGTTTACAGATGCTTTTTCGATGTTTCACTTCACATTGCTACAGACTGTGGACTGTATGAAATGCTGAAGTTAAAGGGGTCAAAAAAAGTGCAACTGATTCACATTTCATAATTTGTCAGTGAGACAGCACTAAACCCTCACAAACTTCATTGACTCTGTGAGGAGGGACTTTTTTTTGTATTGCACCTATACAAGGGTCAAAGTGGGTAAGAGGTACTGTTGTGAATTTGTTGGTGTTAGGGCTTAGAATAGAGGGCTGAAATTAAAGCTGCTAGTAAAATGGCTGAAGTAAACTCTTTGGGCAAAAAGCAACTCTTCCATGATGAAAACATCGACACATTTCGGGATGTTGTTCAAGGGACAATTTTATTATCTGTTGGTGTGTACACTGAACCCTGTGTGCCCCAGTGAATCTCCCCCTGCCCCTGACGCAAGCTGTCAGAAATCTGTCATGGGAGATGGGGGCCAGGGGTACTTCAGCAGTGGGCAAAGGAATGAAGTGTGGACAGGATAGACTCCAGTTTTACTGACACCTTGCTGACAGGTCAGATGGGGATATGCTTGGCTGTGTGTGTCTGTGTGTATGTGTGTGTGTGTGTGTGTGTGGAAAGAAGGCAGTGTGTGTAAACTGAGGCTATTTTGGCAAAAGAGGCAGGGTCAGATCTCCCCTCCCCGATACCAACCTTATCAGCTATGCTAAGAGACATGACAGGGTACCTTTCTCTCTCTCTCTCTCTCTCTCTCTCTCTCTCTCTCTCTCTCTCTCTCTCTCTCTCTCTGACACACACACACACACACTTGTCTTCCTGGTTGAGCAGAAGCTTATCCCCTCTGGATGCCGATAAATGCCACTGAGACATAAAAGGGCCTCAAAAACATGTCAGCAAACTTCACTGCTCCCGTCCTGTGAGGTTAGCGAGGGATTATAGACCCAAGATGGAGGAGATGGGTGGAGGGGTTAGGATGGAAGAGGTTCAGGATGATGGAGGTTTAGGGTGGAGGGTGGGGGGGGTTGGGGGGGGGGGTCTTGAGGGTTTGCTAAAGCTCGGGAGCACGGCAAAAGACAACATCCCGAACAGCTGCAGAAACAGTAACCAGATCCTGTCAGGGATTTAGACCAGAGGATAAATGAAGTTTGGTCGGGGTTTGGGGGAAGAGTGTTGTTGTTGGTCACATCCCAGTCTCTGTAAACATGCTGTTGCAGTCAACACAGAGGACACAATCAGCTGATAACATTATTATAACTAAGCAAACACAATGTCAACATCAAAAACCCAACTGTGAAAGATCAGCAGCAAAAGTAAACAAACACTGACAAAGCTAATGATAGGCCCGAAGGGTGATCTGTTTCCTTTCAATAGGTTACTGATATACTGTGATGCTATTGACTTCAAATGTTTTAAATTTCTATAATAAAAATCAAAAACACAAAAGGGGCAATTAGCCTAATTAAGTCTCAAACATCAAAATTTTGTCAATAAAATAAATATGACCTTCTCCACTTGGTCATTGTTGTGGTTCCTAAGACCACTCGTCTTAATCATCTCAAAGTTCCTAATCTTTTTTATGCAATTCAATACCTAGTGAGGTAGAAAGGTTTTTTTTTTTTTTTTTTCAGGCACAAAAAGCAATTTCTCTAAGAGACAATTCATCAGTGTTGTCCCTGAGGCCATATTAAATTAACTCATCAGATTATGAGCGAGAAGGCCACCTCCTGCAAATCTAAAAAAATCTAAATCAAATCTAAATCGTGTGAACTGGATCCTTGTGAAGCAAATTGTACACATTAATTTACAGCTGAACTCTTGGCACCACTGACATGGCTATTCCTTGATAGCAGTGGTAAAACTCCAGGACAAATAAACGGCAAGAGGTTATTTGGGTCCCTAAAGGTGGAGCCTAGCCATGGATCATATTTCTTGTCTAGGGAGAGAGGTGGGGGAGGAGGGAACTAGGAGGCAGTGGTGGTGGTGGGGTTGGTGGTGGTTGGGTTAGGTGGCTTTCAATGGAGGTCAGTTTGAGGAGTTTTTGGAGCAGGAGGGGTGCGGCACAGATTAACTCTTTCTCAGAGAGATAGCTAACCAGCTAGGGATAGTGTGAAAGAGCAAATAGGGTGCAAATCCTCTCTAAAGACTGAAGAGATTTCTGATTGTGAGCTGTCAAGAGCTTAGAGCTTCCAGGTTCCCACAAGATCTCCCACTCTAAAAATACCCTGGGCAGGCGTGTAGCTTCTGTCATCAAGAATATCTCCATTTCAGATCTCCCACTACTCCAATATATTTTGTTTTGACAACAGATAAATGTCTTAGCCAGATTAATGTCTTAGTCTAGGCTACTCAAGACATCACAGTCTATCACGCCACAGGTTCAGTGTTACCCCTGGTGTTACTCAAGCAGAAATAAACTCTGACATCATCCCAACAGGTTTCTACAAGCTAAGCACCCTTGCAGAAAAAAAAGGTTGCACGTGTTGTTTTAGTGTCTTGCTGTATTTTTGGAGTGGGAAACCACAGACGTGTGTAAAGAGAGGGAATGCTTTGTCTGAAAGAGCTGAAGCGCTTGCAAAAGGAGCTCAAAGAATGTCTGAAAAGGCAAAGGAGTCATCTAGAAAGAAAGTGAAGAGTAAGGAAAACAATATGAAAGAGGTCTGGCAGAGATTGCACAACAGCATTGAACGTAGAGGAAAGAGTGTCAAGGCAGATAGTGATATGGTCAGAGCTAACCATCTGAATCATTCCTACAATTGATTAAACCGCTGTGCTGCAGCTTCTGTCACCACCAATACACTTCCTCCACCATACCACCTCCAGGGCCTTCAACATCATCCAGACCCTCCAGGTGAGAGACAAACTGGAGGCCTAGTGACCTGGGTCACAATGTTACTCACAAAGCAGCTTAAACCAACTTTTGTTCAGCAAAAAGGCAACTTTTAAGATAAGATAAAAAGTTACCTATGGTTGATATCAGCTCTTATGCATGAGCCTGCATGCATTTGCACCTGTAATTGGCTGATGAGTGACAGGTATACTCATAGGGATGTACTGTACTGTAATTGGCTGATGAGTGACAGGTCTACGCAAGTGAGCATCCGGTCTGTGCAGGTAGTAGAGTGCTGCGGAGTCCTAAAAATGGTGGACATGCAACACTGCAATTGTGGGGCAAATCAAGAATGGACAGGAGGGAAGTTAGAAGCATTGTGGATGACTTTGTGGGAGGTGTGGGACTAACCAGATGCAGATGAACACCACCAACACCAAAGACAGAAAGGGTGGTGGACCTTCAGAAGGCCTGCTCCTCCCTTGCTGCCTGTGGAGATCAGTACACAAGGGGTTACATCTTCACAACAATCTGGACTGGTCTGCCAATACTAATTCACTTTACAAGAAAGCACAGCAGGGTATACTTTTTTAGGAAGCTGGTGTCTCCTAAACTCCTGCTCATTTGCTGCCAGTTTCTAATGCCCAGTGTCATTTTCTATGCTGTGGTATGTTGGGAGGGCAGCAATAGGAAGAGGGATGCTGGACCTCTGGACAAGCTTGTAAGGCTGGCCCTCCACAGAGCATGGATCTGTGTATCTGGCTTTACCTGGAAATGGGGCGGTAAAGGGTGCATTGCCGGTTGCCGCTGAATGTGGAGGAACAGCAACAAGAAGCAGGGAATCCCAGGTGAGTAGGTCAACAACCACCTCTAACATCTGCTCCAGAGAGCACATCTGTGACTGTGTGTGTGTATGTGTCTGTGTGTGTGTGTGTGTGTGTGTCTGTGTTCCAGATGGACCCGCCATCTTCCTTGGTGACTCAGATAGCAACTCCTCCTGCCCCTACATTCTCAGGTGTGTGTGTGTGTGTGTGTGTGTGTGTGTGTGTGTGTGTGTGTCTGAGTGACTAATCACCTGTGCAGCTGAGACAAGCTTGTTTGCATTGCGATCATCAGACTACCTGCAGACATAACTTCTAACAACCACAGTAGAGCATTTTAACTTGAGCGCTATTATCTGTAAACAGTATCCACCTGAGAAGGAAATGTTTGACCAGTTATAGAAGAGAGGACAGAGAAAGAAAGAATAAAAGTAAGAAGGAAAGGAAAAATACGGAAGGAAAGACGTTTTCTGCTCATGTTAGAATGACATAGAAAGCTCATGTTAGAATGACATAGAAAGGCATAGCCAGCCCTTAAAACATGCTATTTTATTCATAGCAATTACTGTAATGTAAACAACCAGAGCTGTGGTCAGACTCACTTGGCCTTCTGCTGCTGAAATGAGCTCATACTGGGAGAATATCAGGACACAAGGCAGCAGCCATTTAGGTTTTGGCTGAGCTGGTAAGCTACCCTTTATTCTCAAAACAAACGACTTTCGGGTCTGAGTTGAACATACGGTCTTTATGTGACTGTATGTGTGTGTGCAAAAAGGACATGTGTGATCTGGGTGTAGCTCTGTGTGTGTGTGTGTGTGTGTGTGTGTGTGTGTGTGCTGACAGACACACACCTGCAGGATGAGAGGCCAGGTCAAGCCCACTCCCGAGGAAGTTCATCAGACAACAGTGGGCCACATGTCTTTACACACACACACACACACACATAAACACACAGTATCACCCGTATTGTGTTACTGTAGAGCAATGGGATAGGCACAGCTCATGTCGCCCCTGTGAAAAGCCCATGGTGGTGTGAGTTACTAATTTATGAGAGGGTGCAGGGCTCCCTCGAGAGATACGAGGTGTGTGCAAGACAATCCCCCAGACGTGACAGACCTCAACCATTGTTCGTAGTCTCAACACAGCAGCACACAATGGATATCCTTAAGCATGAATTGGAATAGACAGCGCAAGGCATAACTTTTCCTCCAACACTTCTACCACCTGTCAACATCCTCTCTCCATGTCACACACATACTCACACACACAAATCCACACGCTGACACACAGGCACGCTCACACACACACACGTACAGAGCAAGGTCAAGCTATAGTTCCTCTGGTGCACTTTACACCTAAAATAATATAGGGAAAAAAGTAAATTTCATTAACAGACAGCTACAGATGACAAACACACACACACACACACTAACTTGCCCGTGGACATGGACTCAGGGCAGCAACATTGAGTTTCATTCTTGTAACGTCAGCCCTTTAGTTTCCACTGCTCGGCTGCGTTTTTGCCCCCAGCAGCTCGCTGCCATGCCCCGCTCTCCGCCTGCGAGGATGAGAGTGTGGCACATCCATCCTGTTATTGTACTGACGCACTCCTTCATGCTCTACAAAGCTGATTTGGCCAGGCCGGCCCGTGGTGCCGCAGAGGAATGCAAATACAGTTACGGCACAGCTGAAACAGGCTTACACGCTCTCTGTGCAGAAATTTAGCATCACAGCAAAAAGCATCCCAGCCCACAGCACATGGGCCAGACCGTTTCAAAAATGTTGCCTATTAATATTCGTTCATGGAAGAAAATAGAAAGCCAAAGGGCTTGGATAGTACCCTGGTTTTCTAAGCTTGGTCGTGATTTCTTGCTGTCATCTCACTCTTCTCTTTATTGGTTGTTGTCTGACTTTGTTTATGGGTGTTAAGCCCACCCTTGTAAGATGTGCAGAGAGGAAAAAAAAAAACGTTTTTGATTGGTTCCCAACTTCAGGCTAACTTAAGTTCAAATAAACCATATAGCATCACTAAGTCACAGAGCGAGACCATCAAATAATAAAATCAGGATGGGTTTTCCCAGGTGAGGAAGAAAGCTGCTTCAGGACGGACAGCAGTCATCCTCTGTGGGCACAGCTATGTCCAAAGCACCAGCAGCATCCCTCCACTCCGCCGTTTTGATGCAAACCAGTGTTGACAGCAGCCGAGAGGATCCCATCTGCTTGCTGTCATTCACAGTGACTGATACGCACAGACATCAATGATGGTGCATTAGCACTGAAAGAACGCAATTCTCAATCCCCGAATAACCTTACATGGATGAGGCAAAACATCCTCAAATGTCAGAAGAATGTGGTTGATACTGTAATCTTTAATATCGTAATGCATTCCAGAACATTCAAATGTTCCAGCTGCTTTGTTGCTCAAAATAATAATTGTTACATGGAGAATCATGTAGGGGGTCCTTTAGATTGTGTCATATCCTAGATTTAATAAGATGGACGAAAAGGTCATTTGATTCAGGAAATGAAACTGTCTTTAAGTCATGGACCAAATGATTTAATTTGTATTTTTTGATTCCGTCCAAAAGCACAACTGGGCCTTTGCAAAAAAAAATCTGTGTGTGTGTGTGTGTGTGTGTGTGTGTGTGTGTGTGTGTACAAAAAGAAGACAAGATTTTAATTAAATGCTACTTTAGCCTTAATTTCATATTTGCTTACACATGCCTTGAGACAAATAGCTATGCATAATTGAAACACACCTGCTATAACTGATGACAACAAGAGGCACGTCCCTCCTGTAATCCTTGTCTGCCCCCTGGTGTCTGCATCTGCAATTTCTCCATTCAGCCTTACCTACAAATACAATTCTACAGACATAGGCAAGCCACCATTAACAGATAATAAGAGATTAAGAGATTTTTAAACTAGAAAATTGTGTCAAATATATTTTGTTCTTTCAATTCACATGTGCAATACACTTAAGGCGCATTCATAAATAATGGGATGTGGTTTGAAGATTGTGGATTTCAGTCAACTTTATTCAACATTTGATGACACACAACCCAACATCATATTCACAATAAAAACAAAACCATTTCCATTTCTTCAGGAGAGAAAAATAGATCATTTATAACATATACAGAATACTTTGAATCTTAGCAGCCACAACCACGCAAACACAAACAGGCTGACAGTCACAAGACCAAAATAATAATAATAATAATAATAATAATAATAAAGAATAAAGTCTCATACCAAACAAAGGGAAGTCAAGAAAATAAATCCTACACATTGATCAGCTCTGTGTGTTCAGAAAAACAAGTAGTTGTAGTTTTGATGAAGGCTATTGACTTCCTTTTACTACTTTTGCACATTATTTACAAAGCTGACTTCACACTCTTTGTGCAGTGAATGAGACTTAATGGAGATATATGATCAAGTTATAGTGTTGGAAAGAAACCTATACAAAAGGCTACAGCCTCTCCTCCTTGGAATTGTATGACCACAGTGGATTCTCAGCAGATTATAAGTGATTCCATTGATAGATTTGTCCACCTGTGATGCAAAACAAGTTCATTAACTCTAAACCTGTAAGTCCAGCATTAAAATAAACTCTTTCCTAAGTAGCTCAAACTCAATGAGTGCTAGGAAGAGAAAGGAGAAAATTTCATACAAGACAGTTAGCTTACACTAGGCTAAGTAATTAGCACAAAGATTTTCTGTTTTCTGTGCCTTTTCCAGTTCGTGTTAATGGTCAATGTTGTACTGAACCCTATCTGCAGCACTCGTTAAGATTAAGTGACAGAGAGACATTATTTGGTTTATGCCTAAATGTTTTATTTAATGGTTTTATTTGAGTTTTATTATTTCATTGCCATTTTTAAATGATATCAATGTCTTTGAGCAAAAGACAAAAATGAGAATTAACTGTTTTCCCTGAAGTGCTGGTGAAAGAAGTGAGATGTTTTTTACACGCACAAAATGTGAAAAATTGAAAAGATTCTACTATTTTTAGAGATGTTTCAATAAAGTTCCGTGTCAGGTTTTGAATCAGCAAACACTGTGACGATGTGGATTCTTTAGGATACTGCAGATGTTCTTTACTTACACCTCAAAACCCTCCCCTATTCCCTGTACCCAGCCATCCACCCACAAATCAGGCTCTGACTGGTTAGTTGGTCTTGGCCATGCTTTTAGACTTCAGCTCAGCTATTTTGCTGGTTACAAAGTTCCATTTGAGTGACGTCTCCCCATTGCCGCCCCCTCCCAGAGACGTGTACTTGGAGAAGCTGTTGCCGCTCCCCCCGCCTCCCTCCTCCTCCCCTGCAGCCTCTGCTGGAGCTTCTTCATCCTGGTTCTCAGCCTCTGGACTCCTCCCCTGGTTGTCAATGCCCGCCTCTACATCACCTTCTGACCCCGCCTCCGTAGCCATGGCAGCAGCTGCAGCCGCCTGAGCCTGCTTCGCCTGCTGGAACTTTGTGGCAAAGTTGTCCCAAAAGCCCGTCAGGCGTTTGTTGGGTCGAGGTTCCTCTGGCTTCACTGCCAGTGGGCTGTAAGGGAACCAGACCGACAGACACAGATGGAATTTAAAAACATCCATGTTTAAACATCACCATTTATGTTCAGTCATTTGCATTAAGGCATTAAGACTTCCAAATGAGGTGGAAAGTAAGAAGACAACAGAAGAATATGGAACCATCAACTTAAATCAATCATAATGTAGCCCAAACCCTTACAGTCAAAGTTGTCATTGGCTGGTGTGGCTGGTTTCTATTAAGCAACAGAAGGTGCATCCATGGCAAGTGCATATTACCTGAGACTTATCGCAGTCGATGAGACTACATGGAGCTATATAATCAAGTTACAGTGTTGTTTAAAGAGCATTTGTAAATAAACCTGTTGGTAGGGTATGGTGGTGGTGTATTAAGAATCATATGGGGCAGGGTAATGACAGTGAAAATGAAGACAGCAGTGATGGTGATAGTGTTGATGTTGATATACTCACTGGTCTGGGACAGGCTCTGGCTCTGGCTGACACTCGGGCTCAGACTCCAGCAGCTGGTGCTCGTCCTCCTTGTCGAAGAGAGCGGTGACACTCTTCCAGCCCTTCACACTCGCTCCTTGCATCTAATTAAAGCACAGCCAACATACTGTAGGTCTCAGCTTTTGCCTCAGTTAAATCACTCATACTTCTGGGAGACATGGATTCTATGCAGGGTGGGGCATCATTTTTGTGTCAGGCAAAAGGGATAAATCCAGGATAAATCATCATCATCACATAGTTCTGTTACAGGGTAAATCATCAGATAGTTCCGTTACAAAGGCTACCAAGCATGGTCAGTAAGAAAAGAAGAAAACTTAGCACAGATAAAATAGTGAACTAGCAGCTAGAACTAGCAGTCAATGCCCTAGCCACTCGTAGTGCTTTTTACAAAACCTTGGTCCTCTTCTTGGTCTCATAGAGCTAGCATTACCACTGGTTGGATGGAAGGCCTACTCACTTTTTTGGCCAACTGTGAGACAGCGTTAGGTCCCTCTTCACCCTGAACTGGAGTCATGTCAACTTCAGGCTGGACCTGGATATAGATTAAAATGGAGACAAGGCAGAGTTCTTTTAATAGGCTGTTCAAACATGCAGTATGTTGCCCAATCATAATGAAGATACTGAAAGGACAAATGATCGCACTGATGACAGTAGAGGCAGAAGCTTTAGGTGCATGAGTAGTATTTGGATATATATATATATATAAAACAGATATAGATATAGATGTAACAAATTCATCATTATTAAATATAAGCAGGAAATAAAAAAAATAGTATAGTTTTATAAGCAGGAGAAAGACTAATTTAAACTTTTCTTAGAACTTGGATTTAGACTCTCACCGTCCTACTGTAACTCTTTCTCCCTGATGTTCATGACATCCTATGAAACGACCAAAGGACCTAATGTGGCCATACTCTAGCTAGCAAACTCTAGCCAAATACAATAGAGCAGATGTGACGATAAACACATTTTTAGAAATACTCCAAGACAGATGTTGAAGTGGACCAGAACACCAGAGTAGGTACAAAAATAAACTGTTCAATAAATGTTCAAGAACACAGGTGTGTCTGGTATGTCAGCCAAAACATAGTCTCCCCCTAGTGGTACACAGCCAATACTGCAGACATCAGCCTCGCTGTAGTTTCCTATCAGCTATAAATGTAGTGCAACATATTTCTGTCTGTTTATATATATATATATATATATATATATATCCATCCTATTATATATATATCCTGTATAATATAATATATGAATATTAGACTGGGGACCAGGTTTGTAATATGAAATGGCAGACTTCTGAAATAACAATCTGACCTACTGGGACAAAAAAAAGGTTCAACAATGCTCAAGATAAAGCTGTACTATAAAAGTAATACCAAACACTGGCCATCTTTTTCATAATGTCTTTTCAATCTGCAGTTTCATATATTCAATGGTCAATATAGTCAATGGTTTAAGAAACAAAATCACTGTAAACCAGAGGTTATTTTGCAAAAGCAACCCATTTAAAGCTCTTCAAGGGTCCTAGTTAGCATTCAGTGGACTGAAAATACCTTCTACCTCTTTCTGTCTTCAGCTCATATGGGAACTATGTTCCTGTACATTAACAGGACATTAACACTGTGACAGACTAGCATATAAGGTGACTATATTCAGAGAGAAATGCAAACCAGTCAGCCATCTGTAAACGGCTGCATGCTGTCCATCCATCCATCTTGTCACAGTCATTCTCCAGTGTGCCATCTGACTAAAGCCTGCAGCGCTCACTGTTTCATGTTACCGTGCAGTGCTCAGAAATAAGTCAGTCAGACCTGAGGCTCTTTAGGGTGATGTGTTTTAATAGTTGAGTAAAAAGTCAATAACTGGACACCGTTTGTGCACCAATCATAGTCCACGTTCAAATTTCTGCAAACAACTGCCTTGTGTGTTTGTTTATACTAATCCAAGCTTTCAACCTGTGTTCCAAATCAATCCAGCTCCACTATTTCATTCAGTGTCAGATCAATATAAAAGCCAATATAGTGTGAAACTTATAGTCCTAGATGTGTTGTGTAATCTCCAGGTGTGTAAAACTATCTGATGACCTAGGAGGACACAGGTCTCCACAACACTCATCTGTATTGATCTGAAGAGGTAAACATATGGATCCAGGTCCATGTCAACTGAACTCATATAGTATACAGACCTGTGATCTAGGTTCAGTGGTTCAGGGGGTGCAAACACTGCTGTAAGAAGCTGTACAGATGACAAACCAGACTTTTCCTACAATACACAGCATAGCTAGAGAGGCTGTATCATTTTGTAAATAGGCTGCTAACACTATCATTAATGGAATGCGCAGATTGGCCCTTACTGCCAGACTCTGTAAGCAAATTTGAGAGCAATTTAACATTATGAATCAGCAGAAGATATGTTGGTTGGCAGCCATCCATTGACATCATGGTCAATTTTCTGCAGTCTGCCTTTGTGCGCTAGATTTTAGAGGACTTGTGCACTTTTGTATATAAACATATAACCATCAGAACTACACATATCAAAAACAATCTTTTTTCGGCGACAATCTATTTGGTCTGTTTTTGCTTCTATTTCAGTTGAAGGCAAAGTGGGTCTATGTACATGGTATAAGTAGGTCATCATAGAAAACATTTTTCTAAACTCTTTGTCACACCTCTTCAGCCACGTCTTCCTCCATGTCTGGGTTCAGCGTCTTCATCACCTTACTCTTGTAAACCTTCCAGAGAGGATTCATGTTGGGTAATCTTCCTATGGCCTCCTCCACTGATGAGAATGACGTTTTTCGAACAGCAGTTTCCCGAAGCCTGCAGGAACCACCATCAAAGGAGCGCAGTCCCCAAACGCCGCGTTTTGCCACAGATTGTCTCCAGTCTGCCCAGTCTCACCACCAGGGTCCCTCTGCCATGAGTATCGACCCTCCAGGTGATGAGGAAAACCGCTGAGTCACTTTACAAAGTGTGGTGCCGGGTCATGTTTAGTAGGATAATGGTCTGATTATGGCTACCAAGAGCCGATGGCTTCCTCACAGGCTGACTGAGAAAGGAGGCTGGCTGAGGTGTCCCACTGCCTCACACTCAGGCACGCAAACACACACACACACACATACACACACACACACACACACACACACACACATGCACTCAATCCTGCACGCACATACACACTCACACTGACTTGCTTTAGGCTTCAAGCATTGGTTACCTGGAAACAGGTATGAATTACCTCATGAATATTTCACCACGTGGAGAGGCAAGCTTCCATTGTTGGCTCAGCCATCAGGACTAGGCCCTGTAACCTGAACCCAAATGCCTCATACACACACACACACACACATACACTAGCACACATACATGTGTTCACAAACACACACACACACACACACACACACACACATACACACACACGCACACACATGGGAGCCATGCTCAGCCATCCCTTCAAACACACTCCCACCAGGAGAAATTGGATACAACATGGACATGAGAGCCATGGTGGTATACCAACAGCTTGCTATTCTGTTGGTGTATCATTCTGCACTATCTGATACAGTTAATTGCTGTGGTAGGTGTAGCATTATTCTGATGTAAATAAACATAATATAATCTGTTTTAAATGTGGTTCTATATTTATTCATTTGAAATTTCATCCAATCTGTGAGTTAAAGGTATGATTGGAGATCCTGAAAAAATAATTTGAGCAAACTACTTTTAAAAAATACTAACCCCATTCTTCAGACTTCCCCCTAAAGCCATGTCTCATAGGAACAGGGATGTGGGTCACGGGGGATATGTTTGATTAGCATATCGCCATTAAATCATTTTGATGGGTCACTCAACTCAGTTCAGTTTAAGCAACAGTTCTCTTGGAAAACCACCTACCTTTCAAGATAAAGAGCATCACTGTTAACAGCAATATTAATTCCAGTGAATGAAAAATCACCAATAGAAGAAGAACCATTAAAAATGTATTTTAAAAACAAATGGACATAAAATCTATTTCTACAGAAAATTGTAGTTAAGTTTTAATGGAGTTAATTGTTTTTTAATACTGATATTCCCTTCTCTTTAGATAAGTTTTGCATTCCTTTGCAATGTTTTACTTTCTCACCATGACCCTTCAGAGATCCTGTCCGCTCCTGTTTCATCAATCCCTAAAGGCCCCTGCACCTTCACACCAGTGACTATAGTGATTTCTTCCTGCTCCAACCTCTCTCAGTCCCTCCTACAAGGCTCTTCAAACCCACTCACATGGTGTCAGTAATCAGTCTCAACCAATCGGGGGAGTTTGTGTTATCTGGCTAATCTCAGACACACCCATCATCGACGCCTGGTCTCTAGGTAACCAGAGCCCATGTGTCGAGTGGAATATAGATGGGGACAGACGTCATTAAATTTGAATGAGGTGTACGGTTTCAGACTGCTGCGCACTTGATTTGTTTACATTGTAAAGAGTGACCCAGTCAATGATCTTTTTACAGACAAGAAAAAACAAAAATAATAATTTGAAAGTCTGTAAAGTGAGAAACCACTCAATAATCTTTTGAGCTCTCAAAAGCTCTTCCAGACAGCACAGCCTAAAGCTGGATTTATACTTCTGCGTTGCGTCGTCGCAGACCTTCGTCGACACCAATCAGACCTTCGCCGACACTACGCATACACCTTTTGTGCGCATGAAAGAAATCCTGACTTCGCATCAAAGTGTCGCCGACACGGTACGCAGACCGACGCAGACGTAATGGATTGTGATTGGTCCGCTTTACATCAATTCCAGTTCTCCGCCTTTCCAGTGCGTTGTGTGTACAAGACTGGCATTTTTTAACTTACATAAATGCCCTTATAACTACCCATTCACCTGACAAAGACAGTTGACCATAGAAAGTAATGACCTGATAACTATGCTTATTAACCAGACAAAGCTTCCCATCAATGCATCCAACACAGTTTGGGAAGTTCCACAGTCTCCAGAAATCTCCGGCTATCATTTCCTACTGGTTAGTTGACGGACAGGGCAAATACTCGGGCTGCAGTGTTGTCCACAACGCTTTGCAAACCTCTGACACAATAGATGACACTGTGGATGAGGCCAGCTTTTAGCTTGCCGCTAGCTACAGCCTGTTGATTTGCACCAGAAGCCAATACTCGCAACGCAACGACCGGAAAGCACACACGCAAAGGACCCTTTCTAAACTCAATAACCCCCTAGCGTTGTGGCAGTGAACTGCCACGCGTAGCAATTGCGCGGACGCAGAGGTATAAATCGGCCATGGAAGTATAAATCAAAAACGTCGGCGAAGGTGTCTGCGACGGTGTCTGCGACGACGCGACGCAGAAGTATAAATCCAGCTTAACCCTTACCCTAACCCCTCTAATCCTCACCCTAACCCAAGGTTTTGGGGGCAAGTGCTTTGCATCCAGAGCTTTTTGGAAGCTGCCATGAAGACTCAAAAGATGATTCTCAGTGAATACCCCCAGTGATGGCATCATTGCAATGTGCTCAACCGATGAGTAGCTTTGAAACTAGCAAAAACGTTACGGATACTAATGTATCCTCGGTTCTCTGAGTGAGAAGCCGAAACGTACGAATGGATGATGCCTATCATCTCCTACTTTTTCTGAAGTCAATTTTAACCAACCCTTTGAAAAAAGGGCAGTAAGCGCTCTGACGCGCGCAGGCAACTACTTAGACAGCCCTGCGTGACGTCAGAAAGTCTATATATTGACTGCGCTTACGCTTCAGGTCCTCTTTGCCAAGCTCGCCAGCGTCGGCGACTTGAGGCCCGAAGCGTACGTTTCGGCTTCTCACTCAGAGAACCGAGGATACGTTAGTATCCGTAACATTGTCTTTCGTTTCGAAGCCAAAACGTACGAATGGATCACTACAACCAAGCCTCAAGAGCCCTACACCGAGGAGCCCGAGGTGGGAAGACCCATGGGACCGCCGCCAGGCCCAGAGAGAACACTCTCTGCTACACCCGGCCTGGTGACGTCCAATGCGTAAAAACAGGCAAAGGTGTTGCCTGAGGCCCACGATGCGCTCAGGCAGATATCCTGCATGGGGACGCCTTTCCAGAAGGCCCAAGAAGCCGCCACTCCACGGGTGGAGTGCGCCCTGACATGCACAGGCGGAGGAACACCCGCCGCCTCATATGCCAGACGTATGGCCTCAGTAAGCCAATGCGACATGCGTTGGGTAGACAAGGCCTGACCCTTGGCACGTTCACCGTGGCAGACGAACAAGTGGTTCGTTTTCCTGATGCTCTGCGTACGCGTCAAGTAGGCACGAAGCGCTCTGACCGGGCACAGAGTGACAGGCACAGAACCTCCCGTCTCAGGCAGGGCTGAGAGCTCTATGACCCTCGAACGAGGGTCAGTAGACAGCACTTTAGGGCGAGAAAAGGGATTTGGTCGCAGCGTCACTCGCGCGTCATCTTGCGTGAACTCAAGACAGTCGGGACTGACTGACAGAGCAGTCAGGTCGCTAACGCGCTTCACCGAGACCAGAGCGAGCAGAAGCGCAGTCTTAAGGGAAAGCATCTTTAGACTGGCACTCAACAGAGGGTCAAAGGGCGTAAGAGCCAGTCCGCGTAGGACAGTGGCCAGGTCCCAAGTAGGGACCAAACGTGTGGAAGAGGGGTGAAGCCGCCTTCATGAAGCGCGACGCAAGGGGGTGTGCGCCTGGGGAAACGCCAGCATAGCCAACATGGCATGCTGAAATAGGTTCGAGATACACCTTCAGAGTAGAGGGTGTACGACCCTGATCAAACAGGTGTTGCAGAAACGCAAGCACCTCGCCAATAGGGCAGATTAGAGGATCACAGCCTCTGTCTCTGCACCATGTGCTGAACACGCGCCACTTTAGTGTATACAACGACCTAGTGGACGTAGCTCTAGCAGCCTGAACAGTCTCTACAACTGCGGCTGACAGGCCGCGCTCTAGGAGACGCGCCCGTTCAGGGGCCAAGCCGTCAGTCTCCACGCCTCCGGCCTGGGGTGCCACAGCGACCCGCGGGCCTGAGATAGGAGATCCCTCCGCACTGGGAGGGTCCAAGGCTGGCTGTCCAGCAGTGAGACCAGATCCGAGAACCAGCTCTGAGATGGCCAATGGGGGGCGATCAGAATCACCCTGTGAATCACCCTGTGTGCCAGCGCGTCTGACCCTAGCGGCGCATCTCGTTCCAGCGAAAACCACGCTGGGCAGTGAGTGTTCTCGCTCGAGGCGAAAAGATCGACTCGTGCCCGCCCGAAGCGGGACCAGAGGCTGTGCACCACGGCTGGGCAGAGGCGCCAGTCGATTGCACGCGGAACACCCCTGGAGAGGAGGTCCGCGCCTGTCTTGCGCACACCTGGTAAGTGCGCCACCCTGATTGACAGGAAGTGGCGGGAGGCCCAGGTGAGCAGCTTGTACGGCAGGCGAAACAGGTCCGGAGAGCGCGTGCCGCCCTGGCGATTGAGATAAGCCACAACTGTGGTGTTGTCTGTACGCACTAAAATGTGTTCTCCTCCGAGAAGAGGGAGAAACTCCTTCAAAGCGCAAAAGACAGCTAGGAGCTCTAACACATTGATGTGTAGCCTCCTGGAGGCTGCGCCCCATGTCCCTCTGGCGGGGTGACCGCAACAAACGCCGCCCCAGCCGCTCTTGGACGCATTGGTGGTCACCGTCATGTGTCTGGTCACAGCACCAAGCGCGCCGCCTTTGGTGAAGGACGACGGCCTGCGCCAATGTGCGAGGGCTAGCCACGTGCGTCTGGATACGCGTATCCGACGGGTGGGGTTCGACCTGGAGGACACACCCAGTTCCGCCAAGGCAAGTTGCAGCGGGCGTAAGTGAAGAAGGCCGAGTGGAACAGCGCCACCGGCGGCGCACAGGAGGCCCGTCAGTCTGAGACACAGCCTGGCCGAAACGCAGGCACCTAGTCTGAAGTGGCGTAGGCACGCCCTGACGTCCTGTAACCTCTTCGTAATGAGCATCGCTCTCATTGAGCGTGAGTTCAGCCTCACGCCTAAGAACTCGACCTCCTGAGAGGGAGAGAGCATGCACTTCTTCAGGTTGACTAAGAAGCCCAAATCGTGCAGGTGACGCAGTACAGTGTGAACCTGAGACGTCAAGAGCTGTCTGGAATCTGCCAGCAGCATCCAGTCGTCCAAGTAATTGAGGAGTCTTATGCCCTGAGCACGTACAGGAGCGATCGCCGCCTCCACACACTTGGTGAAGCACCGAGGTGCTAGAGACAGACCGAAGGGGAGGGCTGTGTACTCGTAAGCTCTGCCCTCAAAGGCAAAGCGTAGAAAATGCCTGTGCCTCGGGACTATGCCTATATGGAAATAGGTGTCCTGAAGGTCTATGGTGACCATGTAATCCCCCTGGCGGACTGACTCCGCCACCATACGCCCCGTGAGCATGTGAAAAGTGAGAGGTTTGAGCGAAGCATTGAACGCTCTGAGGTCTAGAATAGGGCGAAAAGCGCCCGACTTCTTGGGCACCAGGAAGTACGTACTGTAACAACCTGCGTGCGCCAGTGCCGGATCTACCCGCTGAATAGCACCCTTTCTCAAAAGATCGCGAAGCTCTTGTCTGAGAGCAGGGGCCCTGGAGGGGGGCACCACTGACTCTAGGACACCTCTGAAGGGCGGGGGTGGCCACCTGAACTGCAGTTGATAGCCCTTCAACACCGTTGAAAGAACCCAACGTGACGTTGTGCACATCGCCCAATTCTGCCTGAGCAGAGAGGCTGAGTGAGGAAGCAGCAAGCACAAACGAAGTGCTATGCTGCCCCCGAGTGGCACTATGGGGGCCGAGGTCGGTGACTGAGGCTGAGGCTGTGACATGGCAGCGAGGGGCGAGTGAGGAAGAGGACGCGGGGGTCGCGACGTCAGTAGAGGCCCCGGCGCCACCTGGGCGCCCTCGGGGCGTAACATCACGCAAGGCGCAGAGCGCACGGCGTGCGTAAGCTGAATGCGCGGTGGAGACCGGACCTGTGCCCCGGTGCGCGACAGCGCTGACAGAACAGAGAGCGTCCTCCGGCCGGAACCGGGGCTCATTGTCAAACATTGCCCCAGAGGGGCGGGAATGTGTGTGAGGGGGGGTTGTGAACAAGGCAAACTCAGCGCCCCGTGAGAGGGTGAGATCAGAGAGGACCACCGAAGCGGGGGTAAACGCTCCGAGCTGGGGACTGCAGAGCCTTTCAGAGCACTCAGAGGCATAGCAGTCAATGGACAGGGGTCGCATGACATGCTCTGCCGCACACACGCGAGCGTATCAGGATCGCTGTGGCCTCTTGCGCCGCTCCTGGCTAGTTGGACGCGTGGCGGGGCTGAATGCCATGAAGGCTGTGACTCAGTAGCTGGCGGTGGCGCAGCTTTGGGCACGTCTGCCTTCTTCTTCTGATGCGTCCGCTGAGGTGCGCGAGCACGCGTCTGAGGCAGAGCCGGAGCGGCTGGTTGAGGCGGAGCACGCTTAGGAAGCACGGGTTGCAGGGCCTGAGCCGCCGACCTCGTCTTCTCTAAGCGATCGCACTGGAGTTCCAGCGCCTGGCCGAACAGAGCGTCAGCGGAGATCGGAGCGTTCATAAGATGCCTCTTTTCCTTCTCTGGCATGGACGATAGGTTCAGCCAGAGGTGCCTGTCGATGACGACCAAAGAGCCAAGGGAGCGCCCGTCGGCTTTAATGGCCGCCCTGATGGTGAGAGCGGTGGCCCTGCGCAGCTGGTGGAGAGTGAGATCCGACGGCTGCGCTGAGAGATCCGCCACCAGTTCCTCAGATAGAGAGGAGAGGAGGAAAGCGGTGTTAAGCGCCCTAATCACCCGGCCTGTACAAATAAAGGCCTTAGAGACGAGCTTTTCTGTGCGTTGGCACGGCTTAGAAGGGAGCTCAGGAGGCGATGTCCAGGTGGTGGCGGAAGATGGTGCTAAGCACCCAGCGACTGCATCTTCAACGTGCGGGAGTTGTACGAGGCCAATGGCGCCCGCGCCGTCCATCGCGTAAAACGCTGCGTGTCCCTGAATGGGGGCAATGGCAGCGTAGGGAGCCTCCCAGGAGGCCTGCGCATCCACCACGAATGTGGGGTGAGCAGGGAGGGGGAGGGCATCAGGTGAAGGCAGCGCGCCGGAGAAAGGGTCAAAACGCCCCCCCGTACAGCACTGAGGCGGGGGCAGCTGGCTAGCCAGTAGCAGACTAGCCGCTGAGAAGCTAACCGACGGCCGAGTAGCCACCGAAGACCGGCCGAGTAGCCCATCCGGGTACAAGGACGCCGGGGGAAGCTCGGCCAACTGGTGGGCAGGAGGAGCACTGATGCCAACGGGGGTGGAAGCCGCCCCTGGACTGCCAGTGGAACCCACGAAAAATGCCACTCGATTGGCAATAGCAGCAGAGGAGAGGCGTTCACAGGCTGAGCAAAGATCAGGCTGCGAGAAGGCTAGCATAGCATGCTCACTCCCCATGCAAATGAAGCAGACAGCATGGCGGTCGGAGAGCGCCATGGGACGATCACAGTCGGTACAGTGACGAGTAGCCATCTTGCGTCTCGAGGTACCAGAAGTTAGGGACCGGCGTGAGCACTTTGAGGAATTTGAATTTGAATTTGAATCCCTCGGAGAGCTTTGAAAAAAGCTGTTGTCGTGGGCTTTGACAAAAGCCGTTGGGTTTTAGAATTATTTACAAAAATAAACGAAGATCGACTCAGAAACACACACGCAGTAGGCGAAGTGAAAAAGGCAAAGAGGACCTGAAGCGTAAGCGCAGTCAATATATAGACTTTCTGACATCACGCAGGGCTGTCTAAGTAGTTGCCTGCGTGCGTCAGAGCGCTTACTGCCCTTTTTTCAAAGGGTTGGTTAAAATTGACTTCAGAAAAAGTAGGAGATGATAGGCATCATCCATTCGTACGTTTCGGCTTCGAAACGAAAGAGAACACAATAACCAGTAAGATAACAATACCTCTGATTAATCTCTGAACAGATTTTCCAACTTCTAACTTCCCTGCTGTCCCCTTCACTGTACAGTAAGTATTAAATAAGCTCACAGTGAGTCTGCAGGTTTGAGTTTCTCCTCCTCTGCCCAGAGGCTTCATCCTGTCCTGGCCCAAAGCATCCGAGTTTCAGGCTGCTGTCATGGCAAGCGTGCATAATTTATCAGGAGTTCAGCTCCACCAGTCACACCCTGATAGGGTGGCAAAGCCCTTTATCAGGAAGCCTCATGGCTCACAGGCACTATATTAACCTTACAGAATATTATTATTATTGTATAATCTAATCTATGTAATATGGTGCAAGATGTGCATTTAAGCACATTTGCTCCATGTTAAAATTACTAAGATGAAAATAATTTTCCTCAAAAGGAAAGGTCTATCAGGATGGTAAATGCTGCTGCATGGCTTTCTTGGCTTAAAAGATCACGACTCAGGGGTGATTGCATTTGTGAGGGTGGATAGCAAGTATTCGATGCTAATGATCATATGAGATGGGAGCAAAGGTAGTTAGCCCTCAAGACCATCTTGCCTTGAAATATAACCTGATTTTTTATCTTAATCCACGTGTATTTATTACCATCAGATAACCATCTGTTTTAACAAGATGAACTAATTTTTCCATGTTCCCTCACCTGCGCAGATAATACACTGTATATAAGGTGGAGATTTGAGTCCACTAACTACACTACCTAATAAATATATGTATAAGTCATAGCAAGCAATCTAGAGCATGTAGACCCAATGTTAGCCCCATGGGGTCAGCATTAAAATTTCAAGATGGACTCCAAAGAGGACTACCACTTCTCACCAGCAGATGGCTCTAAAAGCTGCCCCTGGATCACAACCACACAAATTACTGTAAGATTTGGAGTATAGGGCTGTTTTACAAAAGAGGTTTAGGCTTATCCTGTGACTTCAATTACAGTTTTTTGCTTAAACACCAACAATGATTCTTGTAGCACAATTTATAAAACTATGAATAGTTGTATGTAAACTACTCACTGAGTTTGCATAATTACAGTTTTTCTCAAATGCTAAAACACACAAGTCAATCCTCTAACTCAAATGACCAGTGGTCTAAACACATTTACTAAATTTAGCCATCATATTCCAATATCATAAACACATTTCACATGAAGACACAATCCTCCGTTCTCATAAATCTAAACACATTTTTCCTTGCTAAAACACATGTTGCAAAAGAACTCTGCTCATATTCTCAAATGAAAGCTCATGTGATGCAAAACGCTTGCCACAGTCAGCAATATTTGAACACAATGAACACACCTGGCGTCATTCATTACACGCAACAACTCAAAATTGAGTTGTGTTGCTATGATCACATGTAAAAGCAAGTTTAGAGTGCACAAAAGTGCACAACTCACTTTACACACAATTTCCAAATTATTAGCACACTCCTAGTAAAAATATACACATTTATTGCTATTATTTACACTACTTTGCTAACTGTTAACCACACTGTGCCATGCAGAAACTGTTGTAGATAATTAGTTCACTTTACAATCAGCATGAGCACTATAAATAAGCTTTCAATGTGAAGAACAATGGGGGGAAGACTGAGAAAAGTGAGGATTAGAGGAGGGCGAGGAAGAGTACAAGGACTTGAAGCAGCAGGTGGAAGAGGAGGACAAAGACTAGGAGGTGAATTTAGAGTGAATTTAGAGGAAGATAAAAGAAGGTGATCAAGGGAGAGGTGAAGAAGAAGGAGGAAGGATAAGAAGACACTACATTATACTGTACACTGACTACATATCATGTTCAGAGACCTGAGCAGATCAGGTATGTCATCTTATGGGACAATGTTAGGTTCCATAGAGCTTCATTGGTCCGCAACTGGTTTACAGATCACCCACTCTTCACTGTACTCAACCTCTCCCCTTACTCTCCATTCTTCAATCAAATTGAAGAATTCTTCTCAGCTTGGCGCTGGAAGGTCTGTGATGATATTCCCATCAATAATTTCTCTCTCTTTCAGTGAAATTGTATGGTTTCTTGTGTTTGTTTTGATGTGTGTAAATAAACATACATACTTATGTGAATCACTGTGTTTACAGAATTACAGAATTTAGAAAATTATGACAAAAGTATGACTGCAGATGGACATACCTTGTGCACAGAGAAAGCAAAAGCCAGATATGTTTTTCATTTTTACCATCAGTGTGTAGTTGGCACATTGTGTGCTTATCAGGGGCGTCGTAGTGGGGGAAAAGGGCTACTAAGTGTCCCAGGGCCCCAAGTGGGGAGAGGGCCCTTGAGGAGTCTTTTTTATATCAATAGCATTTAAAGATCACAATATATGTTGCTAACTAATGTAATTTTAATGTTCTAGTTATAATTAAATCGCTTGATTAATGGATTGGATTGTGTTGATTGATTGCCCCCCCTCCCCACTTTGCACAAAATTTAATCCACTTTAACCAGGCCTTGATTAACTAGGCGCGTTTCATTCTGCCGAGAAGCAGCACTGCGAGTAGTACCTTATGGTTATCTGTAGTATGAATAATGATGCCCAAGAAAAAAAGTCCAGTTTTCAGTAAAGAAAAGAGAGGCAGGAGCGAGAGAAGAAAATAAATGAGGGAAAGCAACTGTTAACAAACTTCTTTCCCAAGAAAGGTGAGCCCAAATGTGAAAGCAAGTAGCTTACAGTAAATGAACAACAATAGCCTACCTTCAATACCACTGCGATTGTCAGTGCTAAAAACGGCACAACACAACATGAGAAATAACATTAGCCTATGCCCTTTTCATTGCAATAGGCTACTATTAATCGAACATGAAATGAATTTGTATTATTGGGCTATAACATAAGCGAATAGCCTAATTTAGTCTCAATGTCATGATCAATAGGGTTGGGTTCAACTCAATAGAGTAGTCAAAGTAGTAGCTACATTGTAAGCTAACTCCTGAAACGCATTGCACTCAGTTTCAGAGACTGTCAGAGAGGGTGATGCTGCTACAGACCCCTCATCATCTGATACTGTGGATTTGAGAGAAGGTGAGCCTTTAGTTTAAAATTGAAGCACATAATTTTAAGTAGTTACTGTAATGTGTTAAGCAACACTTAAGTCATGCTTTGTGTTTTACTGACTTGTCTTGGGCTATAGCTTAGAAGAAGAGACTAAAAGATTTTTTTCTGTCACATCTATAAAAAATAAAGTACCACACAATGTGTTATGATGCAAATTAGTATAGGTAAGTTTGAGTAAGTTTTACACAAAATATTTATATCAAGCATGTTTAATCACACCAGTAAGGCGTCATTGCTTGTAGAGGCATCTGCCCAGGTGGAGAAGATGTAATAGAGGATGATTCAAGTGAAGGCAGTGAAAGCTAGTATTAGTATTTTTATGCAGACCAATAATGTTTGGTATGTTATGTTATTAACCGTTCGTTAAATAAAACAAAGATTGAGAGAAGTTTTTTCTGATTAGATGTTTCTAAATTAATTTAACAGGTAAGGTTTTTCAATTTGTGTGTAGAGTTTTGCAAAAGTAGCCAATTCTTAGAAAAAAATGTGTTTAAGCAATCAGAAAAAACTGTACTGCTCATGCTGATTGCAAAGTGAACTAATTATCTAAAAAGTTTCTGCATGGCACAGTGTGGTTAACAGTTAGCAAAATAGTGTAAATAATAGCAATAAATGTGTATATTTCTACTAGGAGTGTGCTAATAATTTGGAAATTGTGTGTAAGGTAGTGAGTTGTGTTTACAGTTCCGCAAAAAGAGTGCTGTGGAGTAGATTGTATTTATACATTTGCAAATTGTGTGTTATAAAAGTGCAAACTGTGTGCAAAGCAGTGTTTGTGCTTTTAATTATACAAACTCAGGGAGTAGTTTACCTACAACTATTAATAGTTTTAGAAATTGTGCTACAAGAATCATTTTTAGTGTTTAAGCATTCAGAAAAAACTGTACGTATCCCTTGTTGATTAGCATAGAGCTCTAATCAAACGTTGGATTATAGGAACTTTTTTCAATTTGTGTTTGAGACCACCAGGGGGCGACATAATCATATTCTCCAGCTCCCAGTCAATGTACTGCTTGTCTGGAAGAGGAACAAAATGTTCTGAACGGAGTGTTCTTCGGCCACACTCACCTCTCTCCTTCGGCTCATGTGCAAGCATGAATGTATGGTGCTGGCATCATGTTTGTGTGTGTGTGTGTGTGTGTGTGTGTGTGTGTGTGTGTGTGTGTGTGTGTGTTTTGGTCGACTATAATCATTGATTAGAGGGTGTGTTTTTTTACATCTCCTTTGTTCCTCTTGACAGGGTCCAAGCTCTGCCTAGGAAGTGAGGGAGAAATGACACTTTTAACACAAATTAGGCAATAAAGATTGTCTTTGAAATCGGCTTTGTCATTTGTTGTGTCTGGTGTGTGTGTGTAAGGCATTTATGAGATTTATAATAATCTCAGATGATATCATGGACTGAATGAGTGACTATGGCACATGGTGGCTCACTGAAGAACCCCCCCCCCCCCTCAAGGAAGACAAAGAAGAAAACCTCAAACTGCATAGACCAACCATGTTTGTTACTTTCATCACTTGCCCCAGGCAGCTTATATAAACTGATACGCAAATTCTTTTAGTACTTCCTACCAACAGCACCTGGTGACCTCAAACAACATGGCTATGGATTGGGTTGCCTCAGATATTCCACCAAGGGTTACTTTTAGGTCTCCAACTCTCCAATCTCTCCTCTCCGCCAGTGCACCATCCCCCACCTTGAACCAAGCCAACGCCACATTAGAGGGTAACACCAAAAGACAGAGAAAGAATGAGAACCCTACACAGCAAAATGAGAGAACTGATGACTAAGGAGGTCACTGAGTTCATGATGGGTGGGTTTCTTTGTCAAGACCACACAGATCCGGCATGGTCCAATGCTTGTCTCTGGCAAATATGCCAGGATGTGCATCCCAGCGCTTACAAGTTACAGCTCCAGCTCTATGGTGTAGGTTAGCAAGGTATGCAGTGGACCCCTCCCCCACTTCCCTGTCGGGCCTGGAATGCTTTGCGCTGCTGTTGTCTAGAGACACCGGCTGCCCTTGTTTGGGCATACACAGGAGGGGGAATCCTCTGAACAGAACAGAAAAAAATGCAATTTTACTGGTCTGACTTAATATTTAAAATAGATTTCAACCCAATTCTTTTTAATTGTCTTCCACAGGATTGAAAAAGGACTAACAATAGTTTGTACATGGTCATGATTGTTAAAGGGATAGTTCGGTTTTTAACACATTGAGCCCCTTTCACAGGTTGTCTAAAATGAAATAAAGTAGTTGACACCAAAATCTTGATGATTGCTCCTGTCTCGGCTATTTGGGAAATATAGAATCGCCTCTGCCTGCCTTTAAAATGTCTAGCAATGGGCATGTGTTGTTTCTATCCTTAAAACACTGGTTTTAAAAAAGTGCTACTCATGGAGTTATTAGTGGCATTTGCTGATGTTCCAACCCAAGTATCGTAGCAAAATACAGTTTCTGTCATGTTTTATTTGCCATTTTGTAAGTCCCATAGGGATCTATTTGCTCCTTCATATAAACAAAGTGCCAAATAAAACATGACGGAAGCTTTATTTCGCTACGATACATGTTTTGGAACATCATTGAGCACCACTAACCACTTGGTGAGTAGCACTTTTTCAAAACCAGTGTTTTAAGGATAGAAACAACACGTGCCCATTGCAAGCCATTTTGAAGGCAGGCAGGGGCGATTCTACATTTCCCAAATAGCCGAGACAGAAGCAATCGTCAAAATTTCGATGTCAACCACTTTATTGCATTTTAGACAACCTGTGAAAGGGGCTTAATGTGTTAAAAACCGAACTATCCTTTTAAGTCTAAGGTTAAGGTTATTAACCCTTGTCAATTTCTCTACATGTACTGGACATACAGAGGAATCAAAATTACGTTTCTAGCTATCTTACAGTGATGCGCACGGTCAGGAGAGCCAGAGGCCGCTGCGTCTCCATGCGCCGCCTGCTATGGCATTCACCCAATCACACACCCATTCACACATACATTGTTGTAGTCCTATGGGGACTGATGTTAAATAAACAAACAAGAAAACCACACAAAGTTTGTGTGTGTGTGTGTGTGTGTGAATGCGTTTAGACTCGGGACCTGTATGTGTTTGACATGGTGTGATTTATTCATGCCCGTCCTGCTGTGTTCAGTTTTAACTGTGCAGATTGACCTACAGTAGAATGCCCTAATAAAGGTCATATAGAGCAGCTTGAGCATCTCACCATCAACACCTGGTTCTTTATGAACCTTGTTCTCTGTATGTGATCGGGTTACATGAAGAATAGTTATGGCTAATTTAGATCAATGATATTTGCTGCAGGCCAGCCCCCGTTTCAGGTCACCCCAATAAACAACCACTCAAATCTCCTTCACCTGCCAACGCTCATCCATCTCTTCACTCTTTCTCTCTCTTTCTCACACACCCATGTAGTCCGAGGAGAGTCACATCAGCAGGGAGGAATGCCCCCTTCGCTCACTGCCCCCCACCTGGCAGAATGTTTACCTCGGCCCCTGCATGTGTGTATGTATATATATATATATATATATGACAGCATGCTGCCAACCAGGACAGAATGTTCCCACCAAAATAGCACCTTGCATAATGGACGTGACCCAGGAGAGAACGGAAGGATCTGGGTATGACCACCATAGGTTGGCTGACACAGGACGCATTGAGAAAGGTGACATTTGTCTGATTGTTCCTCTATGCCCCACTCATCACAGTAAGACCAGAGCGGTGCATGTCACATCTATGACTGGGATAAGGGTCAAACATCAAGTCATATAATTTTGTTCTTGTTGTCCCATGTTAATTTACACCTGGGAAGGTTGCTCTGTTGCAGATGAGAGGAAGTGAGTGCTGGAGGCTGGGAACTCATATATTTGTCATATATTCTCATGTGTTGTTCCACGCTGGTGGAATGACTTAACAAGCACAATCACAACAGGGGTATCTCTGTCTGCCTTCAAAAAGCTCTTAAAGACCCAGCTATTCAGCAAGCACCTTCTGTGCTATCAACATTCACTGCACTGAACTTGACTCCACTGATGCACTACTATCTTCAAGTATTACACTCTTTAAGGTTTCTTCTATGTAGCTGATTGTTATCCTCCTTTGTAAGTTGCTTTGGATAAAAGCGTCTGCTAAATGCATACATTTAAATGTAAATGGACTGTCTTTTCTGGAGGCCCAAAGTGAGGGGGGTTGGGTGATTTATCAACTATTGCACCTCTAACTCACCTATAGCAAAACCTGCAAAACCAGTCGCACCTACACTGAATAAAACACAGATTATGTTTATTCAGAACAGTGGAGTATAGTGGGCAGTGGGGTGGGGTAGGGGGTGTGGCTGGTGTGTGTGTGCACTAATGTTACCACTGCCTGGAGGACTCCAATGTGAGAGATATAAGCAATAAATCTTTGGTAAGTGCTGTAACCAGATCAGTGTGATGAACTTTATGACATCAAAAATGTACTTATACATCAAATAAAATTATTTGATAATGGATGAATGTAGGACAGGTGTTTGGATGTGCACAGACCATTGTCATTCTAGAAATGGTTGTAGATTATAAATGGTTCTCCATCTGGTGTCTGAATTTACACCAATAGCTTGAATTCACGCCAGCACATGTGTATTTGTTTACAAGAGTTGTGTGGATTGACTCTTGGGTGAGTTAGTTTTGCTGCAATCAGCAAAGAGGTGATACTGAAGTAGCAAGTGGTACATTTTAATATAACCAATTCCATTTGTTTGTGCTGTGCTGCTTCCCACAACTACAAATCTCTTATATAATTTGACAATTGACATCATTTTCCAAATGAGCCCTTCTTGCACTCTCTTGATATTAAGCACAAACAACAGTTGTCCAAGTTCGGAAATTTTGGCAGACCTGAGATTTGCTTATGTCATTCAGCTTTAGCGAGGCAGAAGCAATTAAAACCAGTGATCACTGGGCAGGAAGGCCGAAATGAAGCTGTCTCCACTTAACGGACTCCTCGTTTGCATAACAGCGTGAGGCATGCAGAGACATAGAGTATATCATGAATGAGGATACCTAAAAGGCCGTTCCTTCCTGCCAACTCTTACTGACAGAGGCTGGAAAGATTATGTCAACAGAAACATTTGTTGTTTACAACACAGCCTGGGCTCCTGTTCTGAGCTGGATTGAAAAGGTTAGCATACTTCTATATGCTTTAGTTTTAGTATTGCAGATAAAGTTACTAAAAGAAGTCACACAAAAAAATGAATTTAAACAGAGATATTAAAAGAGATATTATATAGGACAAAATGACTAGTTTGTCTTAACAGATATTCCCATAGCTCAGCATTGAAACCCATAGTGGCAGAGAGGGAGAAAGAGAACAATGGAGGGTTGTATTCAGTGACCAGACAGACAGAGCAAGAGAGAGTAGGGGGAGGCATTCCATACTGAGTTTCCTAAGCTGTCTCTGAGGAAAGGGGAGATTGTCAGGGTTTGACATTATTTAACATGTGCATAGGCTTCGCTATATATAAGGGTCTGTATTACAGTAATATGGTTCTAGGGTAGCCTGCATGACAACTGTAGAAGGCCACACATCCACAGTCAAGCTGTAACACTACAAACAAACATACAAAGAAACATATATATATATATATATATATATATATATATATATATGTAACATAAATATTTACTATAGTAAGAAAGCAGTTTTACCTCATATGGACAGCCCATGCCCTCAAACACATACAACCTCTCAAAAACACTGAAGCATTTTCTCTCAACTGGATTCATTTTTAACATTAGTCGGGACATGGGAAGGTCTTTAGGTTCACCATGCTGTGCCACTATGCTGTGTCCTTCCCCATCATCATTATTTCCCTTTTATGGCAGCACAGATGGCCGGTGGTTAAAGATTTGAACCTGGTAACTCACCAAGATATGTGGTTGAAGATTTGTGCTTGGTAACTTACCACATACCAAAACAACATTGTAGCCTGTGTTGAGTAATTCAAAGGTTGCCATGCCATGCATGCTAACCCTAACCCTATGTGGAGCTAGACCAGACTGGACAGGGACTAGGATAGTTGAAATGAATGGAGCATTTTTTACCTCACACAGTCAGGCACCGGAGAGACCTTGGCAGGCATTCAGCGCTGAAACATTAGCCTGCATGTTCTTCCCATGAGCCTTTGCAGCACCTAGCTGGTTACATAACAGTCTTGCTGTGAACTTTAACCTCCCGCCCAGACGTAGTATGCATCCACACAGGTTGCAGGCAGGAACGAGATCGAGGGGTCTTGGCTCTAACAGTTCGCCGTAGTGCTGAGTTATGTGACACCCTCCCCATAAAGCATCCTAGCAGTATAGAGCACATAGCTGAAATGTCTCGCCGCCCTGTTGTCAATAATAAACCTCTTTGAAGGCTTGGGTACCTTCTGGCCTTTCTGAACTCATTGTCTCACACTTCAGGAGCCTGTTCTTTCATTTCCCTTGAGCTGCTGTTTACAAGAAGCGTTTCCTGCTTGTACATGATCAATCACTGCCTATAGGCCTATGTCAATAGTGTTTGCATGGGTGATTTGGATTCCATGGATCTAACTTCGTAGATGTACTCACTGATGTTACTGAAGGGTTCAGATGGTACCTTAAGGAAGTTGCTGGGGGACAGGAGAAACATCTATTTGAAGGGGTCTGTTGATGTTGATGCAGAGCTGTGGAATGGCTGGCCAGGGGGTTGAATAAAGCTGCCTTTTATTACAGTCATGTACAAAATGTACTCTGTGGGGTCTCCAGGGAGTGTGTGTGTGTGTGTGTGTGTGTGTGTGTGTGTGTGTGTGTGTTTGTGTGCGTGCGTGTGCTTGTGTGTGCACATGTCTGTATCCATATGTGTGTGTCTGTGTGTGTTTGTGTGTGTGTGTGTGTGTGTGTGTGTGTGCGCATGTGTGTTTGTGTGCACACATGTCTGTGTCCATAATGTGTGTGTGTTTGTGTGTGTGTGTGATCTGTGTGCATATGACCTATGCATGTTTGTGATTGCGTGGAGTCTGCTAACTGTTGTTGCTTGTTAGCTCGCTGACTCCCAGTGGCCCCTTCAGGAGAGGAAATGAATCCAAACATGCAGACAGACCTGCCTTGGAACCTAAGCCAGTTACAACCAGTTAGCCACAGTCAGAAGAACACATGAGGAGGAGGCGTGGAGGAAAAATCTGATTAAGAGTCACACACACACACAGACTTTTAACACACATTTACACACAGACAAGTGCAAACACCCGTGCCCGTCCACACACCCAAACACACATACATACACAGACACACACAAACAAAAGTGTCATACTCAAGGTGGCAAGTTTACACTCACAGTGTGGGTAGTGGGTAGTGGGTAGTGTGTTTAGATTTTGTCCTTGACCTTGTTTGCAGTTGTTCTTGGTAAACCTCCACCTCTATAGAATGCATAAGCTACATGTCTCACTGCACACAAACAACCCACTCAGGCCTTATCTACATGTTTGGGAACAGCTCTTCAAACACTATGTTTGAAGTCATGACATGATTGGCATGACCTTTAACCAATTATCATAGATTGCAAAGAACAGATACCTTGATTGAAAACAAACCATGAGATACTTGAGAGATCACACATGAGAGTGTACGTGACAGTGAGTGAGTCTATGTGTGTGTGTGTGTGTGTGTGTGTGTGCATGTGTGCGCACACGTGTGCTTGTGTATTTGACACTGGTGCAGGGCTACACTGAAGTAAACACATGTTTTTGACATTTCAGGAAAGAGAGAAGGGGAAGACACACACATATAACCTCCCCAGCCGCCACCTCCAACCCAACCCCTAAGAAATATGTCATCTGGGAAAAGTAGGAAAGACACACACTATGAAAAAAAACTAAAGGAGAGTCAATGATTTCAAGAAGACATGATAAGAGCATTGACTGTGTACATACCAAACAAAGGCATTGTTTTCACAAGGCAACCATGTGATATATCTCAGCCTATAGGACAGTGTACATGTTTACAGGACTGAAATGTTGTTACCATGACAAAGCACATGCAAATACATTTTTCTCTACATTCCCGCCAAGTAGCTGTCAGTATGAGAGTGCTACAAGGGGGCTAAAAATGCCCCTCTGGCCTTGTCGCTGCATGTGCTTCTGTCCTCTGCATCTGGCTTTCACATTTGGCAGGTCACCCTCAATCCTGCTTTTCTTTACACAATCCTTCTCTCCATCTCTCTTTTACTTTTTCCTGTCCTCCTGCCATCATCTTCATCCTGTTTCTATCCTTATCACAACTATTTCTCAACTAATCTACGTCTCTCTCTGTGAATACTAACATGGCCTACTCATGCTTAATTACTTACTTACCTACTTACTTTTACACTCACTCTCTCTCACACACACACACACACACACACACACAAACTCTTATCAGATGTCCTCTCACACCTGTCCCTGACATGCGTACCCCAAAATAAGTCTGCAAGCTGATATAAATCAGTTTCCTGGCCGTGGCTGTGTTTGGGACCGGTGCAGAGACCAGTCCAAGCGTCTCTCAGCCCTCAATGCTCATCGCCAGCCCCATGGGGCCAACTCTGTGACAGCGCTGATATGTAATGCCACCCCCACCCCACCTCCACATGTCACCGTGTAAGACTGCATCTGATCAAGGGGCTCATGTTTTCTGGTCAGATGACAAAAATCTTGGATCTTGTTTATCTGTTGCCCGTGCTCACATGCTTTTTATGGCCACTGACTTCTTCATTCTGCACCCCATATACTATCTATGTAGGATTAGCTGTTTTGAATACTCTTTCAATCTTGTTTTGTATGGTTCTTGATGAGGGAGCATAAGTCCTAAAGCTGAAAATGCTTCAAACAGAACCGGAAGCATACAATACTGCAACGATACAATACCAGGAAGGGCCGTACCGATGCTGGTAATTATGGCAGAATTACACAGGTCCTGTGTGAGCTGGCGTAACCTGGGACAAACATCATCTCCCTTGCCGGTGCTGGAAGGACACACTGGAATAAACAGCTGGGTGGGGCTTTACTGAGGTGTTAAGTGTGAATGTTAAATGCCAAGCCAGACCTGTGAAATAACACACTGCATTTGAAGATCCACAAAGAGCTGGCAGCAGAAGACTCACCCAACTGCCACACCTCCCTCACCCACCCCCACCCTCATGCCCCACCCCTTCAGCAGACACAGAGATAAGGCTCCATTCAAACAAACCAATACAAAAACAACCAACAACCACACATCTTTGTCAAGGTTCGATTTTCCTCTCAATCAACAAGTTTGGACACAAACGTATAGGTCTATAATCTACATATAAACTATTCCATCACAGACCGACTCTGCGCTGAAAAGGGAATATGTCATCTTGGTCATAGTTGTTTGGGTAATTAGAGCCGCATGGTGATGGTGGCTGGGGACTGACAGTGGGCCTGGACAGAGACTCTGTTATGTGACAGAGGAGGGAAGAACAGAGCTGTGTTGGCAGCGCAGGGTGTGGCAGCGTGTTACTCTGTGTTGTGCTGTATTGTGCCCGTAGGGAGAGAACGGGAAGGGAACGCGAGAACATGTGACTGCGCTTACACAAGGAAGCTCTTAACACAGGACCTCTGGGCTGTGGGGGCTAACTATGATAGAGACGAATGGTGTGAAGGTTTGGATTCCATGTGTTTGCAGTAATTAAATGCAGAATTTATACTGATAAAGCATCCAGGTTAATCTTCCAGTGACTATTACGGCTTTCAATTTTAATTAGTGACTATTACATGTATCACATTTCGCAAACACAAGGCAAAGAAAGCAATGGCAAGGTGGGTTTGTTCTGTTTTCTACAAAGTAGCCCATAATGCTTTTCCTACAGGGTTTCCAATTCCCCTGACTTGATGCAGTGGCCCTTCATGGGTGCAGCGGAAGACCTGATCTCCTCTGAGCTGTGACAGGAGCTTGTCGGTGGCATGTATTTAGATTATAGCGGCGAACCCTAGAGCACCCAGCTCCCCAGTAGGCCTTGACAGGGCTCATGTTCATGCGCAGCCTACATATGAGTCAGTTATGGCAGCTCAGAACAAGACAAGCAGGCACACGTGGAACTGAAGCTCTAGTTACTCCCGTCTGTCAGGGCCTGTACCAAACTGCAAAAACTTTAAAATATCTTTAGTTAATACTGAGGGCTGTTATCACACAGACAGAAATATGACTTCACAGGTGTGAGTCAGTCTAACAGATCACATGGCATTGCAAATGAGCTGAATGATTGTGTTTGGTAACCCCAATGATCAAATGAGAGCTTTTTCTCTGACTGTGTGTTGTCAGGCTGAACATTCCCGGCAATTGCCACCACTATAGGCCTTTGAAAACCACCATAAGCTCGACGTTGCATTCCCTAAACGGTTTTGGCTGGATGCCGAGCAACTGTTGCTTGAGAAGCTTTGGCCCCGGGCTGCTGATGAAGCGTTCCCAAAAAAAAGATCCGCCGTCAAAATCTCTCCCCTGACCTATATTCCCCCGTCCACTCCCCACCAGACATGCTTACACAGAGACAGGAGCGGCTGGAGCACTAAAGCTGGTTTATGTGGTGCATTTAGGAGGGCTGATAATCAGTTAATACACAGCTCTCTGAATATGACAAATGAGATCAACTGCCAATAGAAAAAAATAGAAAGCTAAATCTCTGAAAGTTAATTTTTTTAATTATGCGATTTAGCCATATGTAAGCAATGAAGTTTGAATTTGATATTGTTGTATGACTATGTTGTATGTTGTATGTAAGAATGTTCTCACATTGTAACTTACATTTTTACAGACATAATGGTCATACATCTTTGATCTTTTCCTTCAGTCCCATTTCAGAGGTGATGAAAGCAGGTTGTAAGACAGTGGCAATGGTGTCACTTATCTCGTTGATTAACGGGGTTTCACAGGATATCTCTCTTTTTCTGAACTTTTCTCAAGCTTTCAGTTAGAGCTGCTGGTCATTCTTTGCCAGAGCAAATCATTGTCACCTGTAAAAGGTAATTCTGTCCTCATATAAAACTACTGTATTAGAATTGATGGGTTGCAATATTCTTTGTTTTGTTTTTATCTGTGATTTTTATGCTGTCCCACTTTTAGCCTCATTGCAACCTCATATCATATTGAGACTTTAATGAGAGGGTTCAAATAAGTGGATAGAGCTATAACTACAACTACAGCTACACCCATAAAATAGCCACAGACCAGGTTTATGGTCTCAAATAAATGTAATTGCAATAACCTTTGAAGCCAATGATAAGAAGCTTTCAGAAAATCCTGATTAGGAGAAAAGGAAGAGAAATGGGTAAGAAATAGAGAGAATAAGAGAAAGGGAGGGAGGAAGAGGGGAACAGAAAAAGAGAGATGGACAGTTAAAAAAAAGCTGATGGGCGATTACAGACGGGAACATGCCGCCCTACTTCAGCAGGCTGACTAGGCAAAAGGACACGTGGGAAGGCATCAGGGCATGATAGGGAGACAGGGTGATGTGCCCCGCACTCAGCCCGGCTCAGTTAAGCTGCCGCACGTTTCAGACAGAGACCCAGACAACAGTCACAACACTGATGCCCGCGGCCACTGATGCCATGAACAGCTTCTAACAACCGGCACACTGGTACTGGAGCACAACACTCTCCTCAACTCCATCATACTTTCTGCTCCACTGGCCAAGAGATGAGTACTGTCCAAAACAAACTACAACAAAAAAACTAAGTTATGCAAAGAACATGAGGGAAGTATATTAAAATTTAATGTTTGCTGGAGAACCTGGAATGAACCACAGAGCAGAAAAAAGAACAAAAACTTTGACTTTACTTCTACCCAAAGCCATTTTGTGGTATATGCACAATTTGTGCAGAAATATTTCTGTTATATTCACTCACTGCATGTGTATTAGAACTATGATCTTATTCAACCTTGCTTAATCAGTGGTGAAAGTGTAGTCAAGGTAGTGATGATGTTAATCAGAGGTTAAAATGTTGGTAAAATCTAGGCCTATGGGTTTGAGTCTGAAATGTGACCTAGTATTGTTGTGCACACAAAAAACAATGTCCATGGCAAGATATGCATTTCATTATTTTATTTGCAAATGTAGCAGAAGAACAACAAAATCAGGTACAATTACATTTACAGTATATTTTTAACCCACTCCTGTCCATCTTCAGGACTAGAGTCCACGGCAGAATACAGTAGAGGTTTAAACAAATGTGTCCCTCATCAGGCACCGTACAGCCCATGCATGCATTCTAGTTCAGATCTGTACCCAGATCAGGCCCAGATCCGGTTAAGAGCAGACTGCAGACGGGGACAGGAACATTCACACATGACACACACAGAGTTCCTCCCAAAGAGACACAGAGGGGACAGGGCTGTGAAATATTGGCTCTGACGGTTAACACGAACACACACAGGCCAGGCCACAAAAGCAATGATATGATTTGTATACGGGCTATACAGACCCACAGTTAGGACCAGACCGGTCGGTCCTATGGGCTATTCACAGTGATAGCGGTACAAAACAACAAATAGTATTGCCATTCGGCTATAAAGCAAACACACAATCAACTGCATACAAGGTCAACAGGAGACATACACACCATATATTATTTCTATTTCTCTTCATTAGACACAAAGTCATCAGGACAAAAACAGCAAAGACAATAGGATTCGTTACAGTCATACAGCCAAGGTCACCTGTCCAGTATGGACACCCCAACAGTTCCTTCTCTGGTACTTTTATGTACAGGGTAGATATTGCACTAAACTAGAAAATTACCACCCAAAGGGTGTTGCTAAGATGACTGAAGTCAGAATAAATCAAGAAATGTTTTACAGGATGGTTTCTTATTTACAAAGGCGATTTACAAACCTTTTCAAGTTCAAGTATTCATAAACCCATAAGGCCTTGTGAAGTTCATGCCTATCCCTAACCCTTAACTATTATGAAATGAATATTGGTAGCGACAGTTCTTTTGTTTACTTTGCAAGTCCCTTCTGCAGCATCCCTGCAGAGTACGTGTGCCTGGGTCATCAGCTCATTGTTTCAGCAGCTGCAAAATGGGGCAACGTCATGACGCATCAACGCACAGCCAATGGGAAGCCGGCGCCCGGGTTCATGTCCTGAGCTAGCGTGCCTGGGACGCTGGAGCCGAGTGTCTCGCTGAGAACGTGCCCCGTGACAGAACCTCTCCGAGAGAACGTACCCAGGGATACACAAGATCCAAAACAAATAGGGCGGAGGGTGGGGGTGTGGAAGGGGCCAGGCAGGAGGGGGGTAGTGTGTGTGTGTGTGTGTGTGTGTGTGTGTGGGGAGGGGTTCATGGACTGCACCAAAACATGCCACCCATCACAGTGCATCACATCTGCCGAGGCAAGAACAGACACCATCTTCCCTCTCACCCTCTCTCAGTGACTCTCAAAAAAGCAAACTGCCTTAGCTCTTGGACCCGTTTACAGGGGAGAAGTGCATTTGATCTGCATTTAATAAGTCATTGTCACCTCTCAATAACTACAGGAAATAGATTAGAAATAGTCAAAATATCAATTTTGTGTAATCAGCTGGATGAGATGAGAAACTGGGCAACGGCCTTATTGATGCCTGAGCAATGGTAGATCAGTAGAACACAAGACGGTGAAACAGCTCAACCTTAATACAGACTTACACACATACTTTCCCTACCTTCATACAGCACAAGAAAGCAATGATCCCTAAACCGCCCCACCCATAGAATCCTGTCAAATAGACACTCTTAACACCCTTTGTATTGGGCCACCCACTGACTGCTGTCCATGCCTCAAACACTCTGCGGCCTAAAAGATGTACAAAATCTGGGTATAGATGTTCTAAATACCAGGCAAACATTTACATCTGCACATGAGACAGACATTTGTATCCAAAGAGACTTACATTTGTTCACTACCAATTACTTTTTAAGGTCAAGTGTCTCACTCAAGGGCCCAACAGCGGCAGCCGGAACTTAAAGGCACCATTTCTACGCCACCACCTCAATGTTCTCTCCCAGCCGCCATGTGACACCAGCCTTCTCTTTCCCCCCCACCCCCGGTCTGATAAGGGGCAACATGTTATGGAGATAACACCCTCCCAGATAGGGAGGGACCATAGTGTTAAAATAGCATACTAGTTAATGTACAGCTCATATACAGAACATGTTCCAGACGACCTCAGCTGAAGCTGTTTATTCATAAGCCAGAGACGCCATTTACAGTGCCCTAGTGGAACCTAATACTAGGTTCAGTGTATGCATTAGACTGTACCAGCTTGAACTGGTTGGCGGTATAGAGACTGCTTATCTATAATAAGGGTATATGAAATGCCCTGGCATATGCAGAAAGCTGCGCAAGTATGCAAAGGGCTCTACACTTAAACTCTCAACAAGGCAGACGGTGCCTAGCAGACACTATAGCCACTTCCTGTTCAGGACTGTTGGCACACTTCTTGGTGACTTACACCATGTAGAAAGGGGAAGTGGTAGAACCAAGCTAGCATGCTTGAAAACATCCTCAGAACACACAAGTCTCTCACTCCCCCTCCAATGGCACAGAACCATGACGAGCAGCCCAGACACATTAGCTCTACAACATGGCCAGAGTACAACCACAGCAGCCTTGCCAAGTACAACATACCAGCAACTTAATTTTAATACAATACCTTCATGTAGCCTCTTGCTTGCAGATGACTGCAGATATCCTTTGTCCGAAAAAAAATTCACAGCTTTATTTTGAATCAACACTTTAAAAAAACATACATTCATCCTAATCATTATGGTTTTAGAAGCTTTAAAAACGAATACATCAAAAAAGGCTCTCCATGCAATATTTCAAGGTAGACAAAAATATCGCTGAGGATATGGTTTTTCTTAAGCCAGTGAATCTAAACAGCTTATATAGAAATGCAGAATACTTATGAGAAAAACAGCAGAAAACAGTAGTGATCAAACAGTCCCTTTTCCAAGTCCTCTTTAGTTTGCAGAAATGCATTTCTCTAGAATATGACCATTGTGTGTTGCCTGGGAAGTGGAACTTTTAAAAACTGTCTAATAATGTGACTTCTCCAATGCTAGTTCTGACAGCTCAGTAAGGCTTCTCAAAACAAAACAAACATATAGAATCATAACATAAAACATGTAGAGGGATCATGTTTTTTTTTTTATCCCCATCTTTCTCATTGGTCTGCTTTCAACTGTTGCTTGACATATTTAATGCTGAGAACCTCAGCCAATGCCTGGCACTGCAGCTTCAATATATTTATGGATCTTTGTAATTATCCCCACTAGCTGGGCATGCCACACTGGCAGGACATGTGCCATCTCCCCATAAGACCCAGGAGCTGCAGCAGCACTGGGATTCTCGCATCCATGAGTCACAACAAGCAGTGAAACTCAGGCCGCATGAGCCCATGGGTGTTCGGTGGGTCGCTCATTCTCCAAACCAGTTCACAGGACCAGAGGACCCCAAGGCCATTATCTCATCACCCTTTTACTCCTGAGGACAGACTCAAACACGAGACAGAAATTCCTAAAAATTAAAACCTGAGAAGCCTGTCAAGAGCTGTCGTGAACACAGCACTCTTGTCACACGGTGAGTCATCCCGATGTTAAAAAAAAAAAAAAAAAAAAAAAATCCAGAGTCACCATGTGACCATCAGCGGTGTGAGTGATTTTTTTCTAAAAAGCGCTGGACACAGTCGCCTCTCTTCTCTCCTCCTCCTCCTCCTCATCTCCTCCTCACTTCATCATTGGCTTTCTCCAATCCGGCCACTCCTGCCGGATGCCTGTGGGGCTCGTTCAGGGGGCGGGTTCACGCTGGACCTTCTCAGTCATCTGGCGAGCGCTGTAGTAGGACAGGCTGAGGCCCAGAATGGCCAGCATCATGGCAATTTGGTTGACTGCCCGATCCTGAGGCTGCATCTGCACCTCTCCTGCCACCTGTCTCTGTGGAGGGAAAATACAACAAATACAACAAGCATTAAGTTTCATGGTTGGTGGCTTCATGCATTCATCTCAAGGAAAATAGCTGCTTGCCAAGTTTGAAAACAGGCAAAGCTAAAGGCTACAGCGAGGCATCATAGAGATTCATTTCATGGAAGCAATTTCACACCTTATTTTCACTTGCTCAATTTGGTTTAAAACCAACTGGACAACACCCAGACCATGCCAACAGACTATGCCAAGCCTCAGTGTTGTGTATAAGGACTAAATTAAACGGAATCATTTTGAAGGGTTTACTTCACGTTCACCTTTTCCTGATGGTGATGTTATCTACAGGACAACTCACTGGGGTGTAGTTGCAGAAGACGGTTCCTTCATTTTAAAAGGGGAGCAAATACCTGATCTGACGTGAAAACAAACACCTTAAGCAAAAGCTTAATCTCAATGCGAAGTCAAAGTAGGCCGCTAAAGCGTCAACAGCGACACGTCCTTCAAAGGCCCTCTTAAGCTATGTTAAACTGAACAGACTAAGAACAAGGGATTGAGGAGGCAAGCCTCCAGTTTAATGAATTAGTTTTTAATCTAGTCCTCACAACTGAGCGCATGTCTAACGAGGAATAAAATATGCATTCCAGGTGAAAGCCTTCAATTACAATTTAGGGTAGATTTGGGCAAACACCACAAGAGCTCAAGTTTACAACAGGGATCTTAAAGCATACACCCATTGTTCATATGACTCAAAGGCACATCTAAGCCATACTGTAGCATCTTCTCATTAGATTTAGGTGTACCTGCCCAGTTTTGTGGTGGTGGGTGGTAAATCACTCTGTACATTCCAGCCCGTGTGAACTATAGCCCATTCGACTGAGCTGGCATTTCCTACACCACCAAAGACTTAACTCCGGTCGGCGCTGCCTTTTGTTGGGGCTTTGAGTAGCGCAGCCGACAAGGGTGCAGTGGTTCAGAACAAACCCCACCACTACAGTGTGCCTGAGCCATGGGCAAAACGAGCAAGAACAGCTCGCTTCAGTTCGCTGATGTGAATGCAATTGTGATTAAACACATCTGCATAAAACACGGTGATCATTTTCTGTTGATAGAGTTGAGAATGGAAAGTACAATTTATTCTCATAACTACAGTGGAACACCTGTTGCTTGAAATAAAACAGGGATGGCCAGGCTAGTCCAGAACCACTGGACTGTTTGAATTTGATCAGTGCAGCAACTTGTAAGGTCATAATAAAAGCCTAACAGAAAACAGTTTTAAAGGGGCCGGAACAAACAAAAACATGTCCACATACCTGGAGGAGACGGAAATATCCAGGGGTCAGTCTGCCCAGTCTGATGATCATCTTTGTGCAAATGGAGCGGGGGTGCTCTTCTCTTGGGTGGGTGGGGGAGATGTCTGCTCAGAGACCTGGAGATGGGCGAGACAGAAAAGAGTGAACCAATAAATCTAGAATAACATACATCTATAAAATTATTCCTCAAAAAAAAAAAAAAAAAAAAAAAAAAAAAGCCACACACACACCCCAACACTTTGAACATTACAGCCATGTGTGTGCATGGAGAATCGCAGCATCAGAGGAGTGACTTTGAAAAAAGCTGCACGATACGAGAGACAATTGGCTTCGTAACAAACTCAAACAGGCAAGTAAAAGCCAAGAGAAGAGAAGGAAGAACAATGGCGTCAGAATAACCACTCCTCCACCTGGCAAAAATTGAAGTTTTCTCTACAGCATTACTGTTAGACTGCAAACGTCTCAAGTTTGCACAAGTCCGCAGTTAGCAGCACACTCCAGAACCACACTGAGGGGAACGCATTCCATTTATAGGAACACGTTCGAACTGGATCGAACAGCAGCAACAGAGCTTCGATTCACAAACCCATTTCAATGTTATCAAGATCTCCAATCCTTAACAAAGACAAGACAGAAAGGCTAATTAATTGTAACGAGCTGTGAATGACCATTTCTGAATGTAAGCAACACTTTGAACTCGCCCGCAGAGAAGTACGCCATTACGGTCAAATCCAATCACATCAAACTTGGTGGCGGACACTGGGTGAACTAAAGCGTAAAACTTTAATGATAGCCCAAAATCCATTCTAGAGTTAAGAATGCCTTCTGGTTAAACTGATACAGATGGGACAGAAGTATTTAGATCATTAACGACAAATGCATGGCCAAATACGCCTTCAAAAGGAGGGTCGGAGCGAAGATAATGGAGCATAAGGCAGGGAGATGAAGACTGCATCTGCCAACTTGTACACAGCAGTTTCTCCTCAGCTCAGGTATGGGAGGAAAGGTCAACCCAGGAAAAAAAAGCTTGGGGGGGGGGGGCAACTGGAATGAAGTCCAGATGTTGCTCCAGGCCAAAACCAGAGTAATCCGAAACATGAGCGGAGTCATCCTCCAGGTCCTCACCTTTAACAAGCTTTAAGAGATGGTGCCAATTACAAGGCAACCTCTTGCAACTTGCAGCAGGCTCCAGACAACAGCCAACCGAAGCCCTTGCAGTCCTGGTAACCCTACTGAGCAACAGAGTGCTCAGGAAAAAAGAGGGGAGCGCCCTCCACCTCTCCGCTCTTTTATAGAACCTCCCCCTCACCCAACCAGATTGGCGAGGCGGTCATCGGTTCCCTCCTCCTCTCTTGCGTACAGCAATAACAGCGCTGTCACCAAGGATCACACTCCCTGTTGGTTGTGCTCTTGTACACACCCACTTCCAGACCCAGCCACAACAGAAAATGAAAAAAAAAAAAAAAAAAAAAGTGCGAACCCTCTGAACTTGTCAGATCGGATTTGCTCATCCAGTCCACACATGGAACTGTGCTAAGGGGGATAAAAAAATTAAATAAAAAGGTGCCCGTAGTTGCTGGAGCACATTTAGAATAACATGCGTCTCAAATGCACAGAGAAGATTACGCAATAAAGCTTCCAACCCTGTTGACCTAGCCGTGTAATCCCTCATCAGTAGCTGAGACATGGAGCTTGGGCACTTGCCACCACACTTCAGGGCTTTCTTGTCCTTTGAGCTGAACAGGAGACAGAGGACCAATTTCATTGTTGGTCCCATGTTTATGAACGTGCATCTCCAACAGAAGGGCACTGAAGCAGTTTGTTGTGGTGTTATGCAAGACTTTCCATTTCAGGGGACTGATAGAAGTAACTGCCAAGCCTGTAGCTCTGAAACAAAAATGATGTAATAAAAAAATAATAAATATTTTCACAGCAGAAAGGCTTGACCTCAAACAGAACAAGATGTCAAGATGTGATGATCAAGAAATTCCTGATGTTCAAAAGAGGAGAACCCAGCTTCATTTTCATTGAATACACTTGCATCTTGATCAGTGTTTTGAAAGGTGGGGACCCTTGTGCCATTTAAAGCATGGAACATGCTTTTTAGCTTTAGCCATGTGGAATGGGACGTGGCCAGCTCTTCATTTCACCTTGAAGAGTCAACGTGGCAAACCAAATCAATGGCATAAAAGAATCTGGTCAAACTCTGCCGCCCTACTGCTGCTACCTGTGCCAGGTCATCGTAACTGAGCTATCCAGGAGCCAATACCTCCAAGCGCGACTCATAATAAATAAGGCCAGGTAAATTGTTGGCATGTGTCATTTTCCTGGGTTCAGGTGGGACAGCTGTGAGGTCCTGTATCTAAAGCTGGATTTGCATACACTGGAGGCACAGGAGGGTGTGACATGAGTAAACGGGCAACTTCTGTCCTGCAGTATTGCTCATTCTTAAACCATAATTTACACGAGAGTTATAGTCAATTTTGAGTTATTGTGATTCTCTGATTATGTGTGGCGGAATTTCCCGAGACGTTTCCGAATAGGAAAGGTTATTTTAAACGTAGTCATGAAAATAGGAGAAGGAAAACATGCTAGGGGAGTGGAGGGCATGTGTGTGCACAGAGATTTGCAGCATCACCTTCATGTGCAAGAGCAGTTCCATCCTTCCCCTGCCCATCTCCTTCGGTCAGAAAGTAGTGGGAGAGGCATGGGAAAACAGAAACGTAAACATTCCGCTGCAGAACCCACCCCCCACCCTTGGCAGAAGTGTTCGAGGCACCCCTAATGGTTTTACAAGATGTGGGATGTCGTGTTGGTCACATGAGAATTTGCTAGGTGCAAGCCCATCACGTTCCCCTCTATAAATGATGCGCTCCTAAACAGTCACCACCCAAACTCCTCCCCTCCCCTGCCCAGCCCCCCCGCCCCCTACACAGCCATGCTTTACAGCGAGTGATCACGAGCGAGTGTGTGTAGGTATGCGTGTGAGGGAGTGACTATACTGTATGTTACGCCACTGAATGTGTTGAGTGTATTCGAGTGAGACATGGAATGTGTACGTGCACACACGAGCACACACACTAGAATGTGTGCATGTGTGTGCGCGCGCGAGCGTTGCTGCCTGCCTTCTGTGCTGGGACAATGGACACTGGGAAATGCAATAGCTGCACATTCTGCATCGCTGCTGCCTATGCTCCTAATCCCGCTGCCACGCCACCGATCTAATAGCACTGCACTGGATTACTACATCATTGCATCGGTTGCATAATGTAGAGTCAATCCCACCGCCCCCAGCAGGAGCACGACCCCCCCTCCGCAAACATAATGGAACCAAGGCTTGCATGTCAGCCTGCACAAGCATGTTGTGGTTCCCGTGGTTACATGATGCAAATGACTAGTTGTAGTAACCATCACTGAAATGGCAGGCACGAACACCAACTTGGCTACATGACAAAGAGGGGGAAGGTTCCAATGTGCTCTTGAAGCCTAAACCCACAAAGAGAGAATTGGTACACACACACACACACACACACCTTGTAGAGATGGTCATCTTAAAGAGAGTCAGCCCAGGCTGCAACATACACCTATGGTGAAACTTAAGCATTAGCCACCATACAGTCAGCACACTGCATTAGAGCACTCCACAACATGGCTGCGCAGACTGCATAGAACTCCAGTGGCCTCCGCCAGCACAGGTCACTTTCACAGTTCTAGCACCAACTTGAATGTAAGGTTACAGAAGTTGTTTACATATTGGACAGTTGTAGGTTTTACAGCCTTTTCATCCACTGACCATCATATTCACAATTAGGCCTTACCCTTTAACCACCTTCATCTATAAAATTAACTTCTCATTGACAAAATGCAAGATGTTCCAAAACACTACACCAGAGCATGTTTAATACATCACTATTGACCAACAATACCCAAGGTCTGCTAGTTATAGGCTGCATTGTTAAGCACCTTTAACTTACTGCCAGTTTACTGAAATAATGATGTCCAAACACCAATTTTGCCAAAATAAGCAAAATAATCCATACAAAAGCCTGTGCTACGGCAGTATCCCTGATAGCACTTGGGTAAATATTATAAACATTCATTAATTCATTATATCATACAACAGAAATATTGATTTGTGTCTACTGCAGAAAAAAAGCGCTTTTCCCGTTAGGCTACACAGTGCGTTTTTTGGGGTTGGCACTTTGAGGAACAGTTTTCAGGCTGGTATAGACCAAATGTCGTCTTTCTCTAAAAAATATCCACTGAACAATAACTGATCAGCACATAGACCAACATTGCACACTGTACGACGTGCTTTGATAAGTTACATGGAAATGTAGGAACCCAGAACAATCTGAGGGTGGCGCAACTCTCCGGGAACACAGTGTTCTAATCACAGCTTAATAGTTGAAATTGGTAGTCTACTAGTGAAATCACTTGCTACACATCAATTGAAGAGGTCCCAAACATAATTCTAGGAAGTCATCGTTGTAACCATTACTTTTATAGCTCTTTGACATATTGTCAGCCAGTTGGGGTACTGATCTAACTTGGGCTACACAAAAATTAGGCCTATCTATACATAACCGTGACTTGTCACCAAGCCCCTCATCACATGTAGTTCTCTATTCCATCTTCAGCGGTGTCATTATAATTAATGAATTGTTGGATCCATGTCAACCATCCCCAATTAGCGCCACAATAGCTCCGTCTGCACCCCTGCCCCCAAAACGTTGTGACATTTGTTTCAATATTCATATGAAGAGCATCATATCGTGTTTGTGGAAGACTGATATTCTAAATGAAGATGCAGGTATGGTTTTTCCAATTCAAATACCATATGGGTCACAAAGCAAAGAGCCCCAACACTAGCCTACATTAGGTAGTGTTTTGCTTGGCAAGCTTCGCTAAACGTCTATCAGGTTGTCACAAAGCCTTGCACAAGCTAAAACACCACATTACAACAAAACATTAAGCAAAAACTACAAACAAGCAGGCTAAACAATGTCATCCTGCAGGAAATTATGGCCATTTCAGAACCCATTAATGAAACAAAACTGCTTGTAGCTCGCCACATAATTTGGAACATTTTGTTCTTAACTAGACTGTGATGGTCTATAAAAAGTGAAATGCATTCTGCCAAAGTTACCAAAACTGAAGAATAAAAATAACTTTCATTCGTGCCCAGCTCAATTACCTTCATGTCACCAAGTTTAAAGTAAAAAAAAAGTAGATTATTAATTGTGGGTATTAAACATGTCATTGATCTGTTTTAGTAATGGCAACATGTAGTCCGCACATTTTCAGTAAGAAAGACGTGTTTAAAATAAAATGAAAAAGCTTACCTGCAACTTTGTTGGGTCTAGGTTTCGGCGTTCCAGCAAGAGTGGGTTGAAAGCACACGATGTTCACGTAGAAGCCTATATAGGAAGCTTGACTAACCTATAGATGTATGGCGGGGGTGGGGGCAGGGACAGCCAAGGAGCGCACAAGTCACAGAACGCTCATGCGAAACTAGTTACCCCCCATTCGTGAAGATGGAATCGCCAGACATGTCACACATTTAACCACCGCCATTTAAATTCGGTACTCTAAATGCTTATGAACATTTCAATGAGTTGATGGGAAATACAACAGTATGGTGTATACTCAACATCTGTAAACCGGAATAAATAGGGCCAAAATCAGTGTTTAAAAAATGGAAACATGTCACGAAACGTGTTGCCTTTATCCATAACTGTGAATTGTTTACCAGTAGGCTAGACAACGTGACTTAAAATAATTAATAGGGACAGTAGGCTATGTACATTTATTTTTATGTCTCAGGCGTTTGCCATAGGCTATAACAAAATGCAAAGCGAGGATGTGTTAATGCCTACTCTTTCGCCCATTAAATCCAGTCGCCACTTCATCATATAATCCTTTGTCGAAGTGTCACTGTCAATGTCTAATGTTTTGTCGTCGCAACAGTCTGGTAGAAAGCTACATTTAATGTTACATTCATCTTAACAAGTTGCTTACCATATTCACAGGTTTTCGTTCTTAAAGGATTAAGTTGGGATATGGCAAGGCTTTACTATATGTCTTTGTCAAGCCAATTCAAATTGCAGACCCTATGTTGTTGTATAGCTTCCACAACATTAAGCCTAAAAGACATAAAACACTGTAGTGGGTGTTTAGGAATCCACCATGTTCCACATGCAGCCTCCAGTAATAACAATCCGGCAATGATAGTGTTACCACAAGCACACACTCAAACACATACAGTCCTCAGTATGCAACAACCCCTATCCTTAGTGTGCACAAGCCTATCTGTTTCTCTCCACGCAATCAGACTCTGAACTCTCTGCACTTGTCTACATGCATGTCCGTGAAGTGTGTGAGCCATCTGCCAAAGAGTGGCAGGGCGGCTGTGATCGGTGGCATCAATGACAGACAGTTGGTCTGGTGAAAAGATCAGAAACACCCATATTGCACGGGGCCTTGCCTGAACTTATGGCCCCAATCACACTGATGGAACATGTGCTCCCTTTGGTGCATGGTGACATATCGGTTCAAAGCCTCTTTGCAAATTTCATGCGTCTTCAGTCAGTCATCCCATGTCCCGTGCTTGAGTGCCGGGTGAGTGTGTTGATTGGTTAAGCGTGTCTTATACAGTCTTGCCCCAGTCTCAGTTAGTATCTATGAAGATTATTGAAGCTGTCACAAAGCTGATTAACAGGTAGTGATACTCGTTAATCTACTTTGTGGTAACTGATCAAAGCAGCAGTTCACACTAAGCCATTGAAACCTGACTGGATTGGAAATTTAACCTTTGGCCAGTTTTTCTGTGGCCTCATTTTTTTATATCAAAAACATAAGGCCACTATAGCAAAGGAGCCATTTATTCTGAGAAAACGGGTAAAGGTTGTTGTTAAAATAAGCCAGAAAATATGATTAAATTATGTTTTTGTGTGTGTGTGTTTTGGGTAAACTCACCTGTATGACAGAAAACCAGACCGCTTTTTCAAAAGACTGTTCAGCCATCTATCTGGTTCTATTATCTAACACTGCCCTCTGTTGACAATAGTGGGCATCACATTTGTATTTGGGTAGACCAAATGATGAGAGCTCAACTTTGAAATCAGGTAGGCCTAAAGGCAAACTATTCACATGAATAGACAAAACCCACCCACAGAGTATTGTCTTATCATACAAAAAAACAAAATTGGGGATTATACTAAATTCATTTATTGTTCTTAATGGTGATTAATTGGGTGTCATCAATTACGTGTGTGCTGACACTTTGTGGCAAAATGGCTGTTTCTTAGTGTATTCAAAAATATGTTGTTCTTCAGTGTCCATCTTCTTAAACTGAACTGCTGTAAACAAAAACTTTTAAAGTTCAAAATGCCTCTCTCTCTCGCTCCTTATTTGTTGCTATAATCAAGTGCATTTCATGGGTTGGCAAAAGTGATCCTACTTGCCTTGCCTACTTTGGAGCTAATGCGTGGCCTATAATCTGATTAACGTTGGCTATAATAAAGTCTAGGCTGGAGTTTCTGAAACATCTTTGCTCTGAGGCAGAGTGATATCAGCTCCAGCACCTGCCACCTGACCTCACACTCACCAGTGTGTGCTCCTTTTAGATAGCTTAGATAGCCTTTTAGATGTTCAAAGCTATTTTATAGTGTTGCAGGGTAGCCTCGTGGTTGGGAGAGTTTAGCCAAGACAGTGACAAACGTATGGTGAACAAATATATATAAATTTATTTAACCAAAAAAAAAAACCAAACCAAGTGAAAAAGTATATACAAAAATGTAAGAAAGAAATTCAAAAAGATGACAAAACATACACAAAGCAAATTAAAACAAAGTAGAAAAACTGAGTTGTCACACAACTTATAAACTGCACAGATCACAAAAAATCCACAGCTCATGCCAGCTTGGGCTACAGCACTCAGATGCAACAAACAAAGAGCCCCTTCAAAAAGAAAGCTCCTGACATTCCCTCCAAAAAGGGTTTAAATAGGTCAGCTGCCTAGCCAGTTAGCCAATCAGATGGCTTCAAGAACTAGGCTTCAATCAGGCTGCAATCAGCCAATCAATTAAGGCATCCATGTGCCAATTAACTCCTCCCTCCATGGGGAAACATGTGCAGTGTACAAGACAAGAAAAGTAGGCCTACAACAAAAACAAAACACAACTGAACTTATGTGCACTTAAGTTAGTCTAAAAAATAAACAAAACATGAAGCAAATCATACTTAAACAGGAATATAAAAAAAATAAATAATAAATAAATAGTGCGGTGGGGTTCACACCGTCACATATTGTTATTTATTTTTATTAAAATCTATATTATTATCACTAATTAGTGGTATTAGTGTCACTTGCCTCACCTCAGAAACACTTGCTGTAGTATCATAGCCTTGTTACCCAGTTACCCATGACTGCAATAGTTGCCAGATGGTAGGTAGCGTCAGAGGGAACGATTCAATGTCATTGGCAATGTAGTAAAAAAGTGATGACTTACTTGGATTGACCATGCCATGATTTAATAACAACTAAGTGGCTTGCATCACTCAGAATTGAGATCTCTTTGTAGATAAGGCAGGTGGTGTATAGGACTTTCAGAGAGGGAAACCGTGCACCAGTGATCCTTCCGGCTGTGTTCACTATGCACTGCAGGCCAGGGCTCTCCTGTTATAGTCAACGCAGTTCCCACCCCACAAAATGATGCAGCTGGAGAAGATGCTCTAAATGGTTCCTCTGTGGAATGTGGTTTTGGTGGGGAATTTGCTCACTTGAGTTTGCACAGGAAATAGAGGTGCTGCTGGGCTTTCTTTGCCAGTGATGCTGTGTTGGTGATCCAGTAAAGGTCATCACAGATGGGCACCCCCAGGAATTTGGTGCTGCTCAATCTCTCCACAGCAACACATCGCATATGAGTCCTTATCTGGGTGGGCGAGGGCTGGGTGGAGGGCAGAGCTGATTGCATCCTCTGTGGATCATTTAGCTCGGTATGAGTATTGGAAGGGATCCTTTGGCCCAGGTACTGTATGATGGTGGCAGCTGTGAAGTGTGATGGTACAATTGCTTGCTTCAGCAGGCGTTAAAGATGTCTGTGAAGACATCCTTCAGCTCCTCTGCACAGTCTTTCAGCACACTACCAGTAATATTGTCTGGGCCTGCCAAGGGCGTAGGTTTGGTCTCAGCTTTGGTAGGGACAATAACCCCCCCCCCACAAAAAAACCCTTCCTCACAGATAAATTATTCAATAATTTTGAATCTGTATAATGTTGTATCTGTATTCTGAAATCTATTTTCAAATAATGACAATAATACAATACATAGGCTACCTAAATATTAGCTATTACCTACAGTAATTGTGAAAAGACTAAATTATGAATTTGACTCTGCTTGACAGTCAGTTATCTTTAACTTTTAATAATAATCAGCAGACTAGGCTACTATTAACTGCAGACTATAGACTACACTAATAACACCAATTAGCCAAGCCTACAAATTTATACCGGAGATGGTTAACATAATATTCGTCAACTAGGCTATATCTTTAGAAGCAGAACAAAGTGAGTTTGAATAACCAGGATAAGTTTAACACTTTTCTGAGGGCATATTATCACAGATAACGTTATCAGCACAAAAAGAACCTGCGCTCAACTCTTGTAGACAACTTTTAACGATTAATGCAGGCTTTGGCCTTGTGAGTGGAACGTGAACCTGCAGGCGCGTTAGAGCCAATCAAATCACAATATGGATAAGTTGGAAAATGGATTGCTAGCACGTCAAAGGAACAAAACCTACCGTCTGCAACTTATTCTATTGCGTCCGAAAATAAATATGTTATTAAATTTATATTGATATATAAAATGAAATGCGAAATATTGGTAGGGACTATTTTGTCGTTCCAAAATATTGGTTGTGACTTTGTCCCTACGGTCCCTATGCAAACCTACGCCCATGGGGCCTACTGCTTTCCAGGTGTTGATGGTGGAGTGTTTTCTTGGCACAGAATCTGGTCATAGGGAAAGGGTGGGGTTTTCTGTGTGCGAGTGTTGTTTTGTGTTTCAAAGTGGGCAAAGAAGTTGATCAGGTTGTTGAGCAGAGGAGTCGCTCTCGCAAGTTCAGTATCATGGGCTTATACATGGATTTCACATCAACGTTGTTGCACTGCGCACGAGGTAGAAAGCAGCATATTTTTTGTATTGAAACTGTGGAGGAAAGCAACATGACAAGAAGTTGTTGTGTAGTGAACTTTGCAAAAAGAGTTGGAAATGGCATAAAAATGTTCAACATACCTAGGAAGAGGCAACCGTTTGAAGTAGTTTGCATCTTTAATGTCAAATATGTGTATAGACAAAGGCTCAAATATGTAATTATGATATTATAACAATAAATATTATAATTATGTTTGGGTATATGTTGAGTGGGTGTGTGCAAGTCATTTTGGCTACAGAAGAGGGTTTAGTAGACTAACAACAGGTAAGAAACAGTACATTTAAACTGGGCTTTCTCATGGTTATTCTATTATGATAGATAGCTTTCTGCCCCGGGTTTGCGTGCGCAGGCGCAGTGTTTGTAAACATGAAATCCATGTATAGTCCCCATATACAGTCTATGGTATAGTCCGTGATAACCTGAATGCCCTGCCAAAGGCTCTTTGCATCTCTGCTGTCTTTAAAGTGAGTGGTTATCCTACTCTAAATTGACTCTCGCTGTATTTAGACCAGATACCTCCCCAGCTCTAAAGGCGTTGTCTCTGACCCTCACCCTTTGGACGTCCCTCATCAATTATGTATGGGTCACATCATCAATGCATTTGGTGATGTAGGAGAAACTGCACTTTTTCCACACCGCCTGTCTACTTATTATACCATAAACAATTTGACTTAGTGAAAAAAAAAAAAAAAACTAAATTCCAGAATATAGCTAGTTTACGTAAAACAATCTCTATAACTAGTTGTTGAAAGAGACCACTCGCGTTCCATAAAGTACCTATCAGACCCACATGGGAAGATGTATGAACCTGGCAACAAGGGATAAAGCTCTAATGGAGTTACTGGGGACATGCTAATAAGCTCTTGTGGCAAGTGAGCTGCGGTGCTCTCAAATGCTTCAAATGTGTATCTGTACTCCCTCACTATGATATGGCAAGTAAATGTAAGCTCTATTGACAGCTAATGAATATCATGAATCTATGCGCAAACAAAAACTCAAGTCTATTCAATCAAAAGCTAGCTCGATTTCAGTTTGGGACTAGTGCATAAAGTAATCAATACCAGAACATTTCCATGTTTTATTCAAAAGCACATACAACATATTGTGTTTATGAGTCACAAAAAGTTCTTTTCAAACTATTTTGTGTTATTTAACAAAATTACACTTTCATCAGTTTCAACAAATCGCTAAATTCACATTATACATCTGATCAGGGTTGATAGCCTATCATAAATTAACAAATTTAGTGACTATTCCAACTGCTGTGTCTCAAAATGAAGGTCTTAGACATTTTTTGCATGTACTCATTGATCACACAGATTAAAAAAAAAAAAAAAAAAAAAAGACAAAGTTTCAAAAAGCTTTTCTTCCAAACATTTCTACAAATACACTTTTAGCTGCCTTATGATAATGTTTGGTATTTTAAAATCGACTTTTAAAAACCAAGACAAAAAATCATTTTGTAACATTCAGCAGTTTTTTAAAACCTAAAAGAAGCCTAAAAACATAATTTGCCAGGGTAAGGACGGCGCTTGTTAAACAATGGCATAAAAATGGATATGACCGCAAGAGTACTTTAAAACCATTTCAGTACATCAAATATAAGCCAACAATGAAACTATAAATGATTCTTATATAAAACTTGGTAAAAAATAGTTATTTCAAACTGTACAGTCACCAAGTACACAGAATAACCCAAAAGAAAGCCTCTCATTTGGCATCTCCGGCAGCCTCGACTTTCTGTGCCTGCAAGTATAAAAAAGAAGGAGTAAGATCCACGCTCAAATATGATGATCAGAAATTGAATTAAAAAATGTTTTACCAATGTTTACATCCACATCTTAAAGTAGAGACATTTTTCAGCAGGTCATTCACTTTGAAGACCTTTAAAATTTTAAGTGTATTTACAGCGAGAATCTACCCTTTTGACAAAGCCGACAAGAACCTGCACATGAGACCCAAAACATGTTCATGTGTCCACAAATAAGTTTCTGTACGCTTATTCTGCAAGATGTATTCACTTAGAATAACTAGATTGCAAGTAGGCTCACAATCCATTCCCACACCCTTAAATGAAATCCAGAGGTGTTCAGATCGATCGTGTCTTGTGTGCTACCCGCGTCTCAAGGTACAGTAAAGCAAGAGCTACCCCTGTGAGGGTGTTTGTGAATATTGTGTTTTATTATACTGTATTTTTATTTTGCTTGTTATGAGGATTTCAAATACCGGTACTGGTGTCCTCCCCAGCACTTCACACAGTGGCTGCTCTCATAGGCAGTCTGACTTTCAGCAAGAGTTACAAACACCGCATCAAAGAGCTTTGTGAAGTTTATTTATAAAATATTAAGGTAAAACCAGTGATATGGACTTAGGTCATTGGTCTGGTGATAACCTTTTAGTGTATTCTTCTTCACCTCCAACCTTGGAGTTGGAGTTGCTTGCAGAAACTAATTTAGTTTGTTTATTTTTATTAATAAATAAAAATTAAGCCAAAAATAAAAAAGAAAGAAAGAAAAAAGCCAAAACATTCATGGTCATCCCATACTGCCCCTAAAATAGCCTGTTCTTTAAACATTTTAGCTGGTCAGCCACAGCTAGATATTCCTCCTAGCTGAGGTATTCCATAAACATGGCAGGACTTCAGAGTCTTACGGTGCCAAAGTCTACAGTGACTTGTATGTTGATAGGATGCTTGTCTTCTTCTGAGAGAAAAATGCCTAACATGCCAGACTGATTTACACCTAAAAACAGTACAATTTGTGGTTTTGCTAAATATTTTTAAATCAAGTTTTCCATTTATTTTTCCACATTTTTGTGATCATTTCCATTTGCGTGTATGTGTGTATTACTGAGCATCTCATGTTTACAAGCATCTTATTTCAATAAACATGTCACCTGCATGTAAACAAAAGGAGTGATTGTAAATCAGTTTGTTGGTTAGTTTGAGGTTCTTGAGGCCTTTAAACACACACACACACACACGCTCACTCTCAACAGAAAGCAAACTGTTTAGGCTGCACCATGAAACCCTGAATGTCTGTACTGATATTTTCACGACTGTTGTCTCAGTTTTCTGTTCTTAGCAGACAGGAGTGCAATCTCCTACTGCTGTGGGCCATCCTCAAAGTTTGACGTGTTATGCGTTCGGACATGATATTCTGGATTCTTTGCTGGCAACGAGTTATTTGAGTTACTCTTGCCTTTCCATCCACTCGAACCAGTCCACCCATTCTTCTCATTCTTTCTCTTTAAAATTCCCAGTAGATCAACTGTTTCTGAAGTCCTCAGACCAGCACATCAGTCACCAACATGTTGAAAAAGTCGCTTGCATATCCTTCCCCTACCCATTCTGATGCTCGGTTTGAACTTCAGCAAGTTGTCTTGAATTAATGATGCATAGCTAAATACATTAAACTATAGCCATGTGAATGGCTGATCTATGCGTCTATCTATTGCGTACCTAAATGGCAAATGCTTATATTTATTTTGATAGTAAAACAACAAAATATTTATTGAATAAATAGTAGTTTGCACACCTGATCTGCCTTGGCCTCGCCATTTTCAGCAGGCTTCTTTCCCTTGGCTGCTTTCTGCAAAACAAAGGCGGAGACATAAAATGCCAGTTTTTGGCTGTGTGATGCTAATCTGTGACAAGGCATGCATTACAGTCACAAACAAGAAATTCTGGATGCCACATCTAGCAACTGCAGACATGGAAAGTGTCATTCTAAAGGGCATCTTTCCATTAGGAAAACAGAATGAATAGCCAAATGAACGGTTTGGCTCACAACACACTTTTTTTTTTTTTCTTTTTCAAATTAATGGATACCTTAGGTGCTGCCTTTTTGGGTTTGGGGGCGGGCTTTGGAGGTGCTGGTTTCTGTGGAGACAAAATACAAATCACATCATTCCACAATTCACATCACAGACTTTCCACTGTTGAATAACCTATATGCGTCAAGTGTGCATGGGAAGCCTCTACTTACAGCTGACAACCTTGCGGAGCGCCGTGCTGGCTGTGGGAATAATAATAATAATAATAATAATAATAATAATAATAAAAACATAAAACTGGTAAATTGATTTTCAGCACTGAAAAAGTTTTCTGGTACATTTAAGCACTTTCATGATAAACATATAATCAGTAAAACACAAACCTCCTCGCTGCCTTTTTTGTCAGCCTAAAAAAAAAAAAAAAAAAAAAAAAAAAAAAAAAAAAAAAAAAAAAAAGGTTGTTATATTTTGGGCATAATAAACGTATTACACATTCTAAACATGGTACAATCCGTTGAGTTGACTGTTTATTAGACACTGGCATCACTACTACTTGTGCAGTAAAAGGCAAACAGCTCCATAATATGGAAGATGTATGAATAAATGTATGAATAAATGCATCTGCTGCAACTGCCACCACACAACGGCTTGCGCGCCTGTCTGTTGCATTTCCGAGACTAGCATGGCAGATGTTTTCATTTGACTGAACGAAAGCCCATTCCCGCTCAAATTCAAATCTGTTTTCAGCCGCGGTGCATTGATGCTCCCCCTTTTGTTCTGCTTCCTCTCTAACTGCGCGCCTGTCATCGTGACAAAATCTAATCATCCTGGAGGAAACATATCATCTTGTTTATTGCCGTTGCACCTCAGAACAATATCAGTCTGCATTTTAGAAGAAACCATGCATAACATCTGAACAAACGCCACACACAATGCAAAAAACAACCAACATTTAACGTTAGCCCGCCATAAAGGTCACGCAGCAGTAAAGAAGCTAACGTCATATGGGCGGGCTAGCAAGCCACTAAAGTATGCCCATCACTAAATGGTTTGGCTAACTTTGGCAGAAAATCGAACTGCAGTTTTGCAATGTGGTGAATTAAACCCTGGTAAAACCTAACAGAGAATTTAACTTTGCATATTTTGCTTATGTTACTACTTTGCAGACATGAATCACAGTGATGTTCAAGGAATATGGTCGGCAGTCTGACGTTAGCAGACCACTACCAGTAGCCAAAGAAAAACATCAACAGCTACGGTTAGCCACGACTTATGCATTTAATACCAAATCTGATGTACACGGCGTGTCGTTGTAATTTAAATTATAGACTTGACTCGCTGCCTAAGGCTAAAGAGTAACATGAACTTTGTCGAAGAGAAATAATGCTAATTTAAGCAAGCTAGCAACGAACAAGAGGCCAAACAAGGTCAATTACAATTCATCATTAATTATGCAAGCAATTTACTGTGGTTAATTAAATGCTGAGTACACTGACGGTTTATTTTTTAGACTCTGGTTTTAAACACACCAACGCTACATCAATGAGGTCTGAAAATCCTAGTGGTCACTAAACATCAGGGGCTAACGTTAGTTAACTGTGAAGGCGGTCAACATAGCAGTATAGCTAACATTAACGTATCTCCTTTGCATTGTCCGAATAATCACAGGCCGATAAATAGTGGGTTTGCAATGGCGTTAAACATTAATTCCCTATATTTAACTTTTTTTTTAAATCACTCCAGTCATAATGCATTCAGAAGTAATGTCCACTGTAGTTGATCTTTTGAAAATAACTGCTGGTTGCAAAGTCAAAACGTAAACTTAAAATGTCTAAATCAACAAATTTGCTTCACGTTGGCGTTAACTAATGTGATTTTTATGACTTCCGCAAAAAAAGAAACGATTTTAAACGTTAATTAAGAAACCAAACAAAATTTTCCTACCTTTCTCTTGGGCATCTTGTCAAAATTTGTTGACGTCTGTTTCAGATGGTTAATACACAATAGACACAAAACACTGTGTGCTGTGCCGCGTCTGAACGAAAATAAATGAATAGCAATATGTTTATTACCTATTTATATTGAAATGTAGGTAGGCTAAGATAGAAACCGGTTTTAACCAGATTTTTTATTCTTCCGTCACTGATTGGATAGACATCTAATCATCTGTTCTTGGGCGTGGTGTACTCTTAAAGCGACAGTGATTACTAAGAAAAAAAATCAATACCAGTAATACTCGGAAGGGGGTGTTGTTCTCCTTGGCATTTAGACGTGGACTTGTCCTGATTGACAAAAAAGGGATGCTTTTTTGATAAAGCCACTTTGCAGTACAGGGGCCTATGCACAAAACTAGGATAAGGGATTAAGCCAGGATATCTTGGTTATACCGATAAATTATTGGTTAATTCAGCCAGGATAACAAAGATATCTTGTCTTAATCTCTCATCCTAGTTTTATGCAATAGGTCCCTGACTAGAGAGCAAAACATAAACATTAGTGCATCATAGAATAGTACTTTGTTTTAATTTCATATTAAAGCCCCCAATTGCATACCTTCAAAGACACAACTGTCTCAATGAAGTAGGTACATTAGTAACAACAATGGCAATCTGTCTTTTTTAAATACCATGTACTGCAGCTGACTTCATCATGACTTCTACTACATGATTGATTCTTAACTGTTTTGTATAGTCAACCTACATCTTACATCCTTAACGTTTGATTTGTCTGTCAATGACGCCAAAACATCTAAAGGAAGCATTTAATGATTCATCACAGTTCAACTCAGCCACCCACCCCTTATACTTACAACAATTTGCACTTAACAGGGCAACATTTCAAGATCTAGACTGACATACAAATTTACATAAATAGATTTCAGAGCCCCATAAAACAGGGGCAAAACAACTTTTTCATTCACGTATGCAACATCAGCGAATAAAAAAAGTAATATGTGGAAATCAGTTCTTACTCCATTACAAATAAAATTTGCGCAACAAGAAATCTAGAATTAAGCTACTACTGCTGGGCTACACAAATCAGAGAAGAAAGTGTCCCTTTTGTGCTGCAGTGCACTCAGGAAGTGTCGGACCCTTTCCTCTCGACTAGCTGTGTAGCTACATAGGGCTTCTTGACGGCTCTGAGTATCCACAGGCGTCCCGTTCCCATTGTGCTGTAGCAGCTCGGTCACACACAAACGGTCCGCCTCCAGCTGCTGGAGAGCTTGGCTTTCTCGGTGCTGTTCATGTGCTTTCTGCCAGACAATTCACAACAGAGGAGCAGAGATTCTCAGTGGAGTTTAAGGCTTTAACACATTTCCATTACATTTTACAGCCTCTAATCTGATTGACGGAAGAGGTCACAAGTAACCAGCGTTAAAGATGGTAGCTGTTGGTAAAAGTTGGTCCAATAAACCCTTTAAAATGCAGCATACAGAAAACATGTCAATATTATTTCACATATATCAGTCATCATTTAATGTCTGAACTGAACAAGATGTGATGGGTTCCTGGTATTTTGATGATATAAAATTCTGCTTTAATGGGCTTTATGCAAGACAGACTTTGTCAACAGGATAATCTGGGTCCATTTCACCAGAAGTCTCTAATCATACTAGTGAGTATTTTTTTCCTTTTACAGGCGACTGAAAATCAACAAGACGAAGATTAGGAACCTAAGAATATAACCATCTGCTTTCTGGGCACTTGTACTTAACCTTAGACCCCTGACTTAAACAGACAGAGAGAACTAGACTAGTACTTTACCTGAAGAGAGCGATGGTTGAGCTGGTACTGAAGGACAGCCTCACACAAGTTCCAAAACGAGTACTCTGGCCATAGCACAGACTGGAACACCAAGCATGAATATGACGTCTACAAGGACAGAGTAAAAATCCACAGTGTGTATAAACATGGCAGCCCTTTATTAAAATAGACCACACATCTCTGGAGTGTATAATAGCTTAAGGTAGAGCCCCAACACCTTTTGTGAAGGTAAACAAAACAATTCCTTGAGATATACTGCATATGTCTATCCCATTTTCTTTTTTAGTATTCTCTCAGTGAAGCTATAAAATTTAAATGGACTTTTATCTGTGACTGGTTATCTAGCCAGGGTAGCACTGCCCCTCAATGTTTGTGCACATGCTACAGTCAGGTATCTCTCCATAAGCTAAGATTTCTGCCAGCAAAATCCTGTCTAGCAAATCAGCACGCTGCCATGCCCAATTTTCACAGAAAGTATTTGCCCATAAGGAAGTTTATGTATACTAATTGAAGGATTCACGAAATGTTTTTGTGAAAGTGTTTTGTGCACCAGACTAGTTGTTCTCCACCATCTAACTTGCAGCTTGCAAATGTTCCTAATGATACAGAAACCTTTGCAGACCTTTGCACACAAGTCACAAAGAAATAGCTTCCAAAGGTTAATGAATTGTAGCCTAGCCTGGGCCTGCCCATACTTCCTGTGAAACAACATTGAATTTCGCGAACTAGTCAGTCTGGTCAGGCTGCCGTTTTAGAGCTCCTCCGTTTCCCAAAAAATGGGAATCAATGAAAAACGAGCTTACGCATACGTCATTGGAATGGGTTTTCTGATTGGTTGTAGATTCGCCCAGTAGAATACAGAAGCATTTGATGGACGTAGGTTAAACCCGCCTCCCAGAAGGCGTGTAGTAAGGCAGCCTCGCCAGACTAAGCTCCTAAGATCTCATCAGTCGCGTTAGCCAGGCTAATAGTAGCCTAGAAATCTCAATGAAACTTAAAGGCGAACGAACGGTGTAGAATGCGCCACCGTGTCCTATAGCGGTAGATACAGCACTTGCAATGTTCAGCAGCGCGGACCGCCTCCAATAGAATGCAGTGCAATACAATGCAATAAAGCGGTCTTCAGAGGGAGCTTGTGAGAGAGAAAAACAGAACATTGCTTAGCCCCTCTTTAACAGTACCAAATGGTTTGGCGCCTAGGCATGTCTAAAAAATGTAGTAGCTGTTCTCCCAAGTTCTCCCTTTTGACCAATTACATCACCCTGTTCAAAGAAAGTCATACCATAGCCGTAGCATATCAGGCTACTAGGTGTGCAGAGACAGTTTGAAAGACAACAAGTGGAAAACATAAGCCTTGGTCTAGACTCGTGATGATTAAGTGACAAATTCATCACAACCACAACAGCTTGCAAGGCATGTCAACTCATTTTGAGCTTGATGGTTTACCTCACCAGAGAGAGAAAAATGTATAATATGCTTACTCAATTGAAAAGAATCAAGTGAATTAGTGAAACATTTTAATGCAATTTGTATAGGACATGACAATTGTTCAGAATCTGGGTCTTGCATGTGAACATGCATTTGCAGTAGGGCAATTGTTACCTAATACCGAGTTAGCTGTTAAGGTGGTTGCCATTTTGATGATTATTACTGGATGTAAGAGTCAGGCCTATGAAATCTAGGAGCCATATGGAGGACAGAGAAGTAATATGTGTTGAATGAGCATGGCTAATAGGATCAGATAGATAGGATCAAATCCCATTGGTTGGGGATAGGATTTTGCACATGGGTTGGCTGGTTTCAGCTTAAGAGGAAAATGCCTTTAGTAAGGCATTGTGGAGAGAAACTATTCCTATGACGGGTTCTGGTTATAAACATTGTTGAGAATGAAAAGAATTTGTATTTTACGTGCATAAATATGGCATTTGTAAACTTTCAGGAAATCTGTTAAACACCACTGGTCACAGCTACAATTATCAAATGACAAACACACACACACACACACACACACACAACCTTTCAGTGATGGCTTATAATTACCATTGACTATATACTGTCAATGATCGTTACAAATTACTATTTCATAGAGAATCAGCAAGTTATGCTTCAAGAAATGTAAAAAAAACTTGCCTTATTTAAAACAATCACTTGTTCATGTAAAAAAAAGTGTTGCAGATGTAACACATGTAGCAGAAATCACATTCAGAAAGTGATCCTGTCTTACCTGCCAAAGCAAGAAGTCACTGAGGCGCACCTCTCCAGAGGTGCGTATGAGAAGGTCAGGGTTTGGGGAGTTATTGCTGTACAGGCACTGACTGAGCAGGGTCTCTGAAACATCACTACACACACACACACACACGTGATTAGGATAATGATTTATATGAATGTTCTGTATAACACCGCGTTGGAGGTCTAACGCAAGTTGCACAATCAAAACAAAACAATAGTCAATAGAACTACATTCCAAACCACAATAGACTACAATGGACTATATCATGTGCAACAGTAGCCTGGGCCCGCCCATACTTCCTGTGACGCTACATTCAATTTCGCGAGCAAGTCAGTCTGGCCAGGCTGCCGTTTTAGAGGAATTATTTTTCCCAAATCTGTGGGCACCAATGAGAAACGAGCTTACGCATACGTCATCGGAATGAGTGGTCTGATTGGTTGTAGATTTGTCAAGTAGTATACAGAGGCATCTGATGGACGCAGGTTAAGCCCGCCGCCCAGAAGACCTTTAGTATTGTAGGATGGCCAGACTAAGCTCCCATGAGCTCTGTCGCGCAAGCCAGGCTAGTGCAACAGTGCATCAAACATTATAAAATGTTTTTTTTATTATAGGCCGTTTTTCTGTATAGGCTAGGGATGAGACATTTAATGACTTTGCAATAAGACACAATTAAACATGTTACATTTAATTAAGCTTGAAAGCATATGAACATGAATAAAATTGTATTACAAATAAAACTTAAACAACTAAGTAGCTTAGCTAATCCTGCATTCACTTTCAGTGAGTTTTACTCTGTCTTTTGAATGAAGAAACCCTGATATGGTGTCCGCAATGTTGTTCTAAGTGTCATGCAATGTTGAGCCTTCATTTATAAGTGTTAAGTGAGTTCTCAAGCTTACTCATTGAAACCCACTGGGCTGAAACACCGCAACTGTCAAATGCTAGAAGACAACTTCCAACATATTTTTTTTTTTACTTTGCACAAATATTTGGGCCTACAATTGTAAACCACCGGAACAACATTTCCAAAGCATATCCAGTGTAGCCCTAGAATTAGATATGATTTTTTTTTGCTGTACATGTAGATTGCTGCTCAACTGACCTGGATCTGATCAGGCCCTGTTCCACGCCCCATGCCATTTCTCGAACTGCTCCAGAAATCTCGTGTCTTGATGTGTAGGCAAAGCACACATTGAGGAAGCATCTGTGCAAATCACACAATTTGTTTAAGTTTTTCCTGAAAAAATGGCAAACTATTTAGCAAACCACATTACTAAAATTACAGTATTGAAAACCTTTTGCAGTTTTTTTTCAACAATCTCTACCCCAGTCATGTTGTAGAAAGGACTGTAGACAGCAGTTATTTTTGTCTTCAGCTTTATCTGTAGTACATTTAAATATCATGAGGAAAAGATACATCTGCCTACTTGTTATGGGTCTTAGTAGCCACAACTGCCTTGGCAATGACTTCTTGCAGGTCCAGGGGCAATAGAGTCAGGTCTCCCAGCACCCGTATACACACACCATGCTTCTCCAGATTCTCTCTGAATTCACATAAGGCAGAACAAAGTATGGTTATGCTGACGTGAAACATATTGCACACTAGGGTTAGAGTAAACCTATATACCAGAAATCCTTGCTACCTCACCTGAGTCTGAGTTTCCTATTTAAAAGATATTCCGGCAGTGGACTGCACACGATTGAAGGTGCTTTCACACCACTAGTTTGATTATTTGGTCCGCACAAGGCAAAAAAGTTGTTATTATGTTGCATGTAGGCTGCAGTGTTGTCCACTTTCATACCAGCAAATGGATCAAAAATTGTCTGATTGACGTTTAATCAATGTTTAACTTCAGGTAGAAATTTTGACGTTCATTCATTGGCAGACAACGTGCTCTATTCTTCATCTATTACATTTTCTGTATTAGCCGAAGATTTCTGCAAAAACCCACAAGGTCGTCTACAGTATGTCCTGGGTTTTACTAATCTGTTATGCAGTTGGCTCGGTAGGCTGCAGGACAATTTCCCACAGGCACCCATGATGCATTTTGATTACTTCGTTTTTCGTGTTCTCACCAGAGGGACCGCACCAGAGTTTGGCATTTGGTACGGAGTCAAGCGGACCTCGACCACCCTTTTTTGGAGGTCTTGGTCCGATTGTTTTTGTCTGGATTCGCAAACGAACTTTTGGTTCGATCAAAACATTTGGTGCACACTAACTAGTGTTGGTGTGAAAGCACCCTCAGAATATCTGTTCGTAAGCTTTGAAATTTGCACCAGCTGACATTTAATAATATTTTGTAAAAAGTACCTGAGGCTTTAGAACTCCCAAAGTACCCAAACTCTTGCATAATAATGTTTTTTTCCCCATTCATGGCACAAAAGCTATGCCTTTCTACTGAAAAACTGTGCGTTGGCTACAGACAAAAGTAGATTATACAGCATAGGGGCATAAATACTAAGAGCTAATTTTGTGATGGTAGCCTGCCCACAACTAATTCTTGCCAACACTTGTTAACAATCTCCGGAACACAAAGGCCTAGGCTACTGCATTTCTACTTTACCTGATTTAATAAAACTTCAAATAGGTTTCTAAGATTCACCAGAATCACTACCCTCACCTTTAACACACACTGCTTTTGTGCCTGCGCTGGCAAAACCCATCAAATCTCTCACTCGTAAGTTTTCCCACAGACTTACTGTTCCTCTAGAAGGCGGGCAAACTTCTGCTTTGCCAACTCCATCAGACCATCCACTTCATCTTTGGAGCGCTTGAAGTTCTCAATGCTGAAGGCATAAACGGTCACCTCGCGAATGTCAAGTTGCAAGCACCAGCGAAGAGTCTAAAAGAATAAAACTTACTGGTATTATCTGGATTACAGAGGCTAAAAGAATGGATAAATTGGGGACTTGGGACAATGAATGATGCACCTCCCCCTAAAAGGCTCACCTCTGCTAGTTTCTCAAAACCTTGACTATGCCCTTCTTGGCGTTCAACATGCCTTTTTCGAGCATATCGTCTGTTGCCGTCCATGATAAAGGCAACATGTTTGGGCATGGGTCCAGCCTGTGAAAATTAGGGTTTGCCTATATCATTAGCTAGTAACAACAATAAACAAATACGTCATCAGATTATTTTAATGAGGGATCCATCTATAAACAACCTATAATTGCTAATAAAATTAACTAATTTGTTGGTTCCCACTGCCATTCAAGTTGCTCTCTGGTTAGCAACTATGGTTTTGGTGAACTCGCCCGTTTAGCTTAAAATTTGATGCTATTAAGGGATATGAAGAGGAAATATGGTAAAAGAGGTTACCTTTAATATGTTGGCTGAAATCCTCTCAATGAGGTTTAATTCTCCTTCTCTTATCCACGACATCTGCGGCTTTCTGTGTAAACAATTACGCACTTAAAGTTTGTAAGACACCAAATAAAAAATACCAAAATCTTTGAGAGGTTAAGCTGGACTTCCTCCTGACTACCACGGAATTTCTCAGAGGGGCCCTTGCACAAGCGTGACCAAGGCTTAATCTTGCACAGCCTACCAAATGTACCCAGCAAAAACGTCAAGTTACTATATTAGCCATGATATAAGCAGATACGCTATGGTCTTCATTAATAGGCAGAAGTAACAAAATATGTACAACGAACATGCCATTTTACAATAAAGTAACGTGGTTCAGTTCAGTTAGGAAGATTGCAGAAACTATCTGTCAATTGCGTTTAAAGACCCCTGGTCGTTCAATACTGTACATCCAAGCTAGTACGAATAATTGCTCTCCGAATGAATGGAAAGCTTTTAGCTCAAAGCTACCTAGTCCACTGGCTTAGGCGTTTAGTCTTACAAAATGCACGTTAGCAGTCAGAAGATAACGTTTTAGATAACTACTTAAATCATTAGCAAGCCTCAACATTTTCATTCATTAAAATGTAATTTGATTTCAAACACTCGAAATTATGAGTACGAAAAAACAACTCACAAGACTTGTCAGAAAGAATGACGTCGACTTCCTACCGAGAAGTAGGGTAATGAAGCCAAGTCTCGCAGATTCTCGCTGGTAGTTGCATCAGAGCCACTGAGCTATCAGCGCCCGTTTACCGTTTTAAAATTCTCTGGCATACACTGAGACAGAATCTACTGTGGTTGCACAGCTGAACTAAATCACAAAGCATATGCTCCTCTAAAACAAGTTAAAAAAAAAAAAATTCTCAGATTGTTCATACAAATTAGTAGGTCGTGTTACTAGACACCCAGATAAACGCGAGATTTCAGCTTATTCTTTTATTTTTTTCAGTCGCCTACTTCGTGGGTAAAAGAAACCTACATTTTTTTCACTATTGCCGTCAACTGGCCGGAGTATGAAGTTTTTCACTTACCTTCAAATAAAATGAACAAACATACCAGCAGGTGGCACTACAAAACAAAAACGTATCGGTTGTTCAGTAGGCCCCTGCGTATAGAGAAGTTATAAAACTGAAGTAGGCTACCAGTAACCTAGCCCTGGGAGTTAGATCTTCAAAGTCATATTACCAGGCTGTATAGCATATCTAAAGAGAATAAAAGTGCACATGGGATTTATAGTTTATTTATTGATTTTAATAGAAGAATTTTGTTGTACAATTTCATTTTACATTGTGTTTCCACACACACATTCTTGCCTAGCCAATCTCTTGATTATTTCTTTGCCACAATCATTTGCTCACAGCTTGATGATTATGAAGATGTATTCCAGCTGTTCAAACAAACCCAGCATCTGTGCTTAGAATCTTTCCTTTAAGGATGTGCCGTGTGTGTCTCAGTGATTAAAACACTTTGCAGAGGAGAGCAGGAATTAAGGCCATCAACAACTGGATTGCAGATAATCCATCCAAAGAGCTGCCACCATTAGTCTGTTTGAAAATTCACAAAATTCACAGTACACTCATGTCTTTGGCCAGTTAAGCAATGAATGTGGTTGCATGCAAATTCTTCTCATCAGAGAACAATAGGTAGCAGGTTTGCAACCCAACCCTTGTTAACTAACCTTCCATATAAACAAGTTAAATCATTCACAATGCATGCATGAAACACAAGTTCAGGTGCAGGTTGAGACATTCAATAGAAATGCAAGCTCTAATGGATGGACTGGGACAAAAAAGGCCCACAAAGCCATTCTAATACAAACCGTAAATAGGTGATTTTTATATATGTTTTATATATAAATATATAAACAATATAAAACCACTGCTATATGTAGATGTACAACAGCACATTTACAAGTCACCCATCAGCATGTTAACTTTTATTGTACTTGAATATGAGAAGAAATCAATAAATATATATATTTAAGTTATGAAAGTAAAAGTAGGCCTACATGAAGGCTAAAACAACAATTTAAACATGTAGCTCAAAACAGAAAATGTATTTTAAAGTCACACTCAAACACACACAGTTACTGTACTGTAGCCTACATATCTGCATATATAAGGCTGTCTGTCGTAACACTTCACAAAGCAGAAATTTTGGAATAAGCTAAGAAATCAGCATACATTCAGCCTAGTAACCTTGCCCTCTGTTAAGTGGGTTGAAGGATAAGGAAATATAATATAAGGAAAAGCATAAATACCTTGCCCTCAGTTTTGTTGACATTTGCTTTGACCTAAAATAAAATATACATTCCCATTGTTCAATGTGGTCAGGAAAAAAATACAAAATAAAGATATGTGTTTTATGATTACAAATAAAATAATAACTAATTAGTACAAATTAACACCATAACATAATTTATGAACTTGTCCAACTCAAATTGATAAGTGTACCTCACTGATGAAAATGCAGCACACCAGCAAGAAGACAAAGGCACAGAGCAGTGGTTTCATCTTGGCAGTTGTCTGACACAGGAGCAGAAGTGCTGCCAAGATCTCTGAACCTGCGCTAAGAACACAACAAGGCGGGTAAACGTCAGATCACTTCCTTTATGCACAAAAGGAAACAACTTATCCTCATTTTTCAATTATTCATCCAAGAATTCCTTTAGACCAGTATAGAAAACTTTTCAAAGTGGTAGGCAACGAAAATCATTTAACTTTTCTCACTATAATCTCACATATTACCTACCTAAATTTGGATTTTTTTTAACCTGACCCATCTATAGTCCATGGCATGGAGGAGGAGGGAACTTTCAATGCACTGTTGCAATGTTATCATTCAGAAATTTAAATTTTGGGCCCATAAAGAAAATTACTTTATTAATGGGGTTATGGTGGATTTACTCTCTCAGTAATAGTTTAGTCTATTTTTGTAATAGGTAGCCTAACAGTTTAGTCTCTTTTTAGATCAAACGTTTAGCTTTTTTTCATAGACCTTAAAAAAGGTTCACAGTTCAACAGAAGAGGACCAACTAGATTGCATGTCTTCTAAAACACTGGTCCTCAATTCCAAGTAGAAAGCTTTTAGCCTTTCCTCTGCCTATATTATAAGTGGCTTAATCAGGCCAGATGGAGTCCAAGCAGTTTTTGCCAGCCTCTCGACAGATGGCAGACATTCAAACCAGCAGAAAAGCTACTTTCTGGGAGGTGTCTAACAAATATCAGGGTTCTTGCAGGTTTCAGTTAGTTAAATTTAAGACCTTTTTAAGACCTTTTTAGACCATTATGTTAGAAAATTAAGACCAACACAAAACATTGATTGAAACATTCATATGATCCCAGATATTCTCAAAACATTGACAAGCTGGTGTTTATCAGCTTTGGCATGGGACTCCAGTGCCTTTACGCCCAATGACGCTAACTGTAGATTCTTCTTGCATATTTTGCAGCAAGCTTCATGTTTATTGCCGGGGACAGCTTGTAACCAGCCGCAAAACTCGCTGTTATCCAGCCAGGTCTCGTTAAATATACACTTGTCCATGTTCTTATCTGAAAACTCTCTGATTTTTTCAGTGGACAATGCTTAAATGAACGGAGGAAATAATTTTAAGACTTGGGTCAATTCAATTTAAGACCTAGACCTTCGTTTTTTAGACTTTTTAAGGCCTTAAATTTCACTTTTTGAATTGTAGACTTTTTAAGACCCCGCGGGAACCCTGAAATATTTATAAACACCTTATTCTATTAAATTTTATTTTATTATATTTTATTATCTGGCCATCATCACAGTGGCCCAAAGCAAAATGCAGAATGCATTACAGTTTAGGTGGACTATAATATTTAAAAATATCTTATAGATAAAATGGACTGAACTGTGAAATTAAGGTTAACCTAATAGGCCTACATAAGTATAGCTATTAATACGCACTTAAGGTTGAAATGCGTTTCCATTCAAAGAAGCTTTCATTTTAATGGCAACAATGACAATGAATTAGACAGAGTTATGGTTGCTTACACACACTTACTTCACCCTTCTTACTGTCATTTGCACTGCTAGCCTACTTTTTGTGACAGCTTCTCCCGCTTTGCTGCTTTTCTGTGATGCGGGATTTTACATCTGGCGTCCGGGGGCCACTATTGACTAGGCGAGAATCCCGGATTTTCCAGACGGTGGTCATCTTAACCGTGCAGTTCTCTGCAAGTTGTCCATCTTATGGTTAGCACGAAGCAAGCAAGAAAGAAAGAATTTACGTAGGCTGCGCGCGCGTGTGTGTGTTCCAAACTATGAAGCTGAATTCCTTGTCTTGCCTAGGCCCCACTAATCTCTAAAGAATAACTTTAGAGATCAGTGCTAGGCCCACTACTGCTCAGGAACACTGGTCATGTCTGTGTGGTTCATGGCCAATCGCGCCAAGGCTACACCTAGGCAACGGCAATGGTAGTTAGTTAGTGGGGCGGAGATTCAGTCCATTCAGCTGACTTTGTGTGCCTTGGAGTCACTTAAAGTAACCTCAACGTTAAGTTGTGCCAAGCGATGTACTTCTAATTTCACAATACTTTTCACACGACTCTTGTGTAAGGTTAAGGTAAGTATGAAACGATCATTAGCCTTGATTAGGCTGCATAGATAAAAGCAGACATAAGAAGAAACTAGATAGCTAACCTAACATTTCTCTGGTAGCGTTAACGTTATCAGTGACGTAACGTTAACAAAACTTGACCAACAAAACAGCTAACGGCAATGCTAACGTAGAGAGTGAAATTACAAGGTGACTCCCTAAACTTCTGTCTATCGCGAACCGTATTGTTAATTAGGTACACGTCTTGTATCTACTGTTTGGAACAACAGTAATTATATTGGTAACGTTATTATTTATTGAAACAGAAACCACCAACATTCGCTAATGTTAGCAATAGTGGAATGTCCATCATGCATCACTCTTCGCTAACGTTATAGTTAGCATAATAAGTTTAAATTTTCCGCTGTTTGTTTGACCTGCGTTTCTTTAGCATCTCAGTTAGTATAAGCACTAGCCTACACGCAAAATGATGATTCAAAGTTGCAACAACGAAGGTTTAAAAAACAAAAAACACTGTTGCATGCTATCCAAGTGTGTGTAAAGTTTGCTTGTTAGCAATGGTTTGATGGGATAACCAGAGAAACGGGCTCTGGTATAACGTTAACGTTTAACTAGCCTACAACTACAACAACTCGCAAATGTAAGGCCGCTAACGTCACTGGATGGTGGAAAATGAAACGAACATCAGAGGAAATAGTGTTATGCTAGTGCTTTGCATTTGTGTATAGTTAGTCCTATAACACAACTGTGCGAACTTCAAGGATTACCTCACCCGCTTTTGCATGATGATGTTCTCATTGACTGTATACAGTATGATAGGCTTATGAGTTGCACTGGCTTGGATTTATTACGTCAAAAAGATGAGTTACCATCTAGTTAACTTGATGGTTCTACTCACTTTTTCTGACTTTTACTATTTTTTTTCAAGAACGTCAAGTCAGTTGTTTATTTTCTGGTATTAGCTTCAGCACATTGTGTTCAGCCATACTGGCGTGTCAACGTTACAGGAATATCAAATCCCATTGACTGTTTGCCAATTTATGCTGTGATGATTGTGTCGTTATGTAAGCGTTGAATTGCATTGCACAACCTTCCACTTCATCATAGGATATTTATTGTATGCATAACAATAACATGTTTTGAAACAAATACAGACTGTCAAAAACTGTATTTAGCAAAATATCTGTATTCTGATTTAAGATGGTATCTTTAACTATTAAAAATGCGAGAAAAAAATATAAGAAGCAGGGAGTAAAAGGCTCTCAGAACTTCTGTAATGTGGGCATATTCCAATGATGTTAATTGTTTCTTACTCAGGCTGGTTGCCAATTCAACACTTGTGCCATGACTACTTCACAAAGGCACCAAGACACCAAACTATCCGGTATGCATTCATGCCTATGTGTTACTTGAAAATATTTTAGCCCTTGACAGTAGCCCTAATACTTAATAAGAATTCAGAATTGTAAAATATTTAACTGTTGTGACGTAGACACATTGGCTGATGTTCTCTGTTTTGTTTTTCTCTCTCCCTCTTTCTCTCAATCACTTCTCTCAATTCTTCAGTGGGGTACAAAGATATGGAGTGGCAGACACCAGCTGTGTCTGAGAAGTTCCAGAGACGCTTTGGCTGGCGCCCTAGTACAGCAGACAGCGGGGACACAGGATTCGGTGCCACCCCCTCGGACAAGTCTGAAGGTGAGAAACTTTCTTATGTCACCTTCTAGCACAGACCTTCTCACTGTCATTCACGTGATGTTTGCATAACTGGCCTGTAACATGTGCAGACTTTGGGGACGTTTCAAAAACATCTGCAGGATTGTTTTCTGTTGGCTCCATGTGCTGTTTGTTTTGAAAGGACATATCATTATCATTGCTGCATTTTGGCTTGTAAACTGGGTGAATTGAAGAAAGGAGATTTGACATTTGAGTATCATTACCTGTATAATAGTGCTATGGTCTGTGAAGATTTTCATTAAGCCAGGTCATGGTAGTGAAAGTGTTCAATTATAGGCAGCAGGACTTCATTTTGAAAAGAGGTTCAGTTGCCTAGGACGAACACTTTGAATTAACCACTTATAGATTCCAGAGTTAGATATGGGGAGTGTGATTCACAGAAGAGGGGTGGCAGTCACACTTTCCCATAGCTCTGATCTGTCTCCTCAGTGTTGTCATCTCCCTGGGACTTTCATATTGGTTTATATTAATAGACTTGGCTGGTGTTCCTGTGAGAGTTTCTCTAATGGGGATTGAATCACAGGCCAGCAGTATTCCCAGGTTGTGTTTCATCTCCATCAAGTTGTTCTGTTAGGATTAGGGAAATTGGAAAGCTCACTGGAAAAATAGAGCCCCTGCCCTCCACCCCAGTTCCCAGCTTCCAGTCCTGTCAACTGTTGTGTAATGTAGAATGTGGATAGATTAGTTGTGCTATTGGGCAGTAGTCCTGGAACCTAATGCCTAAAGAATGTCAAACCACATTTACCTTGTCATTGTTGAATTTAGGTAGCTTACGGTATCCAATGGACCATAGCAAAACTCTTACCGCCGTCTTCCGCCTCGTTCTACATCTAAATTGCTAGCTAGAAATGGCCAGGCTGAAACAGGCCAGTCTGAAACGAGGTGGCTTTTGATGTCGGCAGCACTAAGATACACCTTCTATATTTGCATGGTCCAACCAAAGATCGTTTGGAAACGTCTCTGGTCCAATCCCAATGAATTTGCCAGTGGAGGCAGGAATTACGAATATTTCCGTTCTAAGCCTTGAACCTGTAAACAATGTGCTAGCAGTGCTCCTGGGTCACTTTCAGCCGCACAAATTTGCATATGCTATTATTGAGGCTCTAAGAACAATTTATTAGGGCCCTATGAAATCAGTTTTATTTTTTCCCAAATTCTGTTTTATTTTTTCCTAAATTCCACTTTTTCCATTTTTATTTTTCTGAATTCTGTGTCTTACGTTATATTTAGTTACTTTAATAAGTGTCTAATTTTGGAGTGCACAGGAAAAAAAGCAAAAATTTACAATTTTAATCAATATTTAGCTTTAAAAGTCAATGAAGCACACAACCACACATATCAAATGAACAGTTTCATTTTTAACACCTACAGAAATATGTTATAGCCACTGTTAACCCGAAAGTATATATCCAAAAAAATTTTTTGGGGAAAAAAAAGTCCATTACAACTTTTCTCATTATACAGCTCAACTTCATTAATTTAATAGGCTACAACTTAACAGCATTTGCAGAAAATTTGTTGGCCAGATGCATAATAATTGTTTGGATATAGCTCTGCCTGAAATTTGGCAGTCAATTGCAAAGATTCTAGAGCGCTCCGCTCTATAATCTTTGGTTAATCGTGTATTTTGTAACTTTTTAGAAGCTGCTGGTTTTGCAGCAGAGGCTGGCTACGTTTAGACACATCCCTCTCATCTGTGAGGATTGGAAACAAACTCACGTGATTAACAAGATTATGGTCTCTAGCCAAACTCAGAAGGCACGTCCGAATTCCGTTTGATTCCGTGTTTATCAGTAAATTCTGTTTTTATGACTAGATTCCATGATTCCGTCCGCGTTTACCGCATTGCAGAAATCATAGGGCCCTAATTTATGATGGTCAAAAAATGTGTTGGCGCTTTAAGACTCCAGAGGTTGGCGGCATGTTAACAGGCTTCAGTGCTGCTGCAGACTACAAATTTTGCCGTATTTGACTCTTTTGCCTTGGCCCTCCGGTCCGAAAAGAAATCAATCACTTTAACATTGCAGTGTATTTGCAGGCTAGCTCACGTTTAGTTGTTTCCCCAAAGTTATTGTCCATCTGTTGCACCACACACAACCTAAAAAAAAAAATACAGGTAGAGCATGAGTTTTACAGTCATGTCATGCAGCTAGAAGTATATTTTCTGTTAATTGGGCTGTTTTCCTATGAACCTTATTTGAGACATGCCAATGTAGTTGGTCTACTGTGGACAAACCCATCATGACTTGCCACGAACAATCGTTATGTTTATTCTCATTAATAAAGTTGACAAGTTAATAGGAACCGTAAACAAGTAAACTGAACGAGAAATAGCTTAAATCAGTTGATAATTAAGAGGAGTGAGTGTGTATCTTGTGTTGACATACCTAACGCTCTGTTTTACTCCTCTGAACTTCTGTAAAGACCTCATCCCTAAGGGAGTGGCAGCCTAGGCAAGCCTGTGCCTGATCTTAAGCTTCTGTTTCATATTTGCTGTCAACAGGAGCACATTTCGGGTTATAACTCATTACAAGAGCTTTTGTAAGCACACAGCTTATCGGGTAAAAAAATGACTTGGACATCTGCGTGAATTGGTTGTAAAAGCTTTAATTTGAAATACTAAACACATTGAAACCATATATATGCCCACCAGCACTGCTTCATTAGGTTGTTGCCGAAGACGGTGTTCCTATTCTATCTATCTATCTATCTATCTATTGCATATTGCTTACACTCCAATTAAATTAATTATGAATAGGTCATTAAGCACAAATTTAATTTCGCTGTAAAGCAAAGAAATCCAAGTGGGACAATGTTATGTCATGTTCTGCTTTGAAATATTAGTGCATGCATTTTTAAGTATCCCTTGTTCACTAAGCAAGCTGTCCAAACCTGTCCAGGTCACGTTCACCTTGTGAATCAGCTTGGTTATCTGCTCCTGGCAACTTTTGGAGTCAAATGTCAATCATGCCGGTCGCTTACTTTCCCTCCTACTGGCTGTATGTGGATTTTGTGCAGCTGAGTGCTGGTGTCTGCGTGCAGATCACCCGTTTCAGCTCAGTGGCTCGAGGTTTGACTTTGCTTTCCACACTGTTGGATGAACTTCAGCGCATTTTATTTTGTTTAAGACACAGCGTGTGTGTACAGGACTGAATGGTAGGTGTGCGTTTGTGGAGGGGGTACCTAAATAAGAGGCAAATGCAGATCATCCTGCAATCTGAGAAGGGGAGTTATAAATATCCCTAACCTTTCTGTGTGTCTCCTGGTTGCAATAGTGTATGTGTGAGAGAAAGTGTGTGTGTGTGTGTGTGTGTGTGTGTAGTGTCATGCTGGTGCTCATTCCTTTATGCAGTCCAGCAGACCTGACAGGCTGGCTGGCTAAAGGGTCAGACAGAGCCTCACCTAGCCTGATATGCGCTTGGTGGGTGATCGTTCGCTCTATGGCATGATGCCCCCCCAGGCACTGGGTGTTGCCTCCCCTTGTCTACCTGATCTGCGCCATTCCACTATTCCTTTCCCCCCCTCGCGCTTGGCTTGCTTAGAAATGCACCCAAAAGGACTAGTCACTGCTTTGCTGTGTCGTCCAGATTTTGCCCTATGAAAATGCCTCCAGCATTTGGGGCCCTTGTCCTGTTTATCAGCGATTGCCAGGTAAGATAGAGAGTTATGGGGGTTTGCTTATGCTGCCTTGTTTATTACTGATTAAAATGAGTCTTTCTAGTGTGTGTATGTTGATTCTATATTTCTACAGTCTGTTAAGGGGCAGTTTCTATGGCAAGTCCCTGTAGTATTCATAGGTTTCGAGTGGTATTTGAGTGTTGTGCAATAGGTAGCGTGCATCGTTTTCTTTTTGGGGGAGGGGGGGTGAAGATGGTTCTGGAAATTATTGTTTAGATTGTCCAATTAGCATCTGCAATGTTCTTTTTAAGTGTGTGTAGAGAAGTGGGATCCAGACTGATCCAGATCTGTCAGTCTGCCTGCCTTCCATTTTCTTTTCAAGCTTGGCACAACGAGCACAGCTCCAGATACTTTGCATCACTACCTGAAAATAGAAAGGATGGGTTTCACTCACACCAGCCAAAACTCTCAACAAGACCTCTCTTACTTCCTTTTCACTTTTTTTCTTGGTGAAGTCTTCGTGTGATTGGCTTCAAACTGCAATAAAACATAGTTTTTTTTCTCTTTGTGTCTCTGATGTTTCAATTCTGTTTCAGTTGCATTTTATACAACTTTTATAAACTACTAAATCTGTAAAATAAGTTCTTAAAATATTTCCCAGATTAGCCGTCGTTTTCTTCCCTTTCTCATCCAAATGTTGACACTTGTTGTTGCTTTTTGCCAAATAGAAAATGAGTTACTACTTTTGCTAATATTTGTAAAGTGTAATATTAAAATGCTCAGCTGTATAAGTCATACGTCACCTCTATTATGTGCAAAGCCAGAAGGACTCCTTGGCAGAATTAGTAAATAAAATTGGAGATGTCTACTTCTGTAATAATGTGATAAATTGCACTCCAAATTAAAAGCGTGTTTACCTCCATGTCTCATGTGCAGATCTGTGCAGCTCCAGCAGTAGCTCATCCTTCCAGCCCATCCGCAGTCAGATCCCCATCCCCACCGCCCATGTCATGCCCTCCACGGCCGGCGCCCCGGCCTCCAAGCCCCAGCCTCGCTCGCTGGCCAAGGAGGAGCCACATGTGTCCTCCTCCTCCACCTCCCGCAATTCCAGCTCCGCCTCTGCCTCCAGCTCCAAATCCTCACTATCCAAGTCGGCCTCTTCTCCGAACCTGGACGCCCAGGGTGTGTTGGGGCTGGATGGAGGGGCCAACGGGCCGAAGCCTGACTGCCTGAGCCGCTACCGCAGCCTGGTCAACGGCCTGGACCACACGCTTTTCCCCCCTGGCGAGCACACGCAGCTAGATGACCCGCACCACTTTGATGTGCCCGCCATGGAGCCCACGCTCAACCAGTCAGCTTTTCTAGGGGGCCTGGGGGTCCCCGATGCATTAAGGCAGCGCCCATCCGTCACCACGCCCTTTGTAGATGGGCCGGAGCACATGGTGCCAGGAGACGCTTACCGGTCTTCCATGGAGCAGAGCTACAGGGTTCTCCCCGAGACTCAAGCTGGGCTGGCGAGCGGGTCGGTCAACCTGTATGGGGTGAGGGGGGCTGGGTTGGGCACTGGATACTCCCTGGGCCTGCCGATGGGCGCCAAGACCTATGAACCCCTACTGCAGGAACGCTGTGCAGAGGTCAACAACTGGCAGCAGCTGGAGAACCTGCGTGTGCAGGTAGAACAAATGCAGGTAAGGAGTCGCCCCCTCTCAGACAAGATACAGACGCATCTGGTGATGTCAAAGCAATTTTGACATTGGCTATCTGCCCCTTTAGACATTGCCAGTATTTGTCACTTTAAAACAGACGTTCAATGTGTTTGTATGCATTGAGTTTTAAGTTGAAATGCACATTTTAGAGTCCTCCTTTAATGTTAGCGTGTGCTATAGTATACTACTATAGCGCTATAGTAGTGTACACCTTCAATGTTTTAACGTAGTAGAATTAAATGCCTCTATAGTTTTATTAATATAGTGTAATGAAATTCTTTAGAGTATTCAAGGAAGAAATTTAGCTTGAGCACAGTTGATTTTCAAATTTAAAATTGTGTTTGGTAGGAATTATTGCCATACATTGCAACCAGATATTTTAATTGCTCTTGTAGTAATCTCATGAAGGAAGTATATGAAGATAATCAGTCACTCCATGTCAAAGGAAGCACCGAGAACTTGTTTTTAACATCATATGTGTAGATCAACGTTGTTTGTTAACAGCGCAGCGCACTTACCTATCCTTTGACAAGCTCTTTGTACATCAACAGTGTTCTCAATTTAATGTGTAGAGGTGTAGGGAGTTTGATGCTACGGACGAGGTGTCAAGCCATGTGGGGTATTTTTAGTCTTTTATAAATAGCGACTTGGATGCATCTGGCAAAGTGGTGCACTCTTATTGTGGGCTGTTGCAAACAAAAAAAGACAGCTACAGATGTAACTCTGTGAAAGCTTGACTCGTGTACATACTGAAAAGGAGTTTTAATAGCTTCAGATTCGGTGTTCCACTTTAAGGGAAGTAAAGGAGCCTATGGGATCTTGTATCAACTCATTACTAACATTTTGACTTTGCAATGTGGCTTTTGTCGCTACAGCTTAGTCTACATATACTTTACAAACTTTGGTTTCAGTTGGCGTTGAAAAAAATGTATAAAACTAATCACCCCTTCCTTACCCCTTTTTTTCTCTCTCTCTCTCTCTCTCTCTCTCTCTCTCTCTCTCTCTCTAGCTGCTGACCTCGGGAAGCTGTCAGTACCCTTCTTTGTACCAGTCTGCAGCGTTACATTCAGATGCCAGTAAGTGGGAAGTCTTGGTGAAGGCCAACGAAACCCTGCTGAAGGAGAAGGAGATGCTCATTGAAAGGTTTGTAACCACCAGTTCAAGTGCATTTCTTTTTAATTGTGAATATATTGCCTGACCTGGAGACACTGTTTGATAGCACTTTTGAATCCCATAGAAGAAGCACAAAGCATGACCTGTAAGGAGATTATCTTTTAAACAGGAAGAAACCTGCGGTAGGGCATCTTGAGATAGACCCAGGAGAGAATAGGCAAGCAAGATTTTAAGACGGGAGATGTCTTGTGCATAATAAAATAACTCCTCTGTGAAGCTCAAGAACAGTTTGCTGGCACTTTACTAAGCAAAATGATGTGCTATTTTTCACATTAGTTGTCTAATCGAATATAAACTATAGACTATATTTGAATATTTATGTTAGGTGGTCTGATGTTTATTATTACTAGAATAATAGGCCATACAAAATAGCTTCACGAACATAAAACTATATTCGAGTGAGAAGTTAGAACTCCCCACCCACCCCCCAGAAATAACCAGAACTATTTGGGGTGTGTTGTTTTTAATCGCAAATTTTGTGTATACTATTATCATATGTATAATGTTTCGACCATTTGTGAAACTGTATTTATTCTGTGTGTGTGTGTGTGTGTGTGTGTGTGTGTGTGTGTGTGTGTGTGCACGCGCGCGCATGCAGGCAAAAGCAGCAGGTGTCTCAGTTGGAGCAGCGGCTTAGGGACAGTGAGCTACAGGTGCACAGTGCGCTGCTGGGACGGGGAGCCCCATACACAGACGTCTGTATGCTTCGTCTGCAGGTCTGCACACACCTTCTATACAGCCATTTCCTTCCTAACTATACATTTTAAAAACCTTATGTCTCCTTAAAAAAACAAAAAAAACAATGGATTGCCTTTTTAGTAGATGTAGTTTCCATGGATTTTGACATGGTTTCAAAAACAAGGTCGGAAGTGGTCTAGGATATAGCGATCTAGGATATCTTTGTATCAGTAACTGATGTTAAGGTCTCGGCATCATAACTCCAGTAATACGGCGGGTCATACGGTGGGTCTCAGACCACATAAACTAAACTTAGAACTGGGTTTTGAATGTTCTGCATTTAAGCGTGCTCTCACACGCTCTGACCGCCCTTTTGGTTCTGCATTTAAACGTGCTCTCGCACGCTCTGACCGCCCTTTTGGTTGTTGAATGAGTGTTGTGGTTTCTTTACCAAGTTCTGCCTTCCTATAAGAATGTAGAGTGTGGGGGACTGTTGGCGGGGTAAGGAAAAGGAAGCTTTGACGTGTGTGTGTGTGTGTGTGTGTGTGTCTGTGTGTGACACGCGCACGTCAGGAGGCACAGCGGGAGAACGCATTCCTGCGGGCCCAGTTTGCCGAGCGCAGCGATGGCTTGGCTAAAGAGAAGGCGGAGGCCGAGCGGCGCCTGGGTGCAGTGGAGGCCGAGACGCGCCGGCTAACCGAGTCGCTGCGTGAGAGCGCCGAGAAACACGCCGAAGAGCTCAAGAGACAGGAGGAGAGGGTGAGCTTCACGGACAGCTCCTCTTTCTTTTTCACACACACACAGACACACACACCTTACCCTCTCACCACTCACCCCTTCCCCACATCACTGACACCTCCTCTTTCTTTCTTTCTCTCTCACACACACACACACACACCTTCCCCTCTCACGTCTCACCCTTTCCCCACACTCCTTTATATACACTTATTCACATTATCAGTTCGCACCCAAACTTAAGTGACAAAGGAAGTGATTTAATGACTATCAACCAGTTATGCTTCAGGGCATTTGGTCAAGTCTGTCACCATTAACTGAAAGCGAAGATTTTCTTCTTGCTGCCTTTCATAATAAGCCCAAACATGACTAATCTGAAGCAGTTAGTGAGGGTGTATCAGGTAACGGGAGGTGCCTTGTTTTCCTGTGAACCTTTGCATGTTTACCTGTGGTGTGTCAGATCCGTAATCGGGACAAGCACATCAGCAATATGAAGAAGAAGTGCCAGAAGGAGATGGAACAGGGCCGCGAGCGTCAGCAGCGCATTGAGACCCTGGAGCGCTACCTGGCCGACTTGCCCACTATGGAGGACTACCAGGCCCAGAGCAAGCAGGTGATGCACGTGCGCGCGCGCACACACACACACAGACACACACATTGTTTTCGCATATTTATAATTTAAATTCCATTCTGCATTATAAACATGGGCTCTGAAACCATACTGCAGTTTCAATCGGTGTTCAAATGATGAGGGAGCCAGATTACGGAGGAAGGTTTATCCAGTGCCACCCTAATTAAAATGAAGTATTGTGCATGAGCTGAAGTGTGGGCGTTAAGAGTGTTCTGCATAGGTTCACGCACATAGTACACAGTTGGCAAACAACATTGCCAAGTTCAGAAGTTGGCTGCAGTCTGCTAACACATACACCTCTCCTGTTGTGGTTTAGCCTTGGTGAGCTTTAGTGTCTGTGAAATCTTATGTGACTGTAGTCAGGGTGAGAATTGAAAGCTAACTTCCTGTGGATTTTTTTTTTGTCTTAGTTCTGTGGAAGAGGTGTGTGTGTGTGTGTGTGGGTGAGACGGATATATGTGTTAAGTTTCACAAGAAAGTGGAGGAACAGTTAATCTCAATATGCCCACGCAACCTACATTGTCTTCAAAAGTGCAAAGAACGCGTTTCCTATGAGACGGCATGCTTTAGCACTTGGCCCTTAACATGAGTTGTTGAACCTTGTTATCTGTGAGCTGATAAGCCTTTTATCACCTAGAAAGCCACTGTTTGACCGTACCCACATCCTCGCCTTTCCAGCATTGTGTGTATATGGACACAGCCTAATCAGTTTGCTTTGTGGTTTTCTTTCTTTGCTTAGCCTGACCCATCCTCAGATACTATAACAGACATAACAGAAGTAGGTTGTGTTTGTTTTGCAGTGATTGTTGGTCAATTGCATCAGTTTTCTGTCAGATCTGCATTGAAATGTTGATTTCCGAGACGCTAATCTGCCATATGGCATAAGCCGTATGTCCTTCCCCTGGCTACAGCCGTGTGGCAGCCAAAGTAGTAAGATTGAGTGCCTGCCGTCATACACAACGGTTTTAACATCATTCCATCCAGGGAGCAAAAAGCTATAGCAAAATGAAGACATGGATGCACAGCACTTTGCTTAATGTAACTTAGGTGTGGGTTAGTATAGCTTGAGTGTACATGCTTGGAGTTAGTTTATGCACTGCAGTCATTACAAGAAAGTATTTGGTTATAAAGCAATTGGTAATAAAGTGTTTAAGAACTGCTCTTGAAGGCTGTTTTCTTAAATCTTAATGGTCAGCTGGAGGAGGCTGAGCAGAAGGCTGAGCAGCTGCAAGTCACAGTGGAGGAACTGGAGGCTCGCCTCGCTGAATCACGCTCAGCCGCTCGCGACAGGGACGCACAGCTGGAGGAGCAGAGACACAGGGAGAGAGAGCTGCTGAGCACTGTAACAAGGTAACACACACACACACTCATTCTCACACTCACGTGGGGGCACACAACAGGCATACTGGAAAGACCTTATACCGATACTCTGTGTGTGTGTGTGTGTGTGTGTGTGTGTGTAGCCTGCAGGAGCGTGTGCAGGAGGGGCTAGAGGATGGAGCGCGGCTGCCGTCTCTGGACCTGGAGAAGCTGAGGGCGGAGAATAGCACCCTCAAGGAGGAGCAGCACAGACTGAAAAAGGTCCGAAGCGTCTTGTAAACTTGGGAGCTGTAATCGATGGCATCAAGTATGGGGATAGAATCCATATGGACATTAGATGTTAACTTTGAATACTACAAACCTACTACAAACCTTGGTCCAAAATTTCAATCATAAAGACAGCAATCCCACAGTCATGGACAATCCGGGAAGAGTCATGGAATTTTGTAAATTCATTGAAAGTTTTGGAAGTCATGGAATTTTAGTTTCTCATTTACTCAACTACAGCTTTCTGTTAAGTTATCATAAGGCTATTATGACTACAGCCTGCTGTAGTCTTTGTTCACTACTATGAAAAAGTAATGGAAAAGTTTTCAACTTTTCAACCTCAACTTAAACCTTGGATGATTTAAATTTGAACAGCTTTTTTTTGTTTAATTAAGATTGTTGTGAATGTTTGCCAACATTAGCACCATATTGTTTGTGAATATAGATTAACTTAGAATAGAACAAAGGGTTGTGTTCTTGAACAGTTTGCAGTGTTTACATGAATTTGTTTAAAATAATTCAAAAGAAAGTTTGCCTTAAATATTCTATCCAAAACTTATATAGGCCTAGGTGGCGCAGGTGTTAGAGGTGCCGTTCGGCAACCGAAGGGTTGCAGGTTTGAGCCCCGCTCCACCTGACCCCACCAAAGTATATCAAAGCAAGACACTGAACCCCATTTGCTCCCGGTGGCAGGATGGTACCTTTCATGTCAGCCTCGTCCACTGGTGTATGAATGCATGTGTGTGAATGTGAGGCATACAATGTAAAGTGCTTTGAGTGCTCCTAGGAGTAAAAACGTACTATGAATGCAGTCCATTTACTCTTATTAGCTGCAGATTGAGTAGCTCTTTGCTTCCTCTTTCCAAAAAAAAAGGCTTTATTAGTGTGCTATGGTTGTGTTGACGTGTGGGCTAACTGCTGTTGATTGTGGCTAACTGCAGTTTCCCTCTTCTGTTGATCGGGCAGGTTATTGAGAAGCAGCTGCGAATGATGGAGCAACTGGGGACACAGATTCGGGTGCGTCTCTCAAACCCTCTCAGTGCTTGTAGTCACAGACAGCTTAACCTGCCAGAAACCATGCTTAACAATAGTGTGTGTGTGTGCGTGTGTTGTCTGCATGCACACTTTGTGTTTGTGTGTGTGTGTGTGTGTTTGTATGCACGCTTATTTATATATGTGTGTCCGTGTGTGTGTTGTCTAAATGCACACTTATTTAATGTGTGTGCGTTCATGTGCAGACAATGGAGGATCAGGTGTCTCTGGAGGAGAGCAACACTCAGGCTCTGAGGGAGGAGCTAGTAGGGAAGGAACGGGGTCTGCTCCAGTTGCGGGTCGCCATGAAGGAAGTAAGAAACACACACACATGTGCAAAACCATCACACACACACACACACACACACACTGACCTGGATGTGTGCATGCATGCACAAAAACACACGCACACACATGCAGTGGTGGTGAACAATGCAGATGAGCAAACACAGGTGCAAGTGTGTATACTCAGCTTCTCAGTGCAGAACTCGTTCTTCTAGGAAAACTGTTAGGGTGCAGTTCTCAGACTTGTTCTCAGTTGTTCAGAGCATTGGGGACTGTTGCTACAGGCGGTTATAGGTGCAGCAGGAAGTTTTCGGGTTTTTTTAGCGCAAAAAAAGGTGTCGAAGGATGTGCGTATGAGTATTTAAAATGCGATTTTAAAATCTAGTCTCCTTTTATTTCAAAACTTTTATGGAAGCAATTGTGAACTTTTTATCCTGATATCCTGGCTTGAAAATTAATTAAATAATTAAAAAATAAAATAAAATTACGTTTAATAACAAGACCTTTTGGTATATTCCATGCCAGGCTTGTTCAGACCTGTTCAAAAACAGCAGTCCCTTTTTTTAATGGGTAGTGTAGCACTATTTCGATCACCCTTTGGGAAACTTTACATTCTTTCCCTTTTTCATTCCTTCTCATTCACAATGAGCCAAAGAGATCCAATGTCCATTGACAGACGTACCCACACACTTGATGACCACTACTGGGTTGAGTTGGATGTCTTTTGTTAGTTAAACTTTAACCTTTGCTGGGGAGGCTATGTGAATAACATTGCATTCATTATTTGGCCCTCCTTAACAACTGCCTCTCTTGCCATTGTACAGCTATCCTCCCAGAACCAGGACCTGTTGGATCAGAACCTGACCCTGCAGGAGCGCTTGGAGGAGGCTGACCGGGCCGGCTTTGGCTCAGGCACGGGCCACGGACGGGGGCCCCCGCAGGCGGCTAGTGCGCGCCTGACTCAGCGCCTACACGGGGAGATGGCAGCGTGTCTGTGCGACCTGCGCTCCCTCTGCAGCGTCCTCACGCAGCGCACCCAGGGGCAGGACCCCAACCTCTCAATGCTGCTCGGCATCGCCTGTAAGCGGGAACACACACACACACACACACACACACACACACACGGTGCCCTACGCATCACACCATCTAAAGCCTAAATCTTGTCTCCACTTTCATATGTACACACACACACACACCTACACATTTAGCTGTCTTGCAGAAAATAACTATTGCAATTTGCCTAAATGTTTTTTTTTCTTTTGTGAGTGTGTATGTGTGTTCATATATATTTACTGATTTCATCATTTCACTCTGATTGATTTTGTGTGTGTGTGTGTGTGTGTGTGTGTGTGTTGGGTTTTCCCCCCTTAGCACCCCCACCTCTGACAGACCCCTGTGAGGACTGGCTGAGTTCGGAGGTGCTGCAACGGAAGCTGGCCGAGGCGCAGCAGCTACGACGTGACGTGGAGCAGCTCCGCACCACCATCTCCGACCGCTACGCACAGGACATGGGCGAGAACTGCATCACCCAGTGAGCACTCCCAAACCTACCCGGTCTCCCCCTGTATCAGCCCAGGATATGGAACAGAACACACACACATTTGGAACACCAGCATCATCTCAACCCCCTTCTCAGCTTGCTATGGGTGAGCTAAAAGCAAGAACTTTCAGCTGGTGATGTGAGACACGCACACACACACACTCACACATTCAGTAACCCCCAAGGGTATAGACAACACATCTACACTGACCCCTAGACCTAGTAAGCCACAGTGTCACTTCAACAGGCTTGCAGACTATGGTAGACAACTGGTGCTTGAATGGATTTCCACCCAATGGATTTTTTGTCTGAACTGGATAAGACACCTACGCACATCCAGTGTATTTTCAATGCCACCCCAGTACTGTTTCAACACTAACAGCTTGGTTTTGTATGTGCAGAGTATTTTATTGTATAATGCCTTATAGATGTTCTTTTCTGTTTTGCTGTGTTCCTGTTGTTGTTGGTTTTTTAATGTTTGCATAAACACTGTATTTATTTAAGCTGAATCTTCCTCGTTGAGGAAAAGTAATTTTCTAGATGTGGTTGACAATCAACTGGAAACTTGTAGATCTTTTTCTCTCTCTCTCTCTGCTCTGAACCAAGGCGACCCGAAGAGTCACAGTTTGAGTTTCGAGGGTTTGGGCTCACCCTAATTTAAGAACCCTCCTCTCTTCCATATCATTATTCCCCCCCCCCCTTTTTGGTTGTTTGGCCATCACTTCCTGACCCCCCAACCTCATGCAAACAGACCTCAACATTCCCTTATATTTATGTACAGATTGCATTATTTTCACATGACCGTGTTGTGTTTCTAGTTTAGCCCACTGCGTTTGGCTTCCTGTCGAGATGGAGGGTGTGCCTGAAATATCAACTGCTATATCCTTAGATGGGACGCCCTATAACAATTCATAGTTCGCATACGTAATGTGCCCACCAGCACTTTTATAGTGACAAAAAGAGAAGGTATAGTTAGCGTTCTGTTAATGCTAAACACATGCAAGCCCGTGTGGGGTGAGATGGTGTGCTTGTATTTAGGTCTGCTTCAGACAAAAACTAGACAGTGCCTTTCTGCAAACAAGGAGGGAGGGAATTAATGTTCTTGTGACAGGTTAAAAAGGCAGGGCAACGTGTCTGGCATATAAACTAATCAGAAATTTCTGCTGTGCCCCAAGAGTGTTATTGATGTTACTGATGCTTTCAGATCCTTGCTGCGTATTTCGCCTCAGATCACATTCTTATGTGCATAACCTACACACTCTGCAAGTTGCTTCAAGGGTAACTGCTGCGTCAGGGTGCTTGTGGCAAAACCATAGCGTTTCTGGCTCGAAGAAACCGATTGAACAAACTGATTTGCAGCCTTGCCTCTTAAAAAGTGTAAAGAGCCAAACTGTAGGATAGCGGCAGACAGACACTACAGTATGGCACAGAAGTATTGCTTGTGTCAACTTGAATAACATGCCCTGTTGGAATGTCTGGAAATGATTCATTGATGAAATAATGTTGGGAAAATACTGCACATTGTCCATGGTCCTGACCAGACAGCACAGAGTATGTTTGTATGTGAGTGTGTGAATGTGTGAGTGAACCATGACCGATAAGATGGATAAAACAACCAGTTAAGCCAACTGTTTTTGCAACACAAAAGATATCTATTTTTGTCTTAAATTCCACCTATTTTAAAAATAAAGCTTGTTTTCAATAACATTGGAGTCATTTGATCTTTGTGTTTCTTTATTTCCTTATAAAAACCATAGGGGATAGTGATGTGGATGTTTAAATTTGTGCATTACTGCCTCTGATAGAGTTTTGTGTCTATGCTATGCTCTGTGTGTGTGTGTCAGAGTGCTAGTATTTTGTCAACAAGGCTGAAGCAACAAAGCAGCACTGGGTGTGAGACCGCAAGCCTCCAGTGTTTGGGTGTCATCATCATAGCATCGTCGTGGAAACACACTGATGATGTTGTATGCCGAGGAACCTGTGCACCTAGTGATTGTAGGGACATGCAAAAAGAGTTAGTTGAAACTGTTGCAAACCACCAGCATTCCGCATTACATTTTTCTTTTTTTTTTTTAATGAATTCTTTTCCATTTTTTTCACTTAAACAAATAGTGCCTTGAGTAAATATGGATGATGAGCTCCAAAATGTCCTGAAAATATTCTTTACAAACATGGAAACAATTCTTGTATTGCATATTAGGGATGATGACTATAGATTATAATTAGCCCTATATTAATTGCATTCTATTATATATATAAGCTTTCACCTGTGTTGGTCCAAGTACTGACGCAGGTCTCCAACAGTTTGTGTGACTCTCATCTTTAGGATGAAAGTCTTCTCCCCATCCTCAGACTTGACCCGCAGGGTGCTGAGCTCCTCGTCGGCTTGGCATGCATTAGCATCAGGTTGATCCATCCTTACAGACCGGCAGAAGTGACAGGTATATCAACAGTCCAAGACCCAGCTTACAAAGCCTTTGGTACAGATAGCAGCTGGATGTTCCCACCATCTACTGTTAACTGCTATACTGTTCTTCCTCTGCAGTTCTTACCCCCATTCCCATTTTATGGACCCACACTAAAACTGATCAGTTAGATTCTTTGTCTTGGCAGTGTCCCATGTTTGTGGCATGCAGCAATTGTTATTAATTAATTGTTGTGCATTCAATACCTTTCCTGTAATAGGTGCAGATCTGGAGTGTCTATAATGACCAAGGAAGGGTGCTGTGTTTCCATTGCGAAACCCTACATCACACAGAGATGGAGAATTGTCCTTGAAAATGGAATGTAATCAATTTACCACAAATCAACTTCAAATACATACCATCTCACCTGTAAATGCTTTCTTATCGACTCACGGATGTCAATCACCTTTCCAGCTTTAATCACTGTCTTTGGTAACTTCTTCAAGAAGTGTTCTGTTGATGTTACCTTACCTGGGGAGACAAAAACTGACATTCAGGGCATTTAACAATTGCTGTCAATTGCAAAGTCAGCTGCAGAGAACCACAGCCAGCCGATTAGTGTTAAAAGCAACGATTCTAGAGCACTATGTGATACATTCTAGGTTAAAACTGTGCAGCCAAGAATATCAAACTGCATGGGAATATGAAGGGATTTACAACCCAGAATTCACTTTTGAGAAGATTTTGTACTCTCAGACCTGACACACAGCTGTTCCTCTGAACTGTTGAAGCAGAGCTCTGAGCTGATATCCCATTGGCTGCTCCACACACCACTTGACCCTTGCCTGGGAAGTCCTTACGCACATGCGGGTATATGTATTCTTCCTCTCGCCTGTCCTCGACCTGTAAGTGTAAACAGTCCACGGTCAACCTTCAGCTAGTAAAGAAGCAGGAAGTACATGTCAACATCAAAGCTGAATCCCAAAATCCACCTTAAGCCCTAAACCCTCAAAAAATGTTCGATGATCTGGTGTGATCTGGTTCTGTGCCCCATTCAGTTAGTGTACAGTAAGATGCCAGTTAACTGGTGACGGTCTATAAGATTTGCAGACAGCACTTTGTGGCCTCGAATAGCAGGGCTTTGGATTGATTAATTCATATTGGATTTCTCCTTATTTGCTTGAATTGATATCATTATTTCAGGCCAGTAAGGGTGTTTAAGGGTTAAAGGGTTTGTTTAGGGTAGGATGCATCCTTTAAAGAGGGGCTAAGCAACATTCTTTTTTTCTCTCTTACAAGCTCCCTCTAAAGACCGCTGTATTGCATTGTATTGCACTGCATTCTATTGGAATCGGTCCGCGCTGCTGAACATTGCAAGTGCTGTATCTACCGCTATAGGCCACGGTGGCGCATTTTACACCGTTCGTTTGCCGTGTAATGACTCATTTTAGCATCCTAAACAGTATGAAATGGATTAATTAAATGAAAAATGTTGCATAGTGGGCCTTTAACTTTTATTTCACATACAGACGTTTGGGCTGACAAATGCACACTCACTTGGAAGGGGATGCCATCAGGAAACCTCTCCTGAAGCTCTGAAGGGAAGTAGCCATCCATCAGGTCTTGCATGCATTGCTGTGAAAGGCAAGGCAAGGCAAGGCAAGTTTATTTATATAGCGCATTTCATACACAAAGTAGGCAGTTCAATGTGCTTTACAAAGATAAAAAATAAAAACATAGTGGATAAAATAAAGTAAGAAAACAAACAAATAAGATTAAAGGAAAGAGTAAAAAGTTAAAAGAATAATAAGTTGATGGATGATGGGCAGAGAGAGAACCATAAGGGAAGTCTCATCTTTTTAACAACTTCCCTTGTTTCTTCTTGGTTTTATCTTTTGCCTTCATTCAGCTAGGACAGTGGAGAGTGGCAAGGCTCCTTGGGAGTCTTAATTCCATTGTGCTGCTGTCAGTTGGTCTCTCAGGTAAATCACACAACTGCAGTACTGTTGAAGAGGACTGCAAAAGCTGCAGCTGAACGCCCTATCAGAATTACTGCCTTCTGATAGAAGGACGTCATTCTGATAGATGGACCTCCCCAAATCTAACAAGAAACCTACGCGTCAAAGGAAGCATAATAATCTCTAAGGGCGGCTTGTTACCCTGATGTCGGCTAGTCCTATTTCCCCATGGGACTACCTGGGTGCTGAGTTCATCGTAGGAGCGGAAGGGCCCGCTGAACATCACAATGCCATTGCTGTAGAGCTGTAAGGGAACAGGCGTCGGACGGGCCAGCTGGGCACCTCCGGGCACAGCCTTCACGTAGGATTCCCCCTCCCCTGCTAGGATGTTCAGCTCCCGGATGTTTGCCAGCACCACGTCAAAGTTCATCACGAACCCTGCTGTCCTAGAGGTGGCTGCAAAGACAGAACCAACTATTGTTTAACACAAAACTGAGCAGTGCAGCCAAGGACAATAACTAATGATCAATTGATGATGTCTCAATGACACTGCAGACACAACTAATCGACATATTGAAATGCATGACTTGCTGATAGTGTGTTTCTGAGACCAACCAGGGTACGTCCAGTGCAAGTACTTGTACAGTACCTGGCTTCCATAAGCTTTGCTTTGGGGGGTTGCCTGCACCATCCATGTCAGGTCTGTTCATCAGCTTAATAGCCTCTGTGTTGTCACAGTTTCCCACCCAAATCATGCCATAATCCGCCAAGAACTGCTGTGTGAAAATAAACATGATTGATTTTTTTTTCTTGAAAATGTTTCTGTGTGTGTGTGTGTGTGTGTGTGTGTGTGATAATGCAATAATGCAGTATTGCCTTATTTTCTGTTTTGTCTGACATTTTTTTTACCTCCATTTCCCACACTTGATTTTGCAGTCTGTGGCACTTTTGAACCAGTTCCTCTTCACAGTTTTTTGCTGTCAAATACAACCAAGTCAGAATACACTTATTACTACATGCTACTATACTGTATATAAACAGAGAAAGAAAAGATCTACCAGATGTTATTCACAGCAAAGAGGAAGGAAATAAAGACACTGTATTTGTCCTATAAAAAAATCAGTAAAAAGTGATCTGAGAGAATTAATAATTAATTTTATAGCATGTGTTCATTTTTTATGGTTAATTGTATTGTAAATTCATTACTGACAGTTTTGTAATGGCTTTGATCATCTTGTCTGGATCACCCTCCAGAATGACCATACAGGATCTGATATCACCAAAATATTATTGTCCCTGGATCAATGACTAAGTTGGCTGCCTATGTTATAACCATCCAATTGCAGGCACTTCATGGTTATGAAGATCACTGAACATTCGTCCCTTTCTCATGGTATCAGTCTGGACTATTAAGCAGCCTACATTTTCATGTAAGACAATATAAGTGTGATGATATGATGATACGATATTGTGGAGGTCCTGTCACAGTTTCTATGTAGCCTATTCCAGATGGCTAGCATATAAGAGCTAGCATAGTGTTACTAGCCAAGCCTATGTCTGGTAGCCTTTTAGAACAGACCTGCACCCTCAGCCTCTGTGCTTTGGCATATTATAATAGTCAAATACTTCATTCCATCTCTGAAACCAAATCAAGCTGAGGAGGTGAGGTATTTAAATTTAAACTTAACTAAGATTTTTTTTGTCCTGGACCAACACTTATTAATGGCCAAAGATATATGCAATTTGGTGGTGGTCCTTGACAAACACTTAATAATAGCAAAGGAGGAATGTAACTTAGTGGTGCTCCCGGGCTAACGAAAATAGCCCAGGAAGAGCGTCACTTTGTGATGGTTCTGGACTAACACTTAACAAATTTACTGGTTGATGGATGTTAATTAGCCCAACACTTCACTAAAGCTCTGAGTAAATGTCACAGTCATTCAGAGGTGCAGGTCTGGTGTGTTACATTAGTTATTCATATGATTACCCACAGACACTCTTGGTTAGATTTTAGCCAGGAATGGTTTACTATGTTTACTAGCATCAGTTAACTCTACAATTCTAGCAATAAGCCACCATCAATGCCTATGGCCTAACAAGTACAACCAGCCCTACTACTGTAAATTTAAGTCCACATTTTCTTACATTAAATACAACCCACACTCGGAAAAGTAAACTTTTATTTTAAGCTGAACTGGTAAAATCTGCTTTAAAATGTGCTTCCCATCTCCAGAGGTCAGTTCTTTGTGGCCTACTGTAAATGACATCACCATCAAAAAGTGCCACTCACCGGTTGGTTATTATTTCTGGAAGAGCAACTTAACACTTGATCCCGGAACAATAATGACCACACATTGTGTGAATGGTATCACGCATGTGTGAATTTAATGTAAAGATCTCAGCGGGGAAGCCAGGCTGAAAAATAACATGCAGTTGTCTCTCCAACTAGACAAACTGTCAGAAGGAGATTACAGTCAATGTTCATCTTTAGTTTTGAAGGTCAGGATTGTTTTGTGTCTGAGTGTGTGTGGTTACTTAAGTCTGCTTACACAGTGTAAATAAATGCAATGACTCATAGGCCTAGTTGTTGAATACTCACGTTCAGACGTATTTCGAAGCTCCAACTTCTCTTTCAGCAAAGCTATTGTTTTTTCCTTTGTGTGAAAGAGTTGTTTTTAAGTCAGCATAAGCATCAAAATGTCTAGTCTGGATAAGATTAAGTAAAATTACTTAAATATTGGTATGTGTATGTCCGTGTGTGTTGTGTTGGTGATTTCTTGCCTTTCTCTGAATGTCCAAAGCTTGTGCCTTCCCTTTGACTTCTAGCAGGGCCAGCTTCTGCATCATGGTAGACATCAGCTCAAAGTCTGTGGGTATAGTGCCTGGTGAAGCAGATTAGAGTTGGGGTTTGTGACAGAGTGAGTACAAACCGGATTCCCAAAAAGTTGGGACACTAAACAGATTGTGAATAAAAACTCAATGCAATGATGTGGAGATGGCAAATGTCAATATTTTATTTGTAATAGAACGTAGATCAAAAGTTTAATCAGAGTAAATGTATCATTTTAAAGGAAAAATATGTTGATTCAAAATTTCATGGTGTCAACAAATCCCCAAAAAGTTGGGACACGTAGCAATAAGAGGCTGGAAAAAGTAAATTTGAGCATAACGAAGAGCTGGAAGACCAATTAACACTAATTAGGTCAATTTGCAACATGATTGGGAAGAGCTTCGCAGAGTGGCAGTGTCTCTCAGAAGCCAAGATGGGTAGAAGATCACCAATTCCCACAATGTTGCGCAGAAAGATATTGGAGCAATCAGAAAGGTGTTACCCAGCGAAAAATTGCTAAGACTTTGCAGTTATCATCATCAACTGTGCATAACATCATCCGAAGATTCAGAGAATCTGGAACAATCTCTGTGCGTAAGAGTCAAGGCCGTAAAACCATACTGGATGCCCATGATCTCCGGGCCCTTAAACGACACTGCACCACAAACAGGAATGCTACTGTAAAGGAAATCACAGAATGGGCAGAAACCATTGTCAGTGAACACAATCCACCGTGCCGGCCGCCGTTGCCAGCTGAAACTCTACAGTGCAAAGAAGAAGCCATTTCTAAGCAAGATCCACAAGCTCAGGCGTTTTCACTGGGCCAGGGATCATTTAAAATGGAGTGTGGCAAAATGGAAGATTGTTCTGGGGTCAGACGAGTCACAATTCTGTTCTTTTTAGAAATCTGGGACGCCATGTCATCCGAACCAAAGAGGACAAGGACAACCCAAGTTGTTATCAACACTCAGTTCAGAAGCCTGTATCTCTGATGGTATGGGGTTGCATGAGTGCGTGTAGCATGGGCAGCTTGCATGTCTGGAAAGGCACCATCAATGCAGAAAAATATATTCAGGTTCTAGAACAACATATGTTCCCATCCAGACGTAATCTCTTTCAGGGAAGACCCTGCATTTTTCAACAAGATATTGCCAGACCACATTCTGCATCAATCACAACATCATGGCTGAGTAGGAGAAGGATCCGGGTACTGAAATGGGCAGTCCAGATCTTTCACCTATAACATTTGGCGCATCATGAAGAGGAAGGTGCGACAAAGAAGGCCCAAGACGATTGAACAGTTAGAGGCCTGGTTTAGACAAGAATGGGAGAGCATTCCTATTTCTAAGCTTGAGAAACTGGTCTCCTCGGTCCCCAGACGTCTGTTGTAAGAAGAAGGGGAGATGCCACACAGTGGTGAAAATGGCCTTGTCCCAACTTTTTTGGGATTTGTTGACACCATCAACATATTTTTCCCTTTAAATTATACATTTTCTCAGTTTAAACTTTTGTTCCGTGATTTATGTTCTATTCTGAATAAAATATTAGAAGTTGGCACCTCCACATCATTGCATTCAGTTTTTATTCACGATTTGAATAGTGTTCCAACTTTTTTGAAATCCGGTTTGTACATGTCAGGACCTTACCATAGACCATGTGTACCAACATACCAATTTCTATGGTAGGATTAGTACATCCACCTAGCCTGGCTTGCGCGACAAAGCTCATGGGAGCTTAGTCTGGCCATCCTACATTACTAAACGTCTTCTGGGAGGCGGGCTTAGCCTGCGTCCATCAGATGCCTCTGTATACTACTTGACGAATCTACAACCAATCAGACCACTCATTCCGATGACGATTGCGTAGGCTCGTTTCTCATTGGTGCCCACAGATTTGGGGAAAAAAAATCCTCTAAAACAGCAGCCTGGCCAGACTGACTTGCTTGCGAAATTGAATGTAGCGTCACAGGAAGTATGGGCGGGCCCAGGCTAACATCCACAATCTACACTGCTGAATATTTACCTTCACTATAGTTAGCACAGGTCTATGTGAGGCATCTCCATCTTCATCACTAACAGAACCATAAGCTGTGAAACTAAAAGTGGACTAAACATGCCTGCTACACACAATTCCACACAACCAAGCTATTCGTTCATCTTTTTTCTATTAAATTCAAAGAAGATTAGGCCATACGTAGCCCAACATGCAATCCAGATGCATGCTTGGTTATAACTTGCCTTCACAACTGCAATGCTCCTAACCGATTTTTGAGTTTGTGCTGTGAGTCAATTACAGATGACATACTTCTGTTTCATGAACTTCACTGTGACCTTGCTCGCATATTTAAAATCGCTAATGTTGGCCTACAGTGGTTTAGTTCTGGCTCCATCTACCTTTAAAGCAACACGCCACCGTATTTCAATAATAAAATATGTTCTTCCCCTAACTTAGACGAGTTGATATATACCTGTTTCGTCTCTGTGCGTGCATGCAATCACTCTGGCGTGCAATGCTACTTTGTTGGCATTTAGCTAAACCCAGTTCTTTCAGTTCATCCAAACAGCCTTGGAGTTAGAAACTACCAAACGCATCCACGTCTTTCCTATTTACAGGCGGGTACCCGAATAGTTATCTAAGGCGGTTGTGGTGACACAAAATGAAACGAAGCAATTTTCTAAGCAGATAACAACGAGAACTATGCATGGCAGAGAAACACTTGGGAGCCCTTTGCCGTTAGCACAGTAACATCCTTGAGGGAAACGAGTTTTCAGCAGTGAGGATATTACTGCGCTGACAGCAAAGGGCTCCCAAGTGTTTCTCCACCATACATAGTTCTCTTTGTTATCTGCTTAGAAAATTGCTTCGTTTTATTTTCTGTCACCACAACCGCCTTAGATAACTATTCGGGTACCCGCCTGTAAATAGGAAAGACGTGGATGCGTTTGGTCGTTTGGATGAACTGAAAGGCCTGGGCTAAGCTAAATGCTAACAAGCATCGCGCCCCAAAGCAATTGCGTGCACGCGCAGAAACGAGACGAGTATCTATCAACTCATCTAAGTTCGGGGAAGAACATATTTCAATATTGAAAATCGGTGGCGTGTTGCTTTAATTGAAGCAAAATGTTCCCCTTGGCCAATTTGTACCTCCACAGATTTCCAATTTCCTGTTAGCTGTTTTAATTTTATTTCATTGTACTGTACCTTGAATTAATCATTTCCTTATTGTAATCTGCTAGAGGAAAAAAATAATAAGAAGAAAAAATAGAAACAGAAAAATAAGGAGTTTCGCTATGCCAAGGTCACTTTAAAGGCCCACTATGCAACATTTTTCATTTCATTAATCAGTTTCATACTGTTTAGGATGCCAAAATGAGCCATTACACGGTGAACGAACGGTGTAGAATGCGCCACTGTGGCCTATAGCGGTAGATACAGCACTTGCAATGTTCAGCAGCGCGGACCGCCTCCAATACAATGCAGTGCCATACAATGCAATACAGCGGTCTTTAGTGGGAGCTTGTGAGAGAGGAAAACAGAACGTTGCTTAGCCTTTCTTTAACACAAAAGGCAGAAATGGTTAGTGGAAAAGTCTGAAACCCTCCGAATCCCGATTATCCACTGCCCCTCCCTCCTCATCAGTCTGACTGAGGTTTATGGGGAGGGTCCTTTTGTTATTTGTGAAAGTTACAGTACCAGAAAGGGAACAGATTAAAAGCTTCATCTGTTCAGGAAGAAACAGGATGTGGCTTGTGTGTTTATCGACCTGAATCTGCTGCTGCAAAAGGTGGCAGGATAGGACATCAACATCAAGACATGAGGACTTGTACTTACAGTCAGTTGTTGTGCCTCTCTGTGATGTCTTTGAGAGATAGGCAGCATCTGATTTTGAGTGACCTGGGCGACACCTCCTGGAGACATCTCTCAACAGTTCACTTTCTGCGGGGAGCCAACACAAAAAAATCCTATAAACTCCTGAGGCCTTAAATTGTAAGCCTATAGGTTAATCTAACAGAATATATGCACACAAAATAACTAAAATAGTTAATAATAATCATCATCATCATCATCATCATCATCATCATCAGTGGCGGTTCTACACTGAATTGCGCCCAGGGCGAGACTACCTCCCGGCGCCCCCCCCCCCCCCCCCCTTCAAAAAAAAAGTGTCCAAAACACACTGCAATAAGGAATTTTGTAATAGTTTCACTGGGAAAAGTTAACGGTTAATAATTCTATTTAATGGGAGCCATATATTATGCTTTTATTGTGTGTGTTTTTTAGCAAGATAAGCATAGCAAACAAGCATCATAAGCAAGAAGGGGCTGTTCGTTAGTTGAACGCCATCGGAGGATAAAAGTCATCTTGTAGAAACTTACTTAGCCCATGAGCCAGGGGTATTTAAATGACCCTCCCTTGGCAAATGTATTTTTTGAGCAACTCTCCCCTACTCATTTAATTTCACAAGTCCTCAAAGATATCTTTTAGCATAGGCCTACGTTTTAAGAAACGTTGACACCTTGATATTTCAACGTTGGCATTTTGATAACACATGGCGGTGGCCTGCTGCTAGTATGGGTACCGTGTATACGTTAGGCTACACCACTGAATACCTTAATCATACAGAGAGAACATTGTTGCATAGACTACCTTTTATCTTTTGCCCGTTTCATCTATTTTTTTCATCTAAGCTTTGGCCTTTTTCTCCATTGCTGTGTTTACACCTAATCGAGAATCAACAGACTTCCCATCCGCTAACGCCGTCACTCACGACCCTAAATCAAGATTAAACCAATTCACCTCCACCTCATAATTGTTTTTTATTTGGCCTACCTATTTTTATTAGCAATTTCACACAAATAAATAAATAAAAGGGGCTAGCCTACTTGGGCCTATTGGTCTGTGTTTTTAATTTTTTCTCTTTTTTTCTATATGTTGAATGAAATGTCCGTTATTTGTAATAAGGTCAGGTGTCACTGACATAGTTTAGCCCACCTTCTTGTCCGCTTCATTTGGGAGAGGTGAACTGTAGCCTACTCTGCGCCCCCATTCCCTCTCGGCTCGCTCAGCTTCTGTGCGGCTGCTTCAGCAGCAGGCAGGGGCGGCACAGGTCATATACTATAGAAAACCGCTTCGCGGCATAGGTTTTTTCTCCCCTCCAAGTTCGTGTGCCGTCCCCAACGTAATGCCGCCCTGGGCGGCTGCCCCGTTCGCCCATGCCTAAAACCGCCACTGATCATCATCATCATCTTCATTATTAACTTACCAGAAAGTAAAGTTTCCTCGACTGGACCTGTTTTTCTCCCGCTGTGTATAAAAATTAGGCCTACATTATTTTCAGGCCTACACCTTGTATTATAATGTAATTGTGCGTTCACGAGGCAAATGGGATATTTCTCATAGAAGGGCGACATTTGATTGATCAGAAACACCAGCAACTCCCTAGTAGTTTCAGTATTACTAAAACCAAAATAAAACTGCCTGGGCTGTACGTAGCCTAAATTCAACTCACCTCTCATCAGATCCAGGAAGGGGTGCTCTGCGATTTTTCCCTAACAGAAATAAAGGTGAACTCATTTCACTTAAAAACTAAAGAAAAGCTATAACGCGTTGATCGGGGTATTAAAACATCCCCATGTTATAGCTGTGTGTTTGTACAGGTTTCGATTAACTACCACTTGACGAGGTCAAATGCCTGCAACCCAACGAACCCTGACGCGCCAGTTGACAGAGTTTGTTTGGAATTGGTTACCGGGTAACGTGGTGCGTCACGGGGTTTTCTTTTTTTTTTCCGCACCTTTACATTTTAGGCCTTCATTAGAATATGATTCATGTTAAATATATGCTATGGGTTTATAAGTTTTAATGGGTGCTATGGGTTTATAAGTTTTAATTATACACTACACAGTAAGAACTAATAATTTTTTTTTTTAACTCGACGACTAGGTCCGCTAGGTGGAAGCACAAGACCATTCTTTTTTGTAGTTCTGACGTGCAGGCGTTAAAGCTCTGCAACTAATAGCCTAACACCTACTAAAATTTAGGACAAATGACGTACAGAAGAGTATCATGGAGCTTTACTGGTAATCTGCTGCCTATATTTACCCAATCGGTAGCAAATGGTTTTGAAGTAAATGCCGGGTCTGCTTTCATTAACAGCGCGCTAGGACAGTATCCCACAGTTGTCAAGAAGAAGACTAGGATGTTCAGTCGTGTGCCTTTTGCGATCGGTAATGTTACGCTGCTACACACATTTGATATATTATGTGTTGCTTGTTTTTAGGTTTTAGCCCTTTATCCCCTAGATTTCAAAGTGTCTGTAAACCACAGCCTTGTTAATAAGTTTTTTTTTGTTGTTTTTTGTTTTTGTTGTTTATGTTTTTAATATATATATATGTTCTTGCAATTACTACACCATCATTACATCTAGTTCTAATTCTAATTAAAATCCTTAATGTTTTTACATACGGTAGGTAGATCTATGTCTTTTTGTAACTTTTTGAATGGTTGTTTTTTTTTTCAGCGTTATTGAGCCAAGCCATATCACTCGCCATGCTACAAAAGTGTCACTATAGTTATACTGATGGAAAAATTCACTACAAGATACATCCCGTACCTCAAAAATCCTGTAAGCCTTACTGGTCTGACGACAAAGTAAGTAGGGTATGACACGCACGTCATACCTGATTGAACTCGGTGTCATCTAATCGTATATTATTGCAATTTATTGCCATTAGGATGTGGTAATCGCTAATGGAGAGGAATTCAATCAATCTTTGGTTTCTGAAATGGGACATTCCGACATTACCTTAAAGAAGTGCCTCACCCCTCTTAAAGTTTCAGTTGACTGTGATCACGATAAACATGTAAACTTTGAAGTGATATGCTCAGGTAGGCTATGTGAAGGCATTTTGTTGTTTATGTTTATTATATATTTTATATATATATATTAATTTGATCATTAATTTGTTACATAGCCAACTGCACAAAGAGTGAGAACCAACTTCCACTAGTGTCTCCTCCCCCCTCATCAAACAGAGGTATGCCGCTAAAGCCATCTCTTTTCTCCTACCAGTGTCACACTGTGGTTCAGTGTATATAGATTGTCTTCATATTTCCACAAAACTATCTTGAGGACATCATTTTATTTCCATGTGGTTGCTGCTTTAATCAGAATTGATTTATCCCTCACAATAATCCACAATTCTGTATGTCATATAGGCAGGAACAACTCCTACAGCTCTGAAGTGGACACAGGAAGTCAGAAATGTGGAGGTAACGGAGTATTCATTGTTGCATTGCACTGAGCTCTCATTGTTGCGTTGAACATCACTTGCCATGCCTAAGCACCCCTGGCTAAGGTTGAGGCTAAGACAAAGGCATCTACCTAGGAAAAACACACTCTTTAGCTTCTTCTCATAATACAAAGTGTTTTTTGCACCAAGTCCCAACCACGGGGGTGGGGGTGGGGGGCTGCGCACCATCTTAGTCTGTGTAGCATGACAAAATAAAACAAGTTGTGTTTATTCATCTTCTGATAAAGATGTTTCCTTCTGCCTGTCCCATAGAACTGCCTCTGTCTGCATGTATCCCTTTGGTGGTTCTTGGAATTCTTGCAATTCTGCCGATTGCTGTCCTTCTGTACTGCTGCACTCTGGGAAAATCTAGACAGATGGATGCTGGCTGTGTGACCTATAGGTAGGTTTGATCAAGCATATTCCTTATAGTTGGGAAGTGTTGAAATATGTCAATGGACACACATGGATGTCATCAGTAGTCTGGTATAGTAGTCTAGACTTCTATAAAGAGATTATATAGCGTTTTGTCATCGTTGTTAACCTTTATTGTGTTGGGTTTTTCAGACACCAGCCTCTACAGAAGCATGACACAAAACTCAACATTCATTGATGCAAAGACTGACCTCTGAAAGAAATATTTAATATAATTAAGTATTTATTAACATAACACTGGTTTTATAAAATGATTATTTGCCCTTGGGGTTGCTAGCCCCCCAGTGTATAGATTATATTCTGGTATTGGTTTTAATCTTAATCATCCTCATCATCCTTTTTGTTTGCCAGTCTCATGCCCACTGTAAAAACAAGCGAAAAGAAATTCTAAAAAAAAAAAACACTGTCCTACCAGAACCTCAGCATTAGTGATTGGTGTATTGCACTGCAAATGGGTCCACATATTATCCAAATGAATATGACTGCTCATTAACTAACTGCTCATTTGCTCATTGGTGCTCTTTGTTGTGAAGCACAGGGACATGTCTTTTGTATAATGTGCTATACAAATAAAACTGAATTTAACTAATGTTGAATCCATCATTCATTTTCATGAATATTGAAAGATTGACCAATTTTCAGATGAAGAAGAAAAGTATTTGTAAGCCTGATACTGATATATAACTTTATTTCAGAGAAAAAAAAATATGTTACAGACTAACACAACCATAGACTGTACACAAAAAAAAGGAACAAACTTAAACGGGGAGGGGATGTGAGGTGATGACTGTGGAGGCCAGCCTAAAGGCCTCAGGTGAAAGGTGTAGGATGTTCTCAACACTTATTAAACAACTGTCCAAACAATAAATCCATTTGGGTGGCGTTCCCATTTATTCGCAGCCAAAGATATCCATAAAATCGGTCTTGTATGTATCCTTTAACTCCCGTGGTGTTATGTGTTGTAGGATGAATAAAATAAAATAAAAATATGCTGTTAATTATTAATGCTGTGCTGGCGACGGCACGGCTACGGTAAGAACCGTGTGTCCTCCACCTTACACCATTAGTTCTAATTAACAATCACACCTGTACATAAACCTACCTGACACCATGTGACTAACACCCAGTGCAATACACCCCCAAGTGGCTAAAGAAATACTAAATAAATAAGACTAATAAACCTAAACTAGAAGTGACTATAAATGGCTCCTGCACCCCGGCCCCATAATTGTGAATACTAACCCCACACAATTACCAATTTAAAACTAAAAGGAGCCATTTGTGCAGAGCTTAACCTAAAACCAAGTGAAAGGAGTCTTCTCTTCATCTCAGTATTTGGACAGCTGCCATTGGGTCTTCATGGCACTTCAGCTTCCATGATCTGACAGATCTTGGACACTGGTCTGTCCAGCTGGCCCGTTCTAGTCTTAAGCTGAACTGAACGAACATGTCCCTTCTTATCAGGATGTTTGTGTAATTCTTCCCACCATCCAAGAAGCGCGTGGTGCTATTGGATCCATGATGACCACAAGGTCACCAACAACAAAGCTTCTTTTTGGTCTCATCCACTTCTGTCTCTCTTGAAGGAGCGGCAAAAAAGCGACCAAAAAGCGTAAAAAATCTGTGCGCTCTGGAGACACCCGCACCTGATGGAACATAGCTTGGATGTCTGCCATCAACGCTACACGTTCCTGTCGGAACCTGGTGAGCACGCCAAGTAAAGTACTAGTAAGGTAGGGGCCCTGGAGCAGCTGTGCATTCAGTGAGGTTCCTTTAAAGACAGCATCACAATCAAAAACAACTCTAAGAGTTTTATTTTTAGGATGATATACCCCATGATGGGGAATATACCATACCTTGCCATCTGCTCTGTTCAACTGCTTGCACGGCACCAGTTCAGCATAGCCCTTCCCAATGACTTCAGAGAGGAAAGCTGTATACTCTTGATGATATTCTTTATTTCTTTTGAATTTTCTTTGAAGGCCTAAGAGGCGCTGCTCCGCGATGCTGCGGTTGTTTGGGAGGATGACATCAGCAACCTTAAAGGGTAGGTCGATGCAGTAGTGACCCTCATGAAGACGAACTGATGATTCCATGACCTGCATAAACTTCTGATCTTCTCTGGACATGCACATCTCCTCAGATGACCTTTCATTGAAGTCCTGATTATACTGAGCAATCAACAAATCATGTAGCTTGGTGACTGAGATTCTGTTGGCACCTTGGCTATTAATTATTTCCCATGGTTCCATAAGCTTTGGTGCATTGGTGCCTATCAATATCTCCACCTCTGCTTCAAGACTGGGAATGTTAATATGCAGATATGTCCAACCTTTTAAATCCTGCTGAGTAAGGATGTTATTCCTACTCACAGGCATCGTTTTCTGGGTGTAGACTTCTGGCAAGTCAATGAAGTTTTCTTCACTCAGATTAGAGACCTCAAGACCTCTGAGCAAGAAAGTGTCAACAGACTTTTCCTGACCAAGAGTACGAAGAAGAATGCTGGTCTTGGCTCCTGTCAGATTCATCCTTCTCATAAGACGTTCGGTACAGAAAGTAGCTGAACTTCCAGGGTCTAAGAAAGCATAATAGTTAATGGTCTTGCTCCCAGACTTGGCCTTCACCTGTACAGGCACAATAGAGAGCACATAATCATTTTGCCCGGCCCCAGTATGGCCACATGTCTCCAATGACACAAGTGAATTATTGACTGCTACCTCTACTGTTCTCGCCTTATGTTCAATGTGTAGGATAGTGGGATGTTTCCGCCTGCAAATGTCACAGGTCAAAGGCTTAGTGCATTCCTTGCTCATATGACCTGCCCTCAGACAGCTAAAACAAACTCTTCCTGCTTTAAGAGCATCCAGTTTCTCCCTGTGTGACATCAAGCTTAAAACAATTCTCAACTAAATGTCGATCCTTACACATGCAGCATGATGCAGGGTTAACTCTTTGTGATGCAGGCCCTTTGCAGTGTGTTGGTAAGGTTGATGATTGATTTGGCCCTGCAGTGCTGACCGCAGCAACAGTAGCCTGGCCCCTTCCAGTGTATCTAGGCTTGGGCTTAAAGGAAGGAGTGGGTTTTAAGTCCTGTAAATCACCAAACAGGGGATCCAAAAGATATTAAACCTGACGCTCTACAAATGCCACAAAGTCTGGAAACATGGCTCTGTAACCCCGGCGCTCCTGCAACTCACACGCCACAGTCCTCCATCTCTCCCTCAGCTTATATGGCAACTTCATCATCATCAGACTAATGTTGGATGGAACGTTCATCTCCTCCAAGTGCTATAGGTCTTCCATAACATTACAGCAATCCCTTAAGAAGATGGAAAAAGATTGTAAAGCATTTGTATCTTCAGCCTTTATTGCTTACCATTTCATAGCCTTTTCTATGCAAGCTGCGGCAACCCTCATCTCATTTCCAAAATGCTCTTTCAACGGATTCTTTGCACGGTCATAGCCCTGACCGGCAGTCATATTGTAACAACTCCGAACTAACTCCCTTGGTTGTCCTTTGGTGTATTGTTCTAGGTTGTAAAGACATTCCTGTTTATCAGTAGTTTTCTTTTCAATAGCTTGTTCAAAGGCTCTGATAAAAGAAGCATACTTAAGAGGGTCTCCATCAAACTCGACTATCGCTCGTGGAGGAAGAGAGGCTAGAGCTTGATTTTGGACTAAGTGAGCAACGATGTTATTTTGCTGTTGCATAAGGTCATACAAAGTAGACTGTTGAGTGTTACCAAAAGGATGATGAGTTGGCTGTGATGGCAGGTTACTAACAAAAGCATAATGGCTTTGTTGTGATCGCGTGTGTGTAGTTCTCAGTGAGGGTGGTCTCTCAGGCCTGGCTGGCTGTGACTCAGCAGGCCTGTCTCCAATGATATTTCCACGCATTTCAGACCCAAGAGGTGGTAGTCCCTGTGAACTTAGAAGTGCAGTGTTAGTGGACCTGTGTAAAGCTGGGGCTTGTGGGACATGCAGCCTTTCCTTTGGCCTTACAACTAGTGATGTAGACATTTCAGGTTGGAAAGAAACATTTTCTGGTTGTTGCAAGTTACTTGATTGTTGTGACTTCAACTGAGCATGAAGATAAGCATTCATGCCATCCTCTCCATCATCCTGATCCTCATCACACACATTTTCAAACACTGATAATTTAGCTGTAGCAACAGCCAGCTTGCCTTGAATCTCCAACTGTTCCCTTTTCCTTTTCAGCCTTGCCTTTTCTAATTGAAGTGCATCTTCCTCAGCATCTATATCATGCATCTTTTGCAAAGCAGCTGCAGACTGTAGAAGTACAGCCTTTTCTGCTTTAGCCTTTAAACGCACAGAAGAAATGCTAGATGAATTTGAGTAGACTGAAGAATGCTTAGAGCGTTTGCTGGAGATGTTAGAAATGCTATCCTCTGGTCTTATATCTGTATTTGTTATAGGCAGCACATCAGCAACATCATTATTCACGGATACACCAGCATCGGTTAACCATTGCTTCACTTCATTTTCAAATGAGCCAATTTCCTTTGTTTTCTGTTCTAGCCAACAAGGACAGAGTGACACACAACATGACATGAAACAATGACCGATCAAGGAGAAGGGAAAGGCGGGGGTTTAAATACATAAGATGATTGGGAGACAAGACACAAGTGAACTGAGGCGGGGTTGTGAATAAGACAACAACCACCAGTCATGTGTACACATAGGCCTCGTCTTGTGCAGAGCCCATGCCTGGACTTTATTTACAGACTAACACAACCATAGACTGTACACAACAAAGGAACAAACTTACACGGGGAGGGGATGTGAGGTGAGGACAGAGTGACACACACAACATGACATGAAACAATGACCGACTAAGGAGAAGGGAAAGACAGGGGTTTAAATACATGAGGTGACTGGGAGACAAGACACAGGTGAACTGAGGCGGGGTTGTGAATAAGACAATAACCACCAGGCACATGTACACAAAGGTCTCATCCTGTGCAGAGCACATGCATTTT
>JAGFZM010001395.1:114062-219545 GCA_017657215.1 Limnothrissa miodon | reverse complement strand
AATGAATGTTTTTCAAACCCCCATTTTTTATGTTAGTAGCTCTTAAACCCACTATGTGTAAGTTTTATTTTTTTCGTATGAGAATTTCTCCCTTCTATCGGCAAAGTGGTATACTGCATACGTTTGAATAAAATGTATTAGCCCTCCCCTTCCCACGGTCCTCATTTCCCAAGGTCCTCATTTTGAAAATGGCGGCGCAAAATGGATATTCTCATTTGGTACCCAGCCACATCTATATATAAATGGAAATTACAAAGTTTACGGGAACACTACAATTTATTCATGGAGGTAATTACCATAGTTTTACATTATATTTTTAAAATAAAAAATATATTTTTAATAAAAGATGAAGATAAATAGAAGCTAAATCCTACACATAGAGGCTTTAAAGGTATAGTTCGGTTTTTAACACTTTGAGCCCCTTTCACAGGTTGTTTAAAATGCAACAAAGTGGTTGACACACCGAAATTGACGATTGCTCCTGTCTAGGCTATTTTGGAAATGTAGAATCACATGTGCCTGCTTCAAAATGGCTAGCAATGGGTATTTTTTGTTTCTATCCATAAAACAATGGTTTAAAAAAAGTGCTACTCACGAGTGGATAATGGTGTTCGCTGATGTTCCAACCCAAGTAGGCTATCGTAGAGAAGTTTCTGTCATGTTTTATTTTCCATTTTCTAAGTCCCATAGGTTTCTATTAGAAGACTTTTTGCTCCATAATATAAACAAAGTGCCAAATAAAACGTGACAGAAGCTTTATTTTGCTACAATACATGAACTATACCTGTAAAAGCTTCTGTTTATACTACTAGATATCAACTCATTCACAATTAAAAAAAAAAGTCTGACCTTGTCTTCCACTTAAAATTCAACAGAAAGGATATTATCTTGGCTGTGAAAGCTCGATTTGAACAGTAACAAAGGCTGTGCTTGTTGTTGAAGGTGCTGCGCTATGCTGAAATGATGTAGAAATTAACAGAGAAGGATACGGCAGTGGCGATCAAGTGATGATCAAGTGGAAGTCATGTTGGTAGACAAGAGCAGGCTACACAAAAACTAGCACATATCCTTAACCCAAAGGATCCTATGCTCAAACACCACCCAATATAAAATTTCCGCTGACATTTCTACTTTTGTGTTTCAGACACCACTGAGTCCTCAAAGTTTAGAAAAATGACAACTGTCCGTAACCATTGTAAGTACACACAGAAAGTCTATCCATCCCCATTTGTTTGAAGAAAGTTAGGTGAATGCCTAGCACACATTGCCACATATGAATATGTAATAGTCTCTGACCATAGACTTTTACATTTTTCCAGATGCATTAGTAGTGGTTCTGTTCATTCTGTTTGTCATCATCTGCCTCTGCCTTTATAAGATATGGTAAGTCTAGAAGGTTTGAATAGTGGTATTTATTTGGCATCAATACTTTCAATTCAATCTAATTTAACCCTATCCTACTGTGCACTGCAGAATCAGAGGAAGAATGTGGCAGAGGACAGTGGCTTCTCAACATGGTGGACATGTTAAAATGCTACACTATAATATTATTATTATTGTTATTATTATTATTATTATTGTAAAGCAAATAATATGACTATATTATATAAAATATAATCCATGTTATGGGTGTGGCAAAACAGGCCAAACATAAGAAATTCTAGTTTTATTAGTATAGCAACATTGGTGACCCAAAGTGCAAAAATAGCAATAAAGTAAAAAAAAAAACAATAAAAGCAATAGTAAAATAAATGAAAAGGTAAAATAATAGCAATAGTAAAATAAATGATTGTCATGTTATCTCTAGATACAGCAAATTTTATTCACATTGTAAAACACAGTTTATTAGTGTTTTAATGTAATGTACAAAAAGTCAACTTTCAATGGAACTGCCCAATTAGTAATATCCAGTAAATAATATCCAGTTAATATTATATTAATAACTAAATTGTGATATGTTACAGTAATGTTATGAGTTGTTATACAAGGGATATCATTCAGTGAGGTGGCCATTATTGTGAAGACAGATATGCTCAGGCCAATATTTTGGTGAGGAAACTATAGATGCTCAGATGAAGTGCTCCACTTGACACAGCACATTTATGGACAAAGTTTTAAAAGGAATGTCTATAGAGTAGGCAAGTGAACCACGTCATTCTGTATGCGGCGGGTTAGCATTTTCCAACTTCCGGTTCCTAAGCGAAAACCCCAATGGGAAAATGAATGGCTCAAATAACAAAACAACATATACAACAAATATGGCAGTGTCTGACCTACGAGGACCTAGGCATTCGTTTTTCATCAATAAAATGAGTAGCAACATAGTCTGTGTGTGTTTTTTAGACGCATTGTAACGATGATAAATGAATGTTGCTATCCCTCTGCTAACAACGAAAAATTAAGGACTACATGGAGTTGTCTCTTACCTTTGACGTCATTTTCAAAAACGACGGTAAAATTATTTAAAATGCAATATGTTCTTTATTTACAATGATTCAGTGTACATTACAACAATTACAACGGTCAACAATTGGCAAATCTTTCACAAAGCTTGTTTTAAAAAACTGCGGGATGACATGTTGTCGAGCGCAGTATTGTATAGCTCTGGTTACCATGGTGACCACGGGCAAGCGCCACTATGTGTAGTCAAAAGGGCTTTCCGCTTTAGCCTAGTGATAGCAACATCTTATTTATTTTGTCATTAGACTGCAAATTTGCAAACCCATCGCCCATAACATGTTTTTTTAACATCCTCCATCGAATGCGGAGGTCGTCAACTCACGTGCTTTTGCTCACACCTTATTTGAGACGGAGCTCCAAAATTAACATTGGATTTCCCATAGGGGAAAAACCTTAGGAACCGGATGTCGTGAAATGCTAACAAGAAAAACTACAGGCTTCCAGGTCACTTGCCAACTCTATAGAAGTTACAGGTCACCTATAATGACCTGTAACTTCTGTATAATGTGTAAGGATCCTACTATGGAGACCAAGATGCTAGTGCTGGTGCCTTGTCTACGTAGCTTGTTTGTTATTCTCTTTTTGGAAGTCGCTTTGGATAAAAGCATCTGCTAAATGCATAAATGTAAATGTAATGCAGGTGGTCAGCCCCTTTAGATGTATGTGTATAAGCAATTTCATGTTATGGGTGTGGCGAAACATGAGCAATTTTATTATCAGTATGGATTGATTTATAGCACATTTAAATGCAACACGCTTGACCCACAGTGCAAAAGTAAACAAATAACAATAGTAAAAGAACAATAGTGTGCGGCTCCTGTGTAAGGATCCTATTAGAGAGACCAACATGCTGTATCGCTACTGCGTTGTTTTGTAATGCAGGGGTCAGACCATTTTAGAACATTGTTAAGGGACCTTATGTGAATATTTATTTGTCGTTTAAGCATATGACAGAGTAAACATCTTAAAGGTCTCCTTCCAAAATAAACCGTTTAAGACTTGATGTTTTTACATTACCATAGGTCAGCCCAAGTTGTACTTCTATGCTCAACTTCAAAATGCTCTCCTACCCCTGTAGTCTGTATTCACCTGTGATAGAAAACTGCCGGGAAAAACGAGCGAATCGGAAAAGCTGTACAAATGTACGTCAATTTGAAACATTAGCTATGCAGTTAACCCGCCCTCAAGAAACGTTAGGCTGCCTGCAGACAGACCCACTAGATGGAGCGTCACAGTGTTGTTAGCCAATCAGAGGTGATACATTTGCATATCATTAATATTCATAAGAATCCTCTTGAGCTATCCCTGCTCTCGTTTTCACCTAACTGAAATAGCTTGAAACAAGACAACCACAGCATATTTTTTGTCGAAACCAACTCTCATGACATTATTTTAGATTAGAGACCACGACAAAATTAATGAAAATACGATGGAATGAGATCTTTAAACTTGATGACAAATCCTAGGTACCATCACCAAAATGGAGATATTTGTGTTAATGTCTTCTATCGGAATATCTGAATTTTTAAATTATTATTATAATTACTTATTTGTTTGTCCTGTGTCGTTTTGACTAAGTTGTATAGTATGTGTCTCTGTCATAGCAAAAAGATGTACATCACTTTCAATCTTTTGTTTTTGTGCCTTATTGATATGTTTGTTATTTGTCTTTTTTGATGGCTCTGTGAAGGGCACATGACAAGGGACATGATGCAGAATTGTGTATAATGACAAATGTATAGGATATAAGGGAAGAACAGCCTTCTGTAGTGGCTTAAATGATTATTACTCTGGAAACTTATAAATTCATAGATATGCAGAAATATTAAAATCAAGGTTCCAACCATTGTATAAGTGCATTGTTTTAATTCGTCTCCTTGTCTATGCAAATGTGTACAAAACAGTGATATTTTGTCTATCCAGTGTATACTGTTGCTGTAGACAAAATTCATTGTTTATATGGACCTTGTCTGTGAAGATTCTCATTCATCCAAGTTGTGGTAGTCATATAGTGTTCAGTTAATGCAACTTGTCATGTGATTAAGGACATGGACCTTGTCCATTATAACTCTTTTTTACTTGTTTTCAATAAATTCAAAATGAATACTATTACTGACTGACTGAGTGAAAAATATGGTAAGGTTTGAATAGTGGTACTTATTTGGTTTTCATACTTTAACCCTACTTAGCACCACAGAATCAGAAGAAGAAAGTGGCAGCAGGGCAAGCACACTAGTAAATTAAACATTTGTCATATTATCTCCACAGCTAATTACAGCAGATTGTATAGTCATACTGTATATACATAATTGTTTAGATTGAAAAGACAACATTCATAAGCTTTTTACACATCTGTAACGTAAATGGCATTTTGTTTATATATATATATATATGCACCAAAGGGCTTAAAGGCATTAGAAGACCTTGTAGGCAATTGCTGGACGTAACAGGAGTGAGACGTATTTAAATGATTTGTGGCTCTCGCACCATTCTGTCATGGGGGTTTCATACTGGCTTTTAGTAACACTGACAGTCAAATGTGTACAGTAGTGAGGGCATTGATTGGGTAATCCTGTTACACAAGCTGCATTCAATCTTTCTCTCACATGCATTTTAATTGCAAAGATCACCGACTGGTCACCCATTCACCATTCTACAATCCCATTAGCCATGCAATGCCATCTCATGAACTTTGTAGATTTGTTGTTGCACATTTCTATGAGACAGATTTAGAGAGTGAATGCAGAGAGTGTGAGGTTTGCTCTGTGAAGTGGGAGAGGATGAGTGTGGTTCTTAAGGGGATTTTATGACTAACCTGAGGTGACGTGAGATTCTGAATTGTGATTTACTAGTGGTGTATATTGTCTGTACACTACCAGACAGATTGAATAAAGGAATGTAAAGCCTCTCTCTCACTATCTGACAGTTGAATCAGAAAGTTCTCCCTCCAAAGTATTGGTGTCTAGTAATTATTCAATATATATGCCAATGTTCGGTAACATGCTTTGGAAAAGTCAGTTTGAAGCATAATCTCTGTCTACCATGTATAGGCTTATAGTCATTGGGAAGATCTAAAATAATATATAAGGCCAAGTTCACCAATCCTAACTTAATGCTTGCTATTGCTATTGCAGTAGCAACCATTATTGGTTACTGCTGTTGCAGTGTACAACTTTTTCTACACTGCAAGGCACATCAGGGCACATTGTTATTTATATGATAACAGGACACATTATTATTTATTATGCTAACAGGACACATTGTTATTTTTTATGCTAACAGGGTACATTGTTAACTAACTTAATGGTTGCTATTGCTAACCTTTTTGTACACTGCAGGGCACATCCGAGGACATTATTATTCTTGGATAAACCGTAATCAACTACAGATGTTGTGTGGTTACTGGAATGGATGATTAACATGGTTGCTCACGTGTAGTGAATATGCTTGGTACAGCTTTTCCATCAGCTCCCAAGACGTTTTTCCACACAATAAAAGAAATTCACAACAGGTTTGCAGTGTCCCGTCACATTATGTGCATAATCACCCTTCACAACAAGAACTGTGTCAGTTTTCTAACTGCACTGTATAACTACAGTATGTGAAAATGTGATGCAATTTGTGTTGTATTTGTATCCATAGCTGTGAGCGAAGGGAATATTATACAGTAGATCACCTTAAAAACATGATGATTGACCACAGACTTTCTCTTCGAACATCCCTACGTAGTACAGGATTTGTCAACACAAGTGTGGTGTACACCACAAAAGCTTTTAACTCAAAACGTGCGATCAAATATCCAGTTCCTAAAGTGAATGTCAAATATCCAGGGGATTTAGTTGAATAGGGATTTCCAAACTGTGGTTTAACTCTGCAAGGCTGAGGGCGTGGAGGTTTGTTTTGCTCATTTCAAAGGCATCCAAGATTCTACTGCTCTCTGTATCACAGAAAGAGGGTAAGGAGGGAAAAAAGGACAATTGTGAATGGGCAATGAAGAGATACTTTCACACGAGACAAACTACTATAATTAAAGGAAGAAGGAAGAGTAAACAACAAAGCACTTTCAAATTCACAACCTACTAATGTTTTTTTAGGTTATATCAAGGGGGGGACAAGGGAGACATGCCATGTATCACATTAAATATCCAGCTGCTCTAACTAGGCAAAGTATTAGTCTGGCACTAAGTACAAGAGCCCAAGACAATACCTTATCTCTAATAACGGGAACAGCAGGAATAGAATGAATTTAAAACATGTCATATATAATGCAGTTGAGTCAGGCCTAGCTGAAACAAGTTATAACCTACATATGGCTATGTAAATAAGACATACATTTGGATTCCAGTAGTACTCTTACTACTGTAGAACACAAATGAACGGTGCCACTGTCTCTCCATTCCCTAACAGATGCACCCTGCCCAGGAGGTTTAAACACTGTGCTGTTAAACACTGTCCTCCATCTTCTGTTGAATACTGTCCACCATTTTCTATCAGAGACATTGCATCATCTAGTGAATCAACTTTGTCTTTATAACAGTCCCTATTTGCTTGCTGTGTGGAACCTTAGCAAAACTTCTGTTCCAGCAAATAGGCATTATAGTAACGGTTCAATCTGATTTTAATAATTCTGTAATTGTGTCAAATCACATGCCGAATGCACATTATACTTCCTCTCTGTGAGGGATGAGTCATAGAGCAAGAAAGAGTAAGGAGGGGGCAGGGGGGAGGGGGGGAGAGGCAGCTTGACACCGCCTGTACTGCCATGCAGCGAAAGGGGGAAAGTAAGACAGGGAGGAGGAGTTGGGATAATGCAAATAAGAGAGAGGTGAGAAGGTTCCAGTAAAAAAAATAATATTTGTGTTCACTTGTCAAACTATCACTTCACTATTGTTACATTTGTAATCAAAATGATTATGTATGGCTGTGACTGACAGTGCTTGGCAAGCTACCCATAAAAACCCCTGATCAGGCTTCACTACACTACCTGACAACAAAATATAGCAAATTTACAGAAATGGGAGAAGTAGTTTACCACATGTGAAGCTACATTATAATAAATGCCTTTAAATAAATGAAATGATTTAAGCTCCTGCTAAGATTTCATTAAGGTGACCAAACTATTAGGTCTCTTCAATAGGATCTCTTGCATAACACAGCTGGGTCATTGGAGGAGATGGATTGGCATGCAGAAAACTAACAAACATGTTGCTTAATACGGTATGTCTCATTCCAGGAAAGACCTAGCCTAACCACTGACACACAGATACAAATATTTACTCTTAACTCTGTTGACTTTCTCCCAATTCTACTCCTCTCTCCAAAGTTTGGTAAAGCAGGTTTTGGTTACTATGCAGCTCAGATTTGGCCTAGATGTAAGGTCAAACTTCGTCTCTGTGAGATGAGTCATAGAACGACAAAGAGGGGGGAGGGGGAAGCCGCAGCTTGTCACACCTCTAGTTGATCAAATAAACTATTTCACTGTGTCACTCTAGGGCAAGATTGTAAAGAAGCAAAATAATGCAAATAAGAGAGAGGTGAGAAAGAATATTTGTGTACACTTGTCAAACTATCACTTGACTATTGTTACAGAAATGTTTTGAGTATAAGGTAGACTGTATGTATGGCTGTGACTGATAGTGTTTGGCAAGCTACCCATAAAAACCCCTGATCAGGCTTCTACCTGAAGACAAAATATAGCAAAGTTACAGAAATGGCAGAAGTAGTTTACTACATGTGAAGCTACATTATAATAAATGCCTTTAAAGAAATGAAATTATTTAATCTCCTGCTAAGATTTCATTAAGGTGACCAAACTATTAGGTCTCTTCCATAGACATATTCTGGTAACTAACTGCTTTTAAAGTTGCTCTATGAGATGTTGCAGGATTTGAAGCGCAATATCATTTTTATCTTGAATCTTAGACACAAGCAGACGTAAACACACACACACACAAAGCCAGCTACTCCACAGTACTTTCCTTTGATAAAGAATACGGTTAAAAGAACAGTCCCCTTTAACCTTGGCCAGCAAAGGGCGAATAGGAATTCTTCTAGAGTGGCTAATGGAGGGCAATGAACACATGCCCAAATTTGGACTTCCAGAGCAATGGGCCCAGCTGAGAGACTGCCTAATTTGTTGTTGGCTCTTAATTGCCACACATGTGTTTTGCATGTCGGTGTCAAGGCACCGTGACTTATTACACACATCCTGTTTTTGTTGCTATAAAAAATTCAAAAATCCCTTCACAATTTGAAATTATCAATGTCTTGGCATCATGTATACCAAAGGAAAGAAAAAACTATGCCCTATGCCCTGATGAAGGCCAACATGGCCGCAAAGCGTAGGCCTTTGTGTTTTTAACTAAAACTTGTCATGTACCATTAAAGACATTTTATACATTTTTCTCAAATCTCAGAGTGCCTCTGCATGTTTTTTCTTTCCTTTGGATACTGAGTTCACCCGTAGCAGAAGAGCACCTGAGTCAAACAAACAGAAGTCACACTGTGCCCCTCATAGACTGTATATAGTCAATGGTGCCCCTCTCTCATTTTTCCAATCATGTATACCATATTCTGAAACGCAAACTGATCTGGCATTATAGATGAATGGGGCATATAGTGAGGGGGGTAATATGGGCATATATTGAGCGGGTAACAGGGGCATATAGTGAGGGGGTAATAAGGGCTTATAGTGAGGGAACATGCACGCACACACACAAAAAATGGTCGTCGCGGTGACGCAGTGGCAAGGCCACCCCGCAGTTTCTCATAAAGGCTTACACTACCCCCCGTCAACTCCGGTCCTCAAATGACTGTCGATTGGCAGTCCCAGCACCTCGCCCATGGAAATCCAGACTCTTCTCGTGTTGTTCCACGCTGGTGGAATGACCAACCAAGCACAATCAGAACAGGGGCGTCTCTGGATGCCTTCAAAAAGCTGTTAAAGACCCAGCTATTCAGAGAACACCTTCTGTCCTAGCACTTAACTGCATTAATGCACTACTATCCCCTAGCACTATGCTCTTTAAGGTTTCTTCTGTGTAGCTGATTGTTATCCTCTTTTGTAAGTCGCTTTGGACAAAAGCGTCTGCTAAATGCATAAATGTAAATATATACCAAGTTTGACATGAATCCGGCAAACGGTAACGGACTAGTACGTTAAATTCCATTGTATGTCGCAATTCAAACGCAATTCAAAATTTCCCCTTGGGGATCAATAAAGTATCTATCTATCTATCTATCTATCTGTCTGTCTATCTACCTCACTTCCATGGCAATGCAATGTATTTACAAAAGTAGTTTGTCTCTGCGAGTCATACAACTCTACAAAATTTGGTGTCTCTAGCTCAGTGGTTTTTAACCTGGGGTCCGGGACCCCCCTACGGGGGCGCTAGAGATCACAGGGGGTCCGCAGAATTTTGTCTGAGTTGAGGTTGTGACTCACAAAAATTATATTTCTGCAAATTTACACACCCAATAAGATGATCAAAATATTTTAACATTTTATACACCTGCTGACACACAGAAGAAAAGAAAATGGTATAACTGTGTGTGCCTGTGTTAGAGACACCTGATAACATAAAAAGATGAAGTTGGGGAAGAGGGGGGCTGGGTTGTGTCGTGGACACGGGCAAGGGTGGCTTCAGGAAAAAAGGTTGAGAACCACTGCTCTAACTTAACCTTGGCCATAGGTACCCTATAAACACCCTACGTTAGGGGACGCTGTGGAGTTCCTGGGCCATACCCGAAGCCAACACTCTGTGAGGACCGGCCGGTCGTACATCCTGATGTCTGTGCAAAATTTCATGAGTTTTGTGCACATCCTAACTCCTGAAAATTCCTCCCCTCGTAAGATGTTACTGTGCCGATGGCGAAGGGCTCCCAAGTGTTTCTCCACCATACATAGTTCTCTTTGTTATCTGCTTAGAAAATCGCTATGTTTTATTTTGTGCCACCACAACCATCACAGGTAAGTATTTGAGTATCCACATGTAAATGGAAAAGACGTGGATATGTTTGGTCATTTCTAAGACATGGATGCGTTTGGTTGTTGGATGAACTGAAAGAACTAGGTTAAGATAAATGCTAACAAAGTTAACAAAGCTAACAAAGAATCACACGCCAGAGCGATTAAGTGCACGCACAGAGACGAGACAGATATGTATCAACTCGTCTAAGTAAGGGGAAGAATATATTTCAATATTGAAGTACGGTGGCCTGCTCCCCTGTGCCCCTCCAAAAGCACACAAAGAGAGAGAAAGACACACACACACACACAGACACAGAGGGAAGGAGGAGAGAGCATAAGAAAACCAGAGACCTGAGCTGTGGTGAATTCCCCACTAGCTACATTAGTGGAATGATACTGCAGTATTAAGCAGTTAAACCACCAGAAGTTAAACCATCAGAACAGAAAAAACATCCAGCAAGTCAGCCATTCTTTATATACAGTATAAATGTTTTGACATCTTAGATTTAAAAGCACAATTGTCTAGGTGTGGGTTGTATTCAATGTCAAAGTCAGTTTGAGAAAAAAAAGAAGAATTTACAAGACTTGTGGTGGTTAAACTTGCTAAGCATTGATGGTAGCTTGTTGGAACTGTAGAGTTAGGTAAGCTAGTCAAATGCGAGTAAGTTCAAAGAGCATAGAGCCCTAGGTTAAGTTATTCCTGGTCACATACAAACTAGATTTGTGGATGTCGGTTACAACCAGACTTTGGTGGATGACTTGAGGGAAAATATATTTTAATGAAATTAGGACGGGTTGAAAAAATCAAATGAAAAAATACATATACTGTACATTTTGCATGCGTACAGCTGACAAATAGTTAGCAATACTAAACACTTCCTGTGACAATTAGAAATATCAACTCTAGTAAGTTCTGCCTCTGTTGCCATGACCCTAAAACCGTTCAACTCATGCTGAGTCATCATCCTCTGCTACACACACACACCCTACCAACCTTCTACCATCACACAAGCTGCCTGCCCTTTTAGAAAGCCTAGCTTCAAAAGAGTATAATTTAGTTGAATAAATGTAGTTGAATCAATGATGATCTCTCAAGAATGAGGCACTTATTGTCGAGTTCACAGAAATGTGTAGCATACCACACACATTGTGAGCTTGTGCCAGTAACCCAAACCCCTTACACAACACACACACACACACACACACACAAACTGAGTAGGAGTTGAGTTAGTGTGGGAAGTCCCTGATCCAGACTGTCCTGAAAGCTTAACAGACACACACCTCACAATGTTTCACAATAAAGAGTCAGAGTGTGTTTGATGTCTTCTGAACATTGGGTGTGGACGATATTCCTCCACCAAGACTGAACAGAGGGGAAATATTGTTGTTGTTTTTTTTTTTACCAATTTGAATATTGCTAATGTGCACTTCTTATTAGATATAATCTTGTATCAACTGAGACTGCACACACGTGCACTGAATGGCCGCATGCAAAACCTAAAAACCACCAATAATGGATTACCGGCCTATATGGCCAGCGATTAAGATACAATTAAATTAAGTTTCCCTTATTAAGCAAACATCAAAATTTGGCGCAATCCAAATGTGAACTAGCCCCATAGAGCAGGGATTTTCAAATAAAGTTTTGTTAGGGCCACATTTCAAAACCAAGACCTTAAGTTGGGCCGCACATTTTCAGCAGTCATTAACAAGTGGTAATGACACTTTTCAAATCGGCATAAACGCTAACAATTTTTACTTACCCTTCAAATTGATAACATTGAAAACTCAAAAAGATTGAGAATGCATGCAATTTATCTGTATTTTAGGCTATAATTCTAAAATGAGCTGGGGAGGAAGGGGAGGCAGAGTAACTAACTAGGTCTGTTTCTGATTTTCAAAAGACCATCACATTCTGGAGGTTCGTGAATGGCGTCTTACTGGTGAGTCGCCTGGGTCGCCCGTCAGGCACGTGTACACATAGGTCTCATCCTGTGCAGAGCACATGCCCTTTTTAGGAATTGCACTCGGATGTGCCCTTTTTTTGGAGTTTTTTTTTTAGAAATCATTGCTATTGGTAAACTTTTTCGTCTGTTTGTATTTTAACAAGAATGTAGCCAATTACAGGAATTAAAAAGCGTATCTCTTAGAACCGTTCAAACTGTCAGTCAAACTTCACAACTGCGCCTCCCTGAGCGCCGCGAGCTTCAGCACATCAGTCAGTGATAGAGCAGAAGCAGATGAAGGTCTTCGTCTTGTAACGGTGAAATATCATGTTTGAATGAGTGCCAAGTTGTCTTTATGAAATAAACACTAGTATTCATATAATGCATCACCACACCGGTAATATGTGTGTCGTTTGGGCAAATTGCACACGTTTGCTGTTCTAAAACCCGCGGTGTAACTGCATTTGAGTTTGTCTCAAAGTAACCGAGTGATCCAGCAGTGTTGGGTAGCGAGTTAAACTACATTTTGGAGTAGCATGACTGTAGTAAAGCTATATTCTGGAAATTATAGCTTTTCATACAGTAGTTTAGCCATTTCTTTGGCCGTGTAGTTTGATAGCTTTCCTTAAAGCTACATAAGAGCGTTAGCTCACAGCAGTAAATCTTTGTTGAGTCAGTGGTGCCATAATTAAAAATGTCCATAATGGATGGTGACAGTAAACAGTCATATCAGTTGGCTACACTTATCAGTTAGGCTACCATTGTGTAGCTATTGAGAGGGCTGTTAGTTTAATCAATTATATAATCTTAGAAGGTTGGATCATTTATTATTATAGACTCTTTGTACAAAGTAGCCTAGCTAATGTGTAGTTAATCTACTTTTTTGTAATTTAGCTTTCTACATTTGGTCTTCAGGTAGCTTTGGTCTCTGATGTGGAATAACTGGTAGCTTAGGTAACTAGATTTTCTGAGTACCTTGCCCAACACTGCTTGTCAGCTAGGTAAAATATATTAGATGTAGGCTATAAGATGAATTGGCACTGTATAATGCCAATTCTCAAAAAATATAATTGAGATATTTAGATATAATTTAAATGTATAATTTAAATGGTCTTTAAATGCCTGTCAAATAATATAAGAATATTATTGTGTGTTATTGTTTTGGGGTTGGGGGTGCCCTTTTTTTTTATTTCATCACATGCCCCTCAAAAGGTCTGTGCACGGCCCTGCCGCCCGTCCCCCGTGGACCACTTCTGGGCAGTCGCTCTGTAGCTAGTTGGTCGACGGTTTCAATCCAAATGATATCAAGACATAGTCCTACATCATTAAATGCCAGTTAAGTCATATATTTTGTTTAAAAATAAAAAGTGTTAGTTAGAGCTCCTGAACAATAATTAGTGATGAAATTATATAGACCTACCGACAAAATTGTTTAAATGACAATTCGCTTGACATGGCGAATAACACATGAAAAGGAAGATGGCATGACTTTTGATATGACGGAGTTTTAGTATCGTCAGGTCAGTATTTTCCGGACATTTCGAAGCGGAGACGGTCCATTGCACAACCTGCAAACATCCGTTGTTATTTGCTCCCATAAGACAATAAATATAGGTTAGGGCTATATTCTCCGCAAATAAAACAACACACTTTCCTGTTATAGTCCTGATAAATAAGTAAATAATAATTTACAAATGTAAAATGATAATGATCATTATCTTTTTCCACACTCTTAATGTCAAAAGATCCAAGTTAAGGTAAGAAAATACATGAAAGAAAAAATATGTAGGCCTATGACGTAGAGATGTTTTTATTTAGTATTTTAAATTGATTTACAAGCTAAATGCGTTTTAACTGTGGGCCTAGGATATCAGCTAGTCTTGACTATTGACTATATTTAAAGTTAATAGGCGGCTTAAATTTCCATTTTTGCAACAGGTTTACTTTATTCATTTGCTAAAGATGACGGAACTTAATTTGTCAAAATAACAATGATGTGAAATAGTAGCCTACGTTTTTTATTGTAATAATTTCGTTTCAAATTTCGTTTCGTTTGCCAGCCAAGGGCGTAGGTTTGCATTGGGACCACAGGGGCAGGTACCGAGCCAATATTTGGGGAGGACAAAATAGTATACCAAAAATTAACAATAGTTTGATGGGTCAAAACACATTTCACATATATATTGCTAAACTCAACGAAATAATTTTCGTGCATCGTTTCACTGACTGCCAGCATTCCGCATTATCTATGCTGTATTTTCATAAGCTGAAAGGGTCTGCCAGCTCACGTACTCGTCACAGCGAATGTAGCAAGTCGAAGAAACGAGAGCACAGGCAGGTGCGTTTTGCTGTAGGCCTATATTCTCAGAAAATTGTTTTAGCACCTAGAGCAGTAATACTCACTATTTATTTCACGAGAACCACATTGGAAGAGCAAAATCAAGAGGCGAGCCGCAACTCACACGACAACATACCAAGTCACTTTTGCAAGTGTGCATTTCTACATATTAGACATCCTACAAAAAGAAACACTGCAAAAAACGATCAATTTTGTGACTCTTGGCTAGTGGAGATCTGTCTATGAATGCAGGTAAACTGGCTGCACGTGCACAGCGGTGAAGTGACGTGCTGTTGGAGTGGTGCGTTGCTAGGGGGTCACGGTGTCCCCTTTAGGACACACCATTAATTTACACTTAGTGTAATGCATGGAGTGCACTTAGTGTAATGCATAGAGTGCCTTTAGTGATTAATAATACCCATAGACGCCCAAAATACCCAAAATTGTAACTATGCGTCAAAACAACTCAGACAGAGTACGCAGACAATGCTGACGTCGAGGGCTGTGATTGGTCCGCCTTACAGCGGGAGAAAGTGTCTAAACTTTGGATATAATTTTGGAGTCTAATTTTGGATTTAAGACAAATGTCTTCTCATACTTTCACATAAGCATTTGTTTACTGCAATAGCTAGCAAGCTAATCCATTGTAAATACACGTGGCACCCCGTGCATACAGTTTGTGCAAACAATAGCCTATTTTATAGGTTCGTAGTTTTCTTCGCATTTTGTTCTATGCGTCTGTGGTGTAGTGCTGCTACTCCAATTTTTCTGAACAATTACCTTGTTTATTCGCATCACGCAACTGCTGTATGGCAACAACACTCCACCAGAGTTCGAGAAGCGTTCCAAGAACGACCCAACACCCTTTTGTGTTGTGGCGGTGAATTGCCATGCATTGCAGTGACTCCGACACAGAACTCTAAATCAAAAACGTCGGCGAAAGTGTCGGCGAAGTTGTGTGCGTAGCTGCAACGCAGAAGTATAAAGGCTGAAGTATACTTCTGCGACGCAGACAACTTCGCTGACACCTTTTTGATCTATCCTTCTGTGTCGGAGTCACTGCAACGCATGGCAATTCACCGCCACAACACAAAGGGACGTTGGGTCGTTCTTAGAACGTTTCTCGAACTCTTCTCTGAAGTGTTGTTGCCATACAGGAGTTGCGTGATAATTAAAGCCATGCGAGTAAATAAGTTAATTGTTCAGAAGAATTGGAGTAGCATAGAACAAAATGCGAAGGACAACCACGAATCTATAAAATACTGTTTGCACAAACTGTAAACACAGGGTGTCATGTGTGTTTACAATGGGTTAGCTTGCTAGCTATCGCAATAAATAAATACTTATGTATTTGAAAGTATGAGAAGGTATTTGTCTTAAATCCAAAATTAGACTCCAAAATTATATCCAAAGTTTTAAGACAAATATGTTCTCATACTTTTATACTTTCAAATACAGAAGTATTTGTTTATTAGACACTGTTTCCCGCTGTGAAACGGACCAATCACAGCCCTCGACGTCTGCGTTGTCTGCGTACTCTGTCTGCGTCTGCTTTGACGTGTAGTTACAATTTTGGGGAGGTGCACGGAAGGCGACGGAGAGCTACTGCTACTGCGTTGCAGCGACAGAGAAGTATAAATCTAGTTTAAAGAGGTGCTAAGCAACGTTCTGTTTTTTTCACTCACAAGCTCCCTCTAAAGACCGCTGTATTGCATTGTATTGCACTGCATTCCATTGGAGGCGGTCCGCGCTGCTGAACTTTGCAAGTGCTGTATCTACCGCTATAGGCCACAGTGGCGCATTCCACACCGTTCGTTCGCGTGTAATGACTCATTTTAGCATCCTAAACAGTATGAAACGGTTTAATTAAATGAAAAATGTTGCATAGTAGGCCTTTAATTCAGCCTTTACCGCATGGGCAAAGTAGGCGTGTGCCCAGGCCCCAAGAGCAACCGGGCCCTGGTCGACTCCGGTCACATAAAGTTTACTCTCGCGTTATGCATTTTTGGGCGGGTTTTCTGTATCATTATTGGTACAGCTTATAATCAATTATGCGCACAGCTCATTGGAATTGCCTATGCCCCCCCCCCCCCTTCCCAAAAAAAGAGAGAGACGGATCTGCATTGATTTTGTTTACCCATGCCAATGGTTGCTAAGGGAAGGGAAGCCATGCTTTTAAACAAGGGTATCGTTAATTTCGATCAGTAATAGTCCACATGGATTTGACAGAAAATTAGGCAGTTTAAATGAAGAAAAGAAAAGAATTATATGGGCGTGCGGTAGACGTTTCTAGTGGGCATTCCCAAGTTTAAATCATGGATATGTTTTTCTTGTCGTGGCGCAACGTGTTTTTTTTTTGTTTGTTTGTTTGTTTCTGTGCTTGCCCTCTTAAATATATATGGCATAAAGTAAAAGAACGAAAGTAATGTAATAACAGTAGATCAACAATCGCAAACTTAAACTGATGAAGACTTCCATGAGCCGAAAAGAAGACAAAAGGATCACACAACTAACGACAACATTAGTCTACGGAGTTTTAAGGTGGGACAATAGGTTTCATTTGTCATTTGCCCGCCGTGGCTCTAGTTGGCAAGAAATTCACAGTACATTATTTTGACCGCATCATATATCTTGTTGGGTCTATTTGTTGCACCTTATACCATCGTCAGATTTATTCATGTCAACTTGCATCTGGCAAGCTAACGCCCGGCCACCTCTCAACTACATACAGCGTACTTCTCCACAACATTCTGACAACCCACGTGTAAACCTGCTGTTTATCTAAGTTATTAAATATGACACGGGTGGTGGGGAGTATTTGTGATTTCGCTTACTTTACCATTTCATTCTGTTCGCAACCTTTTGCCCAGGGCCCACACGACCCATAATCCGTCTCTGATTATACCCACTAAAGGCAGTAATGCAGATGTTTGTGTCGCACTGCTCATTATGTTTATGTAGCACATTTTAAACAATGTATTGCCTGTCTTACCATTATGCTATAAGCTTGCGAACCGCGAACCGCGCATTGAGTATCCCTGACCTAGAGAGTAGGCCATGTACAGCCCTGGTTTACCTTTCACTGCAAGTGGCATCACGAGTATTGTGGTGTTGCAGCCTACATGATAAACCAACCCTTAGAGATGATGTTAGCGTTAGGTTGGTGACGAATAGCCTATATCCATCTCCGGTAAGCTATAAATTGGTAAGCTTAATTACTTTTATTAATGTAGCCTGTTAAGACAAGTATTACATCTAACTAAACGTTAAAGCTAACTGAACTAAGCTATTAAAGCTAAGAAATAACGAATACTGTGTACAGGAAAGAGAGCATGCATAAGCTTGTAACAGCTCAAATCAGAATTTGAAGTGCAGATACTTTATGTCAAATTCATAATTTTGAAAGTCTTTATGGGTTTAAGAAAATAGGACTAGGCTTAGGCTATAAGGTTGTAAGGTAAATTTAGGAAGGCGAGTCCGAACGGAAACTAGGAATGGATGGAATGGAGTGTATTATTATCTTACAATAAACACAACTTAATTGAATCGTGCAACAGCCTTGGGGTGCACTAAATGAATTTAACTACAAAATTATTGTTGTTGTTGCCATTTTCATACAACCTGTTTTGTATAGCCCAATTTAAATTTTGTCTAAAGGTTTCCCGTAGGTTATAGGCCTACCATTATAGTGCGGTGTTTTTATTGATGGTTTGAGTTAGCCTACTAAATAAAGGTAGACTTACTAATGGTGAAGAAACGTTTTACAATCATATCAAATAAGACAGCCAACAGTGTTATTCGTGTAATTAGTGTATTGATGGTGCCACAGTAGTCTCTCCCTGCTGTGCGCATCTCACTGAGCTAGAATCCTTCATATCAGTGACTTATCTGCAAATCCAAGATTGGCCTATTGCTCCATCTCGTGGGCAACAGGACGAATTGTCCTTACAAACATTACACAGTTAGTGTGAAAGTATAAATGTAGCGTTAATTTGGCGCGCAAAACAATGCTTAAAATGTATTATCTTGATAGGGTGATTATGTTAAATGTTCTTAAACTTTGGGTTCCTCCTTTTAAGACACATAATGTTTATTACCATAATATTATCATTTTACCATAAACGTAGTAATGACAAAAGACACAGCTGCCCCATGACAGGACAACAGAAAGCCCTAGGGTTTTCATCTGAAATGCCCGGAAAATGTTAATGCATGTTAAATCACATGTAGACAGTTATACTAGTTATAACAGAACTCACTGTCTTGGAAAGAGGATGCCAGCAGGAAAAGAAGCCAGGCGATTCGAATACTCCAAGCTACCTGAAGAGAGCAGGGGGGAGGGGCATGCTAAACCACATCCATTAACGAAGTAGAAATGGGACGCAGAGGGTTTGTGGGCGCATCGCCAGTCCATCTTTTCCCCTTCTGCAGACTTAACTGAGTGTTATCATGGGTCCCCGTGATGGAAGCTGCAGGGTGTTGCGGGTACGGCCAGATGCCATCCAGCCACTGTCCCCCTGCTGGGAGACGTACTGGAAATGTTCTGGATAAGGGGCAAAATGACCATCCCGAGCATGAGTAACATGTGCAAAACAAAAAAAATGCCCTACTTACAGTCGTCTTTTATCTAACAAACATAATGTTTAGCAAGTCATCCAATACATGACTTCCTTTGCAGCATAGCCTATTACTGCTGGTTTGTATAAAATGCAATATCCATTATAGGTACAGCAAAATATGAATCGGTACTAATAAAAAAGTGAAGATAATGAAATGAATAAGCCCTTAACTTCTCTACGCGTCATATGGTACACGAAATTTGCATGGTGGTCTTTAATAGGGGTACCAATATGAAAAAAATACTGTTCTATCACAGGCCACATGAGCATAAAGCCTTTCCTCAGAGGGCCACCACGTTTTCACAGCATTGCCCTCGATCTCAAGGATCTAAAACGGAGGCAGTCTAGCAGGTGCCATTTTTGTAACCATTCGATGCATTTTATTTGTTGTGGTAAATTCGTTTTTTTAGGCTCCAGTGTTTTCTCCCCCCCCCCCCCCCCCCCGGCATGGCGTAAGACTATTTTTTTGTTTGTTTTTAACATAAGCTGTTGAGCTGATTACTTCAAATTACGTTTTATATACTGTCAGACTATTTGTAGTTGGCGACTGGCGAACATGGTGGTAGATTGTGAAGTCAAGTTTACATTGGGGAATAAGAATAACCACACAAAGATTAGGGCGCACGGGAATAACCACACAATGATCAGGGCGCACGATGATAGGAAATTCGTTTAATTTATGATTAAAATAGGACACATATAAATCACGTTATTCGAACAACCACATGTATGAACAGAAAACCGGGGGCAGTAAGCTCTACGGCACGGATCGGATTAATGTTACAGACTTGTAGGCTAAACTATAGCCTACCTTTCGACTGCAAGTTTTTGTGAGTTATAACGTTACTTTCAAACCAATCCTAACGTTTTAAGGAAAATTGTTTTTTAAGACCTGGGAGGTAAATTATGTCCCCTAACGTTTCTTCACGCCTGTAACGTAACCGTTAGGTCTAAGAGTAGAAATGGTTCCAAGCACAAGGATTACGCAAAAATTATTTCTTTTGGAAAACAAACTTTTAACGAAAAAGAAAAACAATTGTAGTCAATTTTTTTAAATAAATATTGAGTTTGTCCGGGGACAAGCTAGCTAATTAACTAACGTTAGATTCGTAATAATGGAGAACCAGCTTGATCCCTTTCCCTGTTAAGAGTTCGTGCAAATCTTCCTGTGTAGGCTAGCTAACTTACCCATGGCAAATCTGTCTGTTACAAGCTGGCTGCAACGTCGGGTTTGTAAAGCCGGAAGGTAACGTTAAGTTAACGTTATCCCATCCAGATCTGTGTAAATTGTGTATCGTTACTAACCAAACTTCAGCAGAGGATGTCTTCTGACACAGCAATTTATGAACAGATCATGCATAATGTTGTGGTTCAACGCCTGCACACGAAAGCTGGTGTACTTTTATCTGTGGCACCGCCGCCTTTTTAAAATCAGAGACGGTTTACCGCGTTTTGTTTTTAAAAAATCTTCTTTTGGTTTTAGAGCGTTTTCTATTAGCTTATGTGGAACATTACCGCCACCCTTTGGACTGAGGTAGAATATAGGCTACTGTACACAAACATGATCCCTGTCACATGAATGTCTACGTTTCTGACAGCAAATTTGACAGCAAAAAAACTGATAAGCTTATGCAGCCTCTGTATTTCTGTCGGTTTAAGGGGTACTACCATAGCCTTTGTAGTGTTTTGGAACTTTTGCCCCTTATTCCAATTTTGCCGTGTTGTCATCACCTCACAAAGGGTTTGTATTTCTAGATTCCTAATAGTTTTGTAATTTCTGATAAATGTTTTAGATAGTGTATAGGTGGTGTTTTCAGCAGTGTATTTGTGCATTTATTTATAAATATATAAATAGCCAAACAATAAAGTAATGCAGCAAGGCACTCTATATTTCTATCCAACATTTATCAATCCCAGCGGGAAATGTCAGTAGGAAATGTTTTGACTATAGAGCTACGCTGTAAAACTGGTTTCTCTGGTTTCAGTGTGTAGCCTATAGCCTAGCATGAAAAACAAAGCATTGCAGTCCAATATTTGGCTTCCACTGTATCCGTTCAATAAGGTAGTCTGTGCAGCTGTGAAAACTCTGCTGTTAGTTGCATATAGTGCTGGCCTAGCATACAATCACTATCCATTTTTGAAGAATTTAGAAAAAACTCAGTTAAAGCAACCTGATGACATAATCAGCAAGTAAAACCATAGACCTACCTGTCACACATCTGCTTTTATCTTAGGAGGGAAATAAGCCTTCTATATTCTTTATAATCCAGAAACAGCAATAAGAAGCAAGAGCAATAAGAATAATGTCTGGACTGGAAAAAAGTCTACCCTGTGCACTCACTGCAGGGCTGCCTTGTGCACTCTTTGCAGACATTCTTTGCATAGAGTACTCTTTGTCACTGAAGCCCCTCCCAGCTATTTACCTTGCTCTCTTGCTGAATCTCAATGCAATGAGAAATACTTTTATTTTATATGTAGCATATTAAACTGATTGTAACTTGGGAAATAGTTTTTTTAGGCAGATGGTTACATGCAGGGTGGTCTTCCATCTCTATTTTGCAAAGTCACTTCAATTTGCATTCATGTCAGCAGTCAAGGATCTGTGATAACCCGTATAATGCTGTGTAAAAAGTTTCCATATTATTAATTTCATTTTTTTTTATCATGAAAATGTCTGAATGTGTTTTGTTTCATTATTGTTTTCAGATCATTTTTTCTCAGTGCTTCTTTTAATGAAATTACTAGAACTCTCAGCAATATGTTTGTAGAGTTTTAAGTGGTTTGAATGTTGTAATTGTGTCCGTGTTTGTGTGTGCGTGCAGCACCTCCATAGATTACCTCATGGAGGTCTCTGGTGTGTTTGCTCTTTCATGGCAACGCAAAGACAATTTTCTGTAAAGCATCCATGATGACTAGTAAAGATTTATATTACCCCCTTTGCTTTGAAATATCAGGGATTGAGTATTTGAAAGGGACATTGTTTGTTACCACCTCACATCATTTGGGAATGCAACATCCAGTGGGCTTGATGTTGTCACCATGCACACAGATCAACAGGTGTTTTTCTATTTTTGGCTCATCACCCACTGACATTAGGTCATTCATGTGAATCGTGTACCGGAGAGTTTTTTTTTGGGGGCGGGGGGCCTCATTGACATCTGGGCCGATCGGAATCTCAACTGAGCTCGCGCCTGTCAAGAACTTGTGTCAAGAGAGGGAGGTGGCTTGCATGCCATGTAGGCCAGCTCAGTGCCATTATTGGACAGTTCTTATAAATGACATTTTTTCGCCCCCAAAAAACTCTCCGGTACACGATTCACATGAATGACCTAATTGACAATAAAAACGGCGATTTTGTGGGTATGGTTGCAGCAAGACTATTGCAACACATTTAGCCATCCATCTGGAATTTCTTACTGTTGAAGTCCCTCTAGTCAGTAGCAACACATATGGGATGATGTGATAGCAAAATAAATAATCCCTTTGCAAGGACCACACTTGAGAACAGTCTCTCCACACACCATGGCAAAAAAAAACACCCAATGACATAATGTCTGTGGGTGATGAGCCAAAAATAGAAAAACACCTGTTGATCTGTGTGCCGACCTGGCTACTAGTTAGTGAAAGAGTGTGTGTGTGTGTGTGTGTGCTGTAAGTGGATGGATCTATAGGCTGATTACATCTAATGAAACAGGCTCTAGACTTGTAAGTGACCTGACAGGGTTTGGATGTCTAAACCAGACATCATATTTGCTTGATATCTGCATGAGAGCCAGAGCTCTTTGTCACTTGAGTTATCTGTTCCACTGAGCTAGAACTACTGTAAGATTGAGCTCTTTCACTAACTAGTAGCCAGGTCGGCCGCTGCAAAGTAATAGCTGACAGGTGGTCAGTGAACTTTATGTATTTAATTAGAATACATTTAAGTATGTAATTTAATTAGTAGATTACGCATTCCTAGATTGTGGGTGTGTGTGTGGGTGTCTGTGTAATGTGTCCTCATGAACCCCTTGTCCTGGTTTCTGTTTTACAAAGCCAAGTTGTGTACAAACACCATTGTTTTTAAATGCGTGCATAGTTTAAAGTCCATGAGATGTAATACATTGATAATGGATTGAGCTTTTGTGATATCAGGTGGTTTGAAGTTCATTGTTTCTCTCTGGATACATGCATAAATAGGGGCGGGTATTGTTTCCTTGAATAGCCTCAGGAGATTAAATACATCAGAGAAAAAAATAGAACTGTGTTTACTGAAAACTTAAAACCTGCTTTCAGAGCTTGGATACATGGCAGTGGTGCTGTACATAGCTGTGATTTGTACTTAATTTGCTAATTCCATGGGTTTCAATTCATGTTTTTTGAAGTGTCTCTGACACTGTAAGACAAACACAGATGTGTAACACTACACTTTGGCCAGAATCAGTCCCCAGTTATTCAATTCAACTCAATTATATTTGTATAGCGCATATTTACAAAAGGCATGTCTCAAAGCGCTTAACAAAAAGAGGCCCAATGAGCATCAGGGGCAAAAGAAAACTCCCTATCAGCATTTTTTGTTTTTACTTGTTATGGTAAAGGAAGAAACCTTGGGCAGTTTCGATGGCTCAAGGGGCTAGGCCAACTGCCTTGACATTTTTTTGTTTCTTTATTTTTGCTGAACCTCAGACTTTCTAAGTGCATGTGGTTGTGGTATAGAGGAATTGAAATGTCTGTGAGTACCATCAATAATTCCTGCTTCCTCCTCCATGCATCATGTGATCGAAGCCCAATCTGACACAAGACTTGCCATCACCTTGTACCCTGCACAGTGACATTCCTGTCACGAGTCCTATTTGTTGTGTGTTATATTGCTTTCTTGCCCCTTTCATGTGGGAATTTGCATTGTAATAAGTGACTTATAAATGCACCTAGCAAAGATTTTTGTCCTTACATGACTTTGTGTAAGCTGTACCTTGACACACTTGTGTCCTGAGTACCATTTACCATTTGTAATCTATCTGTCTACCCTTTACCCATGGGAATTTATTTTGAAATTTGCATTGAAGTCCATTGTAATTACTTTTACCAATGGGAAGTTGTATTGAAATTTGCATGTTAGTCCATTGAAATGACTTTAACCTTTACGCCTTAGTGTAGTTGAGGTCATCATGTAACAATTGGCCTGTGTGCACCTCTGTAGGTGTATAGTCTACTATACTCAGTACACCTACTCACTTTCACACTATATAATTATATATTCCATAGAATTATATATATATATATATATATATATCCTTGTTGTTGTTGTTGTTGTTGTTGTTGTTGTTTTAATGCGGGCCCTTTGGAGATTGGATGTCACTGAGCCACAGATTTCTTGTGGGGAAATTCTTACAAAGCAGCTCAAGCCACTGGGCTTTAATAGATAATGCAAATTATAAGAGAGATGGGGGAGTTGCCCAGACACACGCACCTGCTGGAATTAAATGGATGTTGCAAAAGAATTTTAGTCAGTAAACTGAGGATAAACTACTAGTAATTGTACAGAGTTACATTAGCACTGAATTTAATGAACTCTGAATGTTAGGCAAATTATAAGGCAAATGCTTATCTTACTGAAAATCTTTATTTACAAATGTTTACAAAATGCAAAATTATGAATAACGTATGAACCCACCTACTACCACAAAAATACAAAAACAATTACACAATCAAATCAATTCTGTAAACAAAAGCTACCCTCAAAAATCAGCTTCTGAAACAAACAAAAAAGTAATATGCATGAACACATGGGTTGATTATTAAAATCACACTCACAGTAGATTCCAACTACTGCTGCTAAAAAGAATAGATAAAAATGGCTTAATTGCCTTTAGTGAATTTGACAGAAATGGCCATTGTCAACATGGAGGGTAGGGGTGATCAAGGGGTAACAGACAAACACAGAATCTTACATTACATGAGGATAAAATGGACAACAAATAAAGTCATTTAGCCTGTACATGTATACATCGGGTTTCTAGTTTTAGAGAGAATGAAGACACAACTGGTCATCCAGCATTATCACCCTTACACAAGAAAAAATGGTTCACCTGACCCCCTACATCTTTATGGGTACTCTGACTCAGAATCTACTCTGACTCAAAAGGCTTTGCAAGACATCTTGTTCTATTTAGGCCTACACTTCTGGTATGGACTAATACAGTGTTTTTCAACCTCTGTGCCACAGAACACTAGTGTGCCGTGGGAAATTATCCAATTTCACCTAATTGGTCTAAAAATATTTTTCAAAAAAAATTACTTTATCTGCAAATAATGTGCTGTTGTCAAGAGTGTGCTGTCTCAGGAGTCACTTGGGGAGAATGACTTTATACTTTGTCTATATAGGTTACAGAGTTTCATTTTTTTCACAATCTGCTGGTGGTGTGCCATGTGATTTTTTTTTTTTAATTGAAAAGTGTGCCTTGGCTCAAAAAAAGGTTGAAAAACACTGGACTAATAGACTGGTCTACACTAGGGGGCAGCATATCCATCTGCTTGAATGTAATTTACACACAAGTAAACAGAAAAAAGTATGATTTATTAATATAAAATGATAAAATTAGCTAACATCTTTGGTATTGCTGTATTCCCTAAAGACTTTATTCAAGTCTTTGCTTTTTCCTTTTGAGCTCCTTTAACAATTCTTTGTTTCATATCTTTCTAGTTTTCCCTGTAGTCTCAAGACGAACATGGAATATCTTCTAAAAGTAGTTTAAAAAGGTTTCACATGGGCATTCACTAGTGTAGCATCAACATTCTTCAAAAATGCTTCTTTTTGTAATGACAATATGTCACATATTATGCCCTCTGTTTACAAACATTAGGCAACATTAAATTAGACTTACATGCTCGACAACTATATAGGTAAAATATGTACTTAAACTACACTACGAACAAATGTAGACAGAGTTGCTCTAAGACCCTTACAAGCACACAAACATGCAAGGACACACACATACATACAAACACACACATGCAGTTAGACGATGAAAGTATGAAAAGGCAATCATTTGAATTGATTGTGGGTTGGGCATATAGATATGAAACACCTCGTATAGGCATCTTCACAGACTCAGCCCTCTGACACGTGTCATCCATGTCACCAGCCCAGGAGCCTGTGTGTATTGACCTCTGACCCTTGCACTTAGTGGCAGGGGTCAAAGGGGTAGTTGGTGACTCCACCATGCAGCTCCAGTGCAGACTCTGACCAGGTGATGATGTCACCGGCCATGTGACTGCTGCAGGAGGCCAGGCTGTAAATGTCATGGCCAGTGAGGACACGAGACCACATCTGCAGGTCCGAGATCTCGCCCACAAACGCCTGGGTGGCATCAAAGCGACCACCAAGTGTGTCCTAGGAGAGAAAAGAGAACAAGATGTCTTACATCTGCTTGGCATTAGGGTCCAAGTTTGTTCGCCCAGTGGGGACTTATTTTCTCATGGCAAGCAGTCAATACATTATTCCTTGACTAGAGAAGAGTGTGTCAGTTTACAGTTCCCTTGACCTAAGTCATTAACTATCTTTATAAGTGTGAGATATGTATATATGAGTGTGGGATATATATACTGTATTCAATTCAATTTTTCAATTCAATTTTATTTATATAGCGCATTTTTACAAAAGGCATGTCACGAAGCGCTTAACACAAGAGGCCCAATGAGCAACAGGGGCAAGGAAAAACTCCCTAGCAGCGTTTACTGTATATATATATATACTGTATATATTTATTTGTTTCAACAGCAAATTCACACTTCACACCTGTTCCTGTCCCAGGATGAAAACCCCTCCAGGCTTGATGGGATGCCATGCAGAGAGGTTCTCTCCTGAGCCCCTCTTCGCGCCGTCCTGGTATGCCTCCCACAGCCCATCACGGGTCGACCACGTCACGCACACGTGGTGCCACTTTCCGTCACTCAGCGAAAGGGGTAGGGTGACCGCCTGCACATACGCACACACACACACACACACACACACACACACAAGGTTCTCTTCGTTTTCCTCTTTCATACTAATGTTTTATCAATACATTTGATGGTGATGTTGCAGTTAGCATAGACACTATTCTCAAATAGATTCCTGATCGCTGCAAGTCCCTGTAAGTTGCTTTGGAGACAAGGATCAACTACATGCCTACGAATACTGCATCAAAATTAAATATTATAAACACACACACACTCACCCTGTCATTGACAAGCAGCTCCATGGGATTGTTGCCCCACTCGATGAGCACCAGTTCATTGGCCTGGCCTGGCACAGAGTAGGAGAAGGGGGTGCCCAGCCCGGGGCCTGCGCCACCCTTGAGCCACAGGCACAGTGTCAGGGAGAAGATCTCATGGTTGAGGGTGTGCTTCACACGCCCATACATGTAGTTGGTACGCATAGGGAATCCAATCTGGAACCCATCGGGACCTTTGCTCTTCCTGCGTGAACCTGTAGTAAAAGAATTATTGATTTGGTAATAGATCCCTTTATTATTCCCAGACATCTTTTTTTCTTAAAAAAGTTTTAAAAATTTTGTTCTTTTGGCTCCAACAGGAGGTCTTTAGTAACAGATTATAGTATTGGGAAAGTAATTCTTGAGGCATCAACATCAGCAACTGATTAAAGAATAACATACAACATCAGACGTAGAGTTATAATAAAGGCTGATAGTAGAATGATCTGATCTGATCCTTTTTTGCTTTTAGCAGCGGCATTTTGTAGCTGAAAACTGCAACACGCTGGACATAGGAAAAGGCCTTGTATGTACCTTTGTCTGTGAGTCTGTGCTGAAGATGGTTCAGGACGGCATCCAGATTGCTGTTGTGCCCACTGGACGTCCTTTGACCTTGCGTATGATATGATGACCTAGGGTATGCTATGTCATCTATGTCATTGTCATCGTCGATTCCATCATCGTCCTCATCATCCTCTTCCACGAGTCCATCGTGCCCTCCGTCGGCACGGTGCGCGTCAAAGTGTCCAAGCTCATGTGGTATGTCATCATCGCGGTCAGTGTCATTGTCGTGCTCGCCTTCACGGGGCTCACCTTCGTCGTTGTCGTCGTCATCATCGTCATAGCGACTGCTGTCAGGATGTCCATCGTCATGGTCCCTGCTGTGTAGACTGGTGTGATGGCTGAGCTGTTGTTCAAGAGCATGAATCTTTCGTTGCAGGAGATCTTTGAGTGAATTGGAGTAGGTGGTGGAGGTATTCCGTGTCTACAAAACACAAACACCATCATTAACACCGCGATTTCTAGAAATTCAGTATGCATATTTGCATGTTGTCTTTCTTGCAGTGCTCCCGTTTATTTCAGTGATATGGGAGCAAACAGACAGACGTCAATGAACCCCTCTGAATTTCCTTGGTAGATTCAGCCCTTCCTGCCAAAGACAGGAAATCTGGGATTACTGACCACCACATTACTCACACAGTGGAGAGCTGAGCTGTCCATCTCAGCCTATGCCAAACTGCACCACCTTTGGCACCACCCTTGCCCTGTAGTGAGCTATGCCAGTGTTGGTCCTGGAACACAGCTCTGAGCTTTTACCAAGTCGCTAAGGGAGCCTGGATGGGTATGGATTTTCATTACGGCCAAACCTGAGTTTGTCTGTTGTTTACTTTAGAACTTTAGAACACTTTAGAATTATAGTGCAGTTGTTTATTCATTTGGGGTCAGTCTTGTTTAGGCAGAACCATTGGCTGTATAAGAAAGACTTGGAATAGATACTAGATCTTAGAATGCTGACGCATTCCTTTACTCTAGCTGCATATTATGAGAAAGTTTTGGGTGGGAGAGGAGACGTGAAAGTCACTATTGCGACTTCATTATACTTAAGTAAAGAAACATGAATGGCCACTCGATCCCCCCTCTTCTCTCTCTCTCTCTCTCTCTCTCTCTCCCCCTCCCTCCCTCCCTCTCTCTCCCTCTCCCTCTCCTCTACTCTAGGTAAATCCCTCTACTCAGTATTTGCCCTCCTTACTGTACGTCAGGCAGGATCACCCTAATCAGTCATGATGTCACTGAGCTACCTCCTGCTGTCCCTGACATCTGTCTGCTGCTGACCAGTCAACAAGGAAGGATGAAAGAGAATAAAGAGAAAAAGGGTTAGGAACTTCTCTTTCCCATTAGCCGGACATGTTATCAATACTTAAGACTCACCAAAGTATTTCAGGCAACAGTTAAAAGTGAAATATAACTAGTAATATATGAATGAAATATAACTAGTGAAATATGTGTGAGAGAGAAGAAATGAGTAATCAAATCATAATGTGTGTCACATATTTTTCTTGTAGTGAAAATCAATATCAGAGAAAATCTATTTCTTTTAAGACATTATGGGCATATTCACACTTGAAGTTATTTCCTGAAGTCATCAAGAAAAATAAAATGGAGCTAGCTAACATTCAAAGATTAGGGGAGCTTAAAGAGAATGTCTTTCCAAATTAAAGCCTCTTATCACTCATTAAGGGTTACCACATGGATCTGGGGTTCAATCAAAACGAATACCACACAAAAATGAATGAAAACAATGCCTTTGCTATTAAATAGTGATTTAGAACGTGTTGTATCTTGATATAATTGCTTTGTCATATACAGAAGGTCATGTACAGAAAAAATTTAAGAAGCGTGTTTGCCTTGGCTTTGATGAATTAGGAGACTGGCCCAAGAGCTAACATGAACATGAGCCATGTTGATCATGAACATGAGGCTTGAAATGGCCAATTAAACATGGGTGAATAAGAACAAAGCTCACATGTGATGTCAAAAGCCATAGTAGTTCAATTGTAGTTGCCAAAGAGGTCTTCAATTTGCCTAATTTCAACCATTTCAACACCCAACCTCTAAGGTTTTAATTGGGTATGTAAAATTGCACTTGAGCTTATCTTTGATCAATTTCAGTTTAATATATTTTACAAGGTTCAATACTGCACTCATCTACACGGTGCCCCTTTAAACCCTATGCCTTTCACATAGTGTTAGCGGTAATATGTTAATCGATAGATTAAAGATTTATACTTGGTACAGTTGCCACAAAGTCTCAAGTTAATGTGACATGTTTAACCTGGAACCCCATCTGCTCAAACCTTAAATACAGAAGAATTGGCTCCTGTCCAGAAATCGTCTGGCTCAGGATTATTTCCTCCTCTGATGGGGCAAAGATTTGGTCTAAACATCATCCTTACTACGTGGTTTTCATGGAGCATTTAAAGATTTATTTCTCATTCTCAGACATTATTGTTCCTCCTATATTCTTTTCTCCTCATATTTTCATATAGCTTGCCATACACTATACAAGAAAATATCACTCAAACAACATAAGGCTAATTATTTCCGACATCTTTTATGGTTTGACTTCTCTAGTTTATTGATTTTGTGTGTGTTGCCTCGGCTTGACTTGTTGCCTTGACTTGTGTGTTTACCTACGAGGACATGTGTGACTAGGTCTTTCCCACTCTCACCTGCAGATTTTCCAGCCGTTCCTTTAGTGCATGCAGCATCCTCTCCAGCTGTTCTGGTGATGAGGACGAGGATGGCGTCATCTCGCTTCCGTGCTTGTCACCGAGGGCCGCCGTCCGGTGGTGGCCCCCCAGGCCTATAGATGAATAGTGCTCCTCAGGGTCTCCGTGGTGGCCGTTGTCAGTGTAACCAGAGTGTGGTGTGAGGGTGTGGTGCGTCAGGTGAGGTGATGGCCCCAGGTGGCTGTCGTGGGGACCCATTCCCCGTCCAAAGCCCTCGCACAGGGCCAGCTTGGCTGTCAGCTCCCTGATCTTGTCCCTCTGGTCAAGGATGGTCTCCTTCTGTTGGACCAGGCTCTCACGCAGGTGCAGGATGGTGGCTTTGGCCTCCTCTGGAAGCCCCCACCAGCTGCTCCCACTGCTGCCTCCTCCACCAACCCCTCCACCACTGCTGTGGCCTCCGCTGTGGTGCCCACCCCCAGTGCCGGTCCCCAGAGGCCCCCCTACGGAGGGGAAACAACCAGGGTCGGCATCAGCAGGGATGGGTGTGCAGATAAAGCGTGGGTGGGCGCCATACTCGAACTCGGATCCACTTGCGTCACTGCCACAGAACAGCGCCACCAGCAGGACAGACTTGAGAAAGACTGGAATAAGTCCCCTTGCGTTTGGGCCTCTCACAAGTTGAGGCATTTGGACTGGCAGGAGTGCTAATAGATTCTATGTAGAGCTGCTGGTTAGAGCTGCTTGTGAGACAGGTGTTGCGGTTTATTTTCAGATGCAAGATTGTTCACCTTTCAATCAAGCAGCAGAGTTACTGCGTGTTGATGAAGAAATCTTGAATGTCTTAAAAAAACACTGGAAAAATGGACAGACTTTTAGCTCTCACTTTATTCCACATAAAATGTTCCCGATGTTTGATGGTGGCTGTTGTCAGGGTCTGTCTCTGAAGGGAGAATGGAAACACACACCCACAGACTACTGGTTACGAAGTTCAATGCAGAAGAGTACGATGAAGAATGCAGAAACTCCTTGTAGACTGCCTGTATTTCTGTTAGGAAATTCAAAGACACCATGTCAGAATCAAATGTATTGGAAGAAACAATTGCACACAGACTGCCTCACAGTTCACATTAAGAAACATTTATGATTACATGAATGACGGCATGGAAAGTAATTAGTGAGTATGCATCTGGTTTTAATACCTGTCCATTGGCAAATGATAGATTTTGACTAATTCTGGCACATGTATTAATATGCACTGTCCATGTCAGATGAACTATAAATACAAATTAGATAAAGAATAAATCAACCCATGTAATTTATTAAACCAGGTCATACTTGATATGTGTGAGTACTCAGAGTACTGTTTAATCCATGTCCTGATATGATTTTTGAAGCAAACAACCTGTTGTCATAGACAGCAGTCATTATACTTTCGCAGTGTTGATTATACAGAAATAACTGATCTCTGAACGTTGTGATGAGCCATTCATAGTAAATGGAACCTTCCGCAGCATTCTGAAGAGCCATATAATAAGGTACTGTTTAATTCATGTCCTGACGTGCCAAACCAAGATCAAACATGATTTTCTATGGCGTGTTGTTGACCTTGTTGACCTCCCCAGATGTGCTCAATCTGCTATCCGTTTGCCTGTTTCAGCACAGTAGCTTTGTGTGATTCGGTGCTGTCTATTCATCCTCAATCTCCTGGTCAGCACGAATGAGCCTATGATGTGTGCGTGTGTGCATTGGTGAGGCAGGACTGAGCAATGGGAAGCACTCCAAGGCTTTAGAGGCAGACTGCTGCATTGTGACATAAATCCGATCCCGTCTGCCAGACTCACACGTAGTAGCTCTACAGGCCTTCAGGCCCCCTCAGAGTGATGCTTCAATTGGCTTAGGGGATTACTTGCTTCAGGAACTGGACTCACAACAGCATTGGTTTGTTGATGTGTATTCAACCTGAGGAACTGCTGCAGTTAAGCTTTCAGTATCAGAATCCCAGCTGTAAGCAATAGTTTTTCTGCCTACCTGTCAATTTCAGTAACTTAAGTAGTTGTAAAGTGCTATATTTAGTTCCCTCAGAGTGTAGTGGAAGTTGATGACATGACTCATAAACTAAAAAGATTTCAGTTGGTGAAGTAAATTTTTGACCCCCAAAAAACCATGTGCTGTTCATTTCTGTTCTTCACCACATAAGAGGCTGTTGCCGACTGCCAACTGTATGAACAGTTTTCTGTGATCAAGGTCACACATAACCACCAATACAAATACACTCTCTCACTAAGTCCCATTCATAATTCCTTATCTGTTAAAGATACTTGTGTCTGCCAGGCTCTTCCACTTGCCTTTACATTTCCACTAAGTGCACCATGAACAGCTGGCCATCGGCCGTCCTTAAACCACTGCTCTCCGTCACCTCTCTTTTGTACCCGTAACCTTGGATCACCCTTGGAAATGACCAGACACCTTTAGTCCCCATCAGATCAAATAATTTGGGTGAGATCCCTTAAATAAAACACTGGCCCATCACATGGCCGTGCTAAAGGCTTCGCTCAGGGCACCACCTGTTGTCGCCGCCACGGTCAGACAGCGGATGGCCCCGGGTTAGTCTGCCAGCATCTCGTGTCTTAAGGACTTCCTGCAGGCCAAACCGGAGATTAAAGGCAAGTCGCCTACTGACAGACCCAAGTGACGTCACTTAATGCACACCTAAAGCCAAACACTCGTTAGCTCTTTCCCACTCCTCACCCAAACCTTGGCAGCCCACTTTAATAAGGGACCAAATATTGCTGAGCTATATCTGATGCATGTACGGATATTTCACTCTCTTTCGTCTCTACTATTTAAATAATTCAATCGGTGCTGTTTGTGGTCTATTTTGTTATAGAAACAATGCACGTAAATTGTAGTCAAACCAGTGGGAGAGAGAGAGAGACAACATCTTTACCCCATCAAACTCTAAAATAAAATCCTGTGAAAAACACTGCTAAAAGGTATGCTAGCTCTACACACCATCAGTCCATTCAGCAATGCAGATGCAATTTGCTCACTACTTTTAAACACATTCTGTCCAGTCTTAGAGACAGTAGCTGGCATATCTTCTGATGCACCTGTACAACATTTGCTGATGTGGTTAATTTAATTCAAATAATTAGGAGTGTTGTTGTATCATTTGGAAGTGTCTATTGTTGTCAGTATTTTGACTCAGTATGCTCACTCTTATTTGCTTATTCTGCATATGCTTGTACCCTAGTTCCTTGAGTCCACATGTATTGCACTATAGTAGACCCTGATCCTGTCCTACAATTCTGATACATTCTTTCTGTCTCACCACTTAGCTTTATTCTGTGTATGGTGTGTGTCAGCGTCTTTGTGGGTGTGAGGGTATGTCTCTGTGTGCACTGTGTGCTATGTCAGCATCAGTCAGAAAATCTGACAATGGCAGTCGCTCTAGGCTTAAAAGTCGACACAGATGGTCTCTCCCTTTGAGAGTGTCAATCCCCACTCTTCCCCTCCATCCCCTTCATTTAGTGTGAAACGTTATCCCCTGGTCATCCAACCAATTCACCTAATTGCCAAGGCCAGTCAGGCTAAGTCATTAGGCTGCCTGATAAAGGATTTACTCCTGGATGCATGGTTGGTTTTATCCATGGGCTATTCAGTTGAATTCATACCATCTTAATTACAGTCCAGGAGACTATGCTTAAGGTTTTTTGGCTAATTAAAAGTGGATCAAGAGGTCATAGAATTAGTGTTTCAATTTGACAAAGGCATTTTAAATAAGCCCCTGGGGGACCTGAGGTCACATGTGTACGCAAAGTATTTATCAAAGCACTCAAGTCATGCAAGAAGACACACACAAACACACACACATATACACAGATAAGGAGGATCCACTGTGTAGAGTCGAATATTATGATTAAATTATGGACAATAATCTTTGGTTGCAACATAGGGTAGATTTTTTTTATCTTGTTGATCACATCCATAAGGACAGAGGCAGCCAAGTGATGTCCGTATGCATTCAAAGTGTTTTCCATAGTTACCTGAATATGGCATCTTATGCATGCACCATTCATCCAGATATCACACATTTCTCCATATTTTCCACTAGTAGTCACAGAAAGTATGTAAAAATACTACAATCTACGTAAAAAACACTCTCATTACTGAACGAAATCACAAAGCTTAATCATCATCAACAGGTTTCTCTGAGTTGGGAGGTTCCCATTAACAGGGTCTTTCCTTACAGGAGGATGTGCCCCCAGTGATTCAATTTGATTTAATTATCTCAGACACATATCAGTGCCACAGCTACATTAGCTTAGCTTACACAAATGCCCCTCAACCCACTCCAGCCATCCCAATGAAGAAGAGTGCTTGCCACAATCGGTGGAAAACACTTGAGAAAAAGCATCATCCTTTCAGCTAATATGAAATGACAGGAGAGAAGTTACCTGCAAGTGGTGTTCCCCACGACAGTGCAGCAAGTTTAGTCCACCTGTGTGAGTGGTATCATTGAGGATGCCTTAGTGCAGTAGGCTGGTTTAATTCCTCTATCTCCCCTCCTTTATCCTCTCTTTCTCCTCCCTCTCCCACTCACAACCACCACCCCGCCTCAGGTTCCTTCCCTCTGTCTTTAATCCCTTTAACTGCTACTTGATCACAATCATACCATAACTAGTCCACTTTACTACTGACGACACTCAATACAGGGTAGTAATTTAAATACATGACATTTTTATGTTTAATCTTCTCCACTGGTACATAATCACAGTCAGACAAATGTCACACAGACAAATGTATCCTTTATTGAATATTATTAAGTATACTGTGAAACTTTTATATCATCGGCTTACTCTTTTTTTGAGACAGCAAACGACTGGTTTTGAAGTCCCGTCGAAAAACAAACTAAGGAGTTTTCAGAAGTATAGAGAAACATACAATAATGCATATTATAAATATCAACTTTTTACTGTTTTTACACTAACTATTGCTTGTAATGACATAATAAATAAATAAATAAATTACATTTCTGTCACAGTAAAGACGTACATGCATTTGTAACTTAACTAGATAATTGGTCTAATTAAGCCTCTCCACACACAAATCCAGCATCGGCCACTGCAGTGACAGATGGGATACTATTCAGGTCAGGGTGATCCATGCACTCCTTGACTATAGCTTGACAACACAGCCTGACCTGAGCCGGATCACTGCCGGAACTGAGCCAGAGGCGGCTGATGGCCAGGGCTCAGGGGAAACAGATGGGGCCCTTTTTCCACATGAAGCACTCCCACCCTGTTTAGGACCTGATGGGCTAATGCGGCCACATTAGCTGTGCCAAAAGCATGTTCAACACACACACTCACACCGACACACACACACAAACTGTCCTGCTAAATACTTGGACAGACTTATTTACCAATAACAGAGTGCAGACAGTAGCACACAGGTCAAAAGTATTAGTCTGATTAAACTTACACTTATTTCAAAGCAGAGGCCAAACAGACTGTGATGTATTAAACAACATGTATCCAACATACTGTGATTAATAGCCCCAGTTACAGTCAAAGGTCAGACTAGCAATAAAAATAACAAAGTCTTTTAAAGGTCATACTTATATAAGTATGAACAGAGAATAAACAGTGTTTAGATTAAGATATCAAACCTTTAAAATCATGCATTGATTCCACTTGCTAATTACTGTGAAATAAATATATCATTAAATATACAAATAAATACACTATAATTTAAATTTATGTATAGTATAAGTATGTATAGGATATGTATAGTAATTATAGTATGAGGGAAAGTATGGTACAAGGGAAAAGTAAAAAAATAATTTATAATAAAATGTACCGGTAGAATTAAACCGGTGGAATTGTGTAAACTGAAGTCTTTGAATGCATACTTTTGAACACAACTTTCATGATCTTTGGCCCTTGAACTCCATGCCTGCGTTCATCAGAGGCAACGGTGCAGGAGGTCATGAAAAGATCCATGTCATGCTTTTCAGAAAGCTGCTCTTTACTGGACGACACACTCACAAACAGATATATCACACTTTTAGTACATGCCAGTCTTTTCAAAACCCATTTCAAGCCTCTAATAATTTTGAACTTTAACCCTTACTGTACCTGCTATAGGTTCAACCAAAGTTGATCTGCTATAGGTTTAGCCACAATGGGTTTTCAGCAATGCACCGTAAAAGCGGTAGTGTTGCTATATGTCCTGCCCCAGGATTATTCTAATTTTTTACTGTCCTGGAAAATTCTTCCCAGAACATTATATTGTCCCGGTTTATCATGAAAACATACTTTCACACATCTTATTCATTAGTTTCAGAATAAACCTATTCTGCCATTGAGTTAGTCTTCTCCCCTCTTCTCTCTGTAGCTGCAGCAGACTGATATTAAATTGATTGGTTGTACAGTGTGCTGCACTAAATGAAAGTTTAACTTGCCTACCTTGCAACTGTGGTTACACACATTCCCATGCAGATTGCACATACAGGCATGCATTAAAAACATTGTTTTATTAAATGCACTACCCCCCACCCCTGTTGTCTTTGTTTTTCACAACTCTATAGAGTGGTTGTGGAGTTTCTGGCATAAAACTAGCCACATTAAAGGTGTAAAGCCTTGCAAATAGTTGTCCAGAGCTTTATTAGCACTGCTAGAAAATGCTAATGCTAATTGTGTTTGATGGCAACACAGTGAGCAACATTATATTATTATATATTTTCTTTCATTTTGGGGTGTTTTTCTTGTGCTCTCCATTCAGAATACACAGTGCATATTTGGATTAGCAGGAATAATTCATTGCATTGCCATTCAAATAAATTCAGAAACAGAACCAAAACAAATAGCTGTGCTTCAAATAGTTGCTAAAAGTCAACATAATACACTTTTTAACACAGACATGTTTAGAGCACAAGCTTCCTACTCTGGAGATATTTGACAAGCTTCAGTAATAGCCTGCTGTTCTGACAAATGCAACAGGCAGGAGTGTGCTTGTTGTACTTGCCTGGGATCCATGAAGGCTCTCAATCAGCCTTTATAGGTGTTTCTAAACAGCCAGGGTAGTAAAATGTCTGCAATAAAAAACAAAATCTATTTAGTGCCCAAAAGCAGCATGATGTACTGTCTATTGATGCTGTTAGTTCTGCAAGTTCATCTCATGCAGACGAGCAATAAGGTGAGCTCACAGGCAACCTGAACATGTTGGGGGCTAGCCAAATGGGCCACATGGCTTAATTGACTGTACAAACAGAAACTATGTAGGCTATCCTAACTCAAGTATAATCCCCCAGACAAAACAAGTCCCAATTAAGACTACACATAGGATCAGGGAAACAAAGAGCAATGACAATGTAGATTCCACAGGTGATTCCTTATTCCTGGAAGAGGAATACATGAGATAGTGAGGCCATGCTTTCGTGCAATCCCATTTGTTGGTGTGTACGTCATCCCTTAATACATCACATGTTTCTGAGGGACTCATAGTTCTGTAGACCTTACAAGGTGCTCCTGATACACCATTGCTGTTAAACCAGAACTCCCTATACCCTTCACAATGGTGCATTTAATACATGGTACATTTCATTTAAGGCACAGGTTCCTCTTTTTCCCTTATATACTGTACGCCACTAGAATGTGGTGATATATCTTAATTTCTACCATTGTTTATGCCTGTGATCTTCCTATATTTTCCATATAGCATCAGATGTAGTCTATATGCTGATGAGTCACAGCTGTTGAATGCAAGAAATCTCCATTAACCGTATGAACACTTTAGCCTTATACCTAAAAACGTCACTGGCAGCAAGTGTCCACTGTTTACTCTTTAAGCCCGGTGTCTTCACAAGTAGTCTACTGCATTACACAGCGAGACTTTTCGGCCACCCTCTGGACAAAGCCTGAACTACTGCTGTCATCTTAATCTAAAAGATGAGTTTAATAAGTTATCAAAGAAGGAGTTAGACACACACACACACACACACACACACACATGGGGTACACATCATCCGATTTATTCACAAGAATCAGTAAAAATATACAGCCCAACCACCCGCACACAACCCTCCTGCACTCACACAGCCCACTGAGCTAATCCGGTCTGACCAATTCTAACTGGGGTAAGGTGCTAGCCTTGACCTTGGTCTGGGGCTAACACCCTACAAACACACACCACACACACAAACCCACAACACACTCAAACAATAACACTAAATGTCTCACTCACCTGCAATCAGTTCATCTGTGGGGGCGTTATCACCGCCGCACAGTTCAGTACAGTAACTGCATCCTGAAGAAGGGGAACAAAGCCTTGTCACTACCCTGACATGTACCAAGGGCTTTGCCACGGGCCAAATGAATTCCATGCAGCTGCATTTGCTGGCTACCACATTGTGTCAGGCAAAAAGGGTACAAGCAAATCTTTCAAAACATCTTTATTTATTAATTCACTGTGAACGCTGCATTGTCTGATAGATTTGAAGAGTGCACAAGTCATAAGTCAGATATCTCCTTTCACATACACAAACTATTCTAATGAATAAAAAAAACTCCAATCATCATTTCTCAATTATTTTATTCTGGCTTATACAGTTTGGCATGGCTGCCAAACTGGCATGGCCTGGGCTGTCAGGTTTGGAATTAATCTAAGGGCCTGGCATAGGGGGGGGCAAAGAACATTTTAATATTATAGCTAAATGTTTTGATTTGTGTTTTCTATCGTAGGGCCTGAAATTTTACATGCCAGGTTCATACATATTATAATGTTCAGGAACCGTTTGAAAGTGTTAAGGCACATAAAATCAAAGTGATGCATATCCTCTATTTGGTTGCATGGGTGCCATGGCTTGCCCAAAAAATCTATATCTTTACTGTAGCCTACCCCTAAATGCTATTCTGGAAATCCGATATAAAACAATGTTATTAATACTGATCTACTGAGAGATACAGACTAGCCCAGGGTATGCAGTACGAGCTTTTCTGTCGTGAATGAAAGAGAGTGGGAGAGGGGCGGTGGGTATGGTCCAATGATGAGCGGCTATAGGGCCGGACGGCTCTGCGTTAAAAAGTTCAAGTCATTATTCTGAGCGCCGCTATTCAGCCTGCAGTCCCGTTAGCTCATTGTTATTCAACCCGAGAGTGAGCAAGCGAGAGAGAGAGGGCTAGTGAGGGGGAAAGAGAGAGAAGACATTGTCCGGGTTAGAGGGAGAGAGGTAAAATGCATAGTTGAGGCTATGTGCGTAAATTATAGTTTTCTACAGATTATACATTGTAGTGGGAATGTAGGCTAAATCTTGGGAATTAACCGCAATTTTAGGCTACTTCAGTCTTTTCACGAACGGTGTGAGCGTGCAGGCATGAGTATAATCTGGCCAACAATGAAGAGAGGTACAGAACGGCACCAAAAATCTGACCTCAATTTGAGTTGAATAAGGCTTGAGAGAGAGAGAGAGAGAGAGAGAGAGAGAGAGAGAGAGAGACGAACGAGGGCACTGAAGGGGGGAAATTGAGATTTAGTGCTTTGGTGGGTTCAACCATCCACCCCCCACAAACGACGGGGGAAAGTGGAAGGCTACAGAGTGTCGAGTGAAAAAAAAACTAGACAAAGCAGAACGGAGGTATAACGAGTCGTCTTTTTCTACGATGATCAGAGAGACGGTAAGCCCTCATTGAAAGTCTTATTGTATCAGTCAGTAGACTATGGCAGTGATCCGGTGAACAGTTTGATAAAGATCAACAGGTGGTGTGAGAGGCGAATTTCTGAATTAGATTCCAGTGCCCATGCATGTTCAGATTTGGCTGCCGTGTAGCAGACTGCAAAAGTATGCTTTATTCTGATTTCGTGCATTAATAATGACGTTTTGTTTTTTTTGGTATTGGTTTTGTCTTCTGCACAATGGTAGGCTCTCAAGATGGTAAGGTAATGCAGGAGTCTTTTTTCTGCATTGTTAGGTTTGCTAGAAGTCTTTTGAATTTGTAAACTTTGTACAAATTTAAATATACAAGACAAAAAGTTCAGAGAACCACAACTTTATGCTCTGCTCTTTCATAAGTTTATTCAGTATCCAGAGTTCATGAAGCATGTTATCTTGTAAAAAGCCCCGAGTCCCCAAATATTTACGCTGGTTGCATACGCGTACAGAGTCTTTTAAAGATTTATTGCAGTCAGTCCACCAAGCACCAGAGTATCCGAGGTTCAGTGGAAGAGGAGTAAAGAGCTTTCAAACAAACAGCAGGGCGAAACAGGGCCCTGTTCTAAAAGCACGGAACCGCTCAGGGCAAACATGAGAATGAGCGCCTCTTAATGAAGCCACTGAAAGGGTTCCACCACAGAGAATGTTGCTGAGCATCCTGTTAAGTTTGGGAGAGAACAGTAAGCTCTGTGTGATGGGAAGTGTATGTGTGTGTGTGAGTGAGTGTGTGTGTGTGTGAGAGAGAGAGAGAGAGAGAGAGAGAGAGAGAGAGAGAAAGAGAGAGAGTGAGTGGGATTGGTTGGTGGGGGTGTAGATAGATTTTCTGTGTATAAGTGAGTGAAATAAACATGGAGGTGGAGAGAGAGAGATAAAGAAAAGAAAGAGGAGAGAAAGCAGGGTGACAGACAGAAAACTGAGTAGTGGGAATGTTTTCTTCTGGGCCTTGCTCTATTACTTGATATGGGCGAAAGTTTCCCCGTAATCTCACTTAGATAACACATATACAAACACACACACACACACACACACACACACACACACACTAACAGTGCCAGAAGTGTGATTTTAAGGTTGTGTGTGAGATGGGATCGTGTAATCCCGTCTGGAATTTCGTCCTTGGCTGGCATATTCCAGCAGATCTTTCCAGAGGAAAATGGTGTGACAGGCCAGGCTGTTTGTTCAGGAGGTTGACACTTGTGCCTTGGCTTTCATGGCCATTGTTCCCATCAGAGGCCCCATAGATTTGTCTGACCAAGTATAATAAATAGTTGCATTAGCACTTAATGATAATAAAGGCTGGGTCATCTAATCTCATGTCAAAATAACCCTTCACAGCAGTGTGTGCAGAAATGTCCAGATTATTGAATATTGCTATGTTTGCATAGTCTTGCTTTATTGTTGACTTTGCACACTTTAAGGAAAAGACATATGTTTTTATAAATACCTGGGTTCATGTGCAGAGAACCTAGGAAACTGAATAAATATAAGTTGCAAAAATTCCCATCATTCCCAAAGAGAAGAGAAAAGACGCTATCTGGATTATTGATGGCTGCTGTCTGGTTTATGTGCTGTGTATTGTAATAACAATATAGAAAAATAATAATTCATATCACATGATTGTTCATATTGGTACCTAGGATTAAGCATGTGCAGGTCTTCCTGTCCTGTTTAATCATAGATACAGACAAGCAAGGCCTTAATGGAGTACAAATCTTTACCTACTGCAAACTGTGGAGTTCATTCTGTCACTTAAGCAAAAGCATTATCCACCCTTTTCCCTATGTCCTATTCATATGACAATATAGAAAGTCTTTAAATGTGAGAATGAATGTTAGATACGATATAACACTGACTATGACATTGAATAACAATGTCAATCAAATAACAATGTGTCTAATCAATCAAACCAATCTATCAATTATTTGCAGAATATGATTTTCAGATTATATGATCTCATTCTTATTTTCAGCCCCATTACCATAACCTTTAATAAAACTCTCTGAGGAGCTGCTGGCAGCGCAACAGTGGAAACAACATGTCTCGTTCCGACGAGGTCAACAAGATGACCGAAAATGTTTACAAGGTACAGATGTTTCTGAAAACTATGGTGCCTTGCACTGCATTCTTGCACTACAGAATGTTCTAATGTAGAATAATTGAAAGAGTGTTTCACAATATGTTATAATTTCAGAGGTCAGTGTCCTTGAGATTGACACTGTAGTGTTATTGTCATTTAGATATATTGTATTGATTTTGTCTGGAAAGATCCCACTCGGCATTACAATGCATTATTCTGTAGAAAGGCCTTATTTGAGATTCATTCAACAGCCGAATGAACATACACCATTTCTATTTATGAAGTAACTGAAAAATTTTATGTGTGTCCAGGGGATACTCGACCAGTTCAACCCCAGCCTGAAGAACTTTGTTACCATGGGAAAGCATTATGAAAAAGCACTTGCAGGTACAACTCCCATCACTTTCAAAAAGCTCTATTGCTGTGAGGTAGTAGCCTACAGTATGCTAAAGAGAAAATTATGAAACATTTCAACCCTAAATTACTTCGTTTTGTCTCATTCAAAACTTACATGGGATGAACTGACCTTCTATATGGATGGTTCCTGATCAAAAGCGAGTTGATAGTTCCATCTGTCGCTGTCAAGCATCATACCCAGTGATTCAATCCCGTCTTGGTTTTTGTAGTATCATAGTTTCCCATACTCCTAAATGCCTTGTAACAGACTTAAAATAACAGTGTTGATGTGCAAGGACTATTGGCCATGCGCCTCACAATGGGGAATTTGATCAATCAGTGGTATAAAGACCAAAATAGCAAACTGCCAGCTATAACAATAACAAAACCGAATGAAGCATGGAAACTAGGAGCTGATCAGTGCTCCATTCGTTACTCCATTAGTTTCTGGTTCACTCATTAAATTAAATTCAATTAAATTCAATTTTATTTACACAGTGCCTTAAACAATAGTCTTGTGTCATGGCGCTTCTCAGCAAAGAGCGCTCATCAATGTAGTACCAAATTCTATCATTAGACAGCACTCAGGGACATTCAGCAACAGGGCTACAGGCTGAAAGTGTGTGTAGTATTTCTCCTGAAGTGACAATGAAGTCAGCTTGGCCTCAGTCCTAGAGTGTAAAGTTGATGCACATTATCATTTCCCTAGTGAAGGCAATTGACTAGCCTTTGTCAAAATGAAGATCCATTTGCAGTACAATAAAGTCTGTTAGGGAGGAACCATAATCCAGTGTTAATGCTGTTAGTGTCCACTAGTATTCTATATTTTGAAAAGTTAAATTAACAAATTGTAATTTAAAAAGATGATACTGTAACAGACACACAGTGTTTTGTAAATTATAATTCATATACTGGTGCATTCAAATAGCACTTGTATAATGTTATTTGAACCATTGCTGGTTGCACGGTTAGGTTGAGAAAGCTTTTCTTGCCATTCATTCAGTCAGTCTGTGGCTTAATTGCTGTTATTGTTGATGTAGTTCACGGTGGTTTGAAATTGCTTGTGTACTGTGAAAAGACAAGGGGGAGAAAAAAATGAAAAAGAAAAGAAAAACATTGGATGAACAAATAGTTTTATTCAAAAGGAATGTTAGTCACAGAGTGTCCTAAACTCTCTCTTTTGCTTTCCTCGTAGGAGTGACTGTGGCTGCCAAGGGCTACTTTGATGCTCTGGTCAAACTTGGAGAACTGGCCAGTGACAGCCAGGGATCAAAGGAGCTGGGTAAGAGAACAGAGGGAGGGAGGGAGGAGTAAGATAGTGGAAAGAAAGGAAAGAAAACAAAACTGTGAGAAATGAACGAGTGTCAATGAAGTGAGAATTGGAAAAGAATATGAGAGAAAAAAGGGAGAGGTCTGGAAAGATAAGAAAGAAAAGAAAGAAGGCTGAATTTAAAACCAAGAAAGAACTGAGGGAATGGGAATTACAGACAGAGGGAATGACAGAGAGGGAGAGAGAGAGAGAGAGGACATTGTTGAGAGATTAACAACACCACATGATCTCATTGTACTGCAGAAAACAGTGGGGGAGGGAAAGAGTGAGTGGGAGAGAGAGAGAGAGGGAGGAAGGGAGTGAGAAAGAGAAAGAAAGAGAGAAAGAAAAGGAGGCATGCCAAGCCCCACACACACTGAGTAGTTCAGTGGGAGCCTCGGTGCTCGCAGCTCCCAGCCAGCAGTGCAGCCCAGCAGGATGACACCCAAAACAAACCGGCCTGCAAATGGACACACAGGCTGCCTGGGCTCCCAATCAATGCGCACTGCACCCTCCAGACTGGGGCCATTACTTTGCATCCCACGGAGAGTTCTCCCCCCATACGCTAGCCCCGGGGGTCGTAAATCAAACAACAAATAACGTACAAATTGAGGGGGAAAATAATGCCTCTGCCAAAGAAGTTTGCTTTCTTGGGAGGGCTAGTTGGATTTGGACTGGCAACAGATTTCTGATTATGGTTCATTTAGCAAAAGAATAAGTGGTTTGAAGTGAGCAGTTTATTAGCCTTATAGCATTTGTTTGAATCCCGTCTTTGAAGTCCAGACAGGTTGCTTACATACCGTGCTTACACACCAGGCCTCTTCATATTTTTTTCAGATCTCTTTGTTGTGGCTAAACACGTAGAATTGCACACTCTTTGGTGCACAGTATACTGTAGGCAAACAGCACCTGCTTTTCTATGGTCAACTGACAGTAGAAACCTCTCCTATGGGCCAGAAGCCAGGAAAACAGAAGTTAGTAACACTGAGTTAGGATAGAAACTTTGAGGCCATGAATTGTCATTTCCACTGTGTGCACAGCATGTTGTTTGCATGCCAGACCACATTGCTTGTGCACCCCAAAATAGTACTTTACCAAATCAATGCTAAACCATAGAGAACAGAAGAAAGGCACTTTTTGTACTTTCTAGTGCTTGAATGCTGGCCTACCAGTAACATTTCCAGCTGTTCTGTCTTTCCTCCTGTCTGAGTTCATTTGAGGTTGGCATGCACCATAACTTTCTTCTTTCTCTCTCTCTCTCTCTCTCTATCTGTGTCCTGCCAGGTGACACACTGTTCCAAATGGCAGAGGTACACAGACAGATTCAGGTTCAACTGGAGGATGTGGTGAGTGTCATGTGAGCGTCTCTGTTCACTCCTTATGTCTTCAACACACTCACATTCATACTAAACTCTTAGACGTGGCAATGTCAGCTTTAGTCCATCAGGAATTACATGCCTGTGGCCAGGTTATACCTGCTGCTCAACACAGCTGCTTAAACTGGACTTGATTTACCATCAGTTGCATTGTGGGTAATAACACAGAGATACATACATTCTTTTAATGTGCTGTGCTCCTGAAAAGTGATCTTCATCTCTGTAATCTTTTTGCAGTTCCAATTCAGGATAAATTTCAGAGTATGATTTTATAAATATCCATAAAATGTCAAAACACATGTTGGCATTGGCAATCGGCATTTCCATTCCTGCTGTACAATTTGCTCATATACAGTATGCGTGGTGATGTTGTGAAGTTGTGGTGAAGTTGTTTGGACCACTGGATACACTCAAAGACTTTCCAGCACATAAGCCAAGTCTTTCACTTGTTTATGCATTGCACTGTATCCAAGAACCCCCCCCTTCCCTGTTTTTTGTTAAATGTGTGTGTGTGTGTGTGTGTGTGTGTGTGTGTGTGTTATTATGCCCTAACTTTGCATTTTGTGCGTTTTTGGCCAGTTGAAACTCTTTCATTCGGAACTCCTTTCCCAGCTAGAGCAGAAATTGGACTTGGACATCAAATACTTGACTGTAAGTATGCCTTCCAGAAGCGGGTCACACACCTTTGAAAAGAACCTCATAATGCCATCACGAGAGCTTCTTAATTGTTATGTAAGAAAGCAGAATGAACAAAGACTGACCACATGGTCTGATTAGCATCAGCTGAGATTGTATTAGTTCATAAATAATAATGTTGTGTTCCCCAGCACTTTAATATTTGTATTATGTATCATGGATTTGGACAATTAAAGGTGCTGTTTCAGATATTTGGATTCCAATCCCTTGTAAACAAACGTTGGCTAATTGTTTAGGGTCCAACTGCTGTTTTAGTATTTGCCATGTGCTCGAATAATGTTGTTTTTAACATGGCTGTTTTGGGATTTATTGTTTCAAATTCAAATGTATAATTGCAATGTACAGAAGCCTCATAGCTGACAGCTATTAGCTGTGAAGTGCACACAAACAGTCGTCAACAATATGTGATTTGTCTGTTTAACATAACACTGTCCTACAAACATAGACGACCTCCCTGAAAGGCCTCCATTACATCTGACATTGGACTTTAACGACTGTCCCATTTGAACTTGTTATTGTAGTCTAGTGGTTTCTCTGCTAGTTGGTCTCAGATGTGCAATTGCACTTTGATATTTGGGTGGATGGTGTGGTAAAACATTTATTAATGTCCACTTGAAAACATTCAGATGTGTTTTCATTGCCTTATTTCAACAGTGGCTTTCAAACTGACATTTCCTGGAGTTTGGTTATCGTCTTACAGCAACATTTCAGCAGTCCCTGCTGACTCGGATGGCCTTGCCAAAGACTCAGTATCATTTCAGGGGTCTTCCTGGGAAAATAAAGGAGAGGTTAAACAAATGAAAAATATCCATTTGCAGGCAACGCTGAAGAAGTACCAGAGCGAGAGGAAGTCCAAGGCGGAGTCCATTGAGCGCTGCCAATCTCAGCTAAAGAAGCTGCGCAGGAAGAGCCAGGGAAGCAGACATCCAAACAAATATGGAGACCGAGAGATGCAGGTACATGCAATGCATTGTTGGACCACCATCAATCCAATCTTGATCCTGACAGCAGAGGCCTTTAGACTGCAGTCTGCAGTAGTTTGCTCTCTAATTCCATTGGCAAGAAAAACACAAAGGGGGGACTTAATTAAAAACATAGATATAGTTAAATGATGGCCAGGGCATCTCCGAATGTTGATGATGGCCTGTATCTGCATTTTCAAACACATGGGGGCAGTAGGTTTTTAAACAAATGCCTTTCATTCACTGATTTGTGTTAAGGAAATTATTTAAACAAAATAATTATTAAACAAATGCCTTTCATTCACTGATTTGTGTTAAGGAAAATTATTTTGGATATTAAGGGCAGCAAAGCTAAGGTGCAGTGCCCTAGACTAAAAAGCAAGCAAGGGGACTAAGAACAGTCTTGGCTGTGAGAAAAGGTATTGCACTCTTAGAGAATAACATTGGCCTCAAAACTACACTCGCAATAGTTTGAACATTTGTAAGCTTTCTTTCAAACTGTTGCCAAAAGTGTTTGTAGTGTTGAGATGTTGGCTGGCAAGGGTAAGTGGCGTGAGATCATTTGTGGGTGTGAGTGAGAGGCAAAACAAAGCAAATAAGATGGGATTAAACCGAAATCTGACTCAGCTGATTTAAGGGCCAGAAAGTGCAAAGCTGAGATTTGGAGAGAGAATGAGAAAAGAGAAAAATGAAGGAAAGTAAGAAAAAAAGAAAGAAAGAAAATTTGTGCTGGAAACAAAAGGACTGAGGCAGGGAGGGGGGGTATTTTGTAATAGAAATCCTGGTATCACTGCTTTACAGACAGGATATGATGTCATATCTTTCCTAAATCATTTCCTGCATAGGTTCTCAGTCAAAGAGTACATTCCAACCTATAGTGCAATACTTAGAACAGTAGACAAGAACAGTCCTATATTGGGCTCTATTGAGGTGCTTGCTGTATACTCATCAACTAATGTGTATACCCTGAAATGAAGGCTATTAGTCCAACGTGTATCTGTCTAATTTCTCATCTTTGGACAGTATGTTGAGCTGATGAGTAGACGTCAGGGGGAACTGGACACGCTGGTTGCCGTGGGTTACCGCTCTGCTCTGACAGAGGAGAGGCGGAGATACTGCTTCCTGGTGGACCGGCAGTGTGCCGTCACCAAGCTACTCATCAACTACCACTGCAAGGTGAGGAGAGGAACAATGACAACCGCCACACTCAGACAGAGTGACAAGCTAAAGAATAAAGATTATGCCATCAATGTTTTTCATAAGTAAATATAATAAGTGAAATTATGAAATTGATGTTCAATAATGTTCAATAAACTGAGGGAAATCTGGACATCCCAGGAAGTGTAAAGTCGGGTAAGAAGCTCAATCAGGACTTAATCGGAGGCCACAAAGTTTTCACATCCTTACTGAAGTTCAGTTCATATGGAGTTTCATTTCCATATGAAACTATACTGTGCTGTCAATGGTGTCTTAAGGTCAGCCCTTTAGTCTGCTGTGGCACTGCTTCTCTCTCACCAGGTGAGGGAGCTCCTCTCTCAGAAACTCTCATCATGGCAACAGTCGTGTTCTCAGCCCACAAAGCTTCCAGAGCGAGCACTAAACCTGCTTCGCCACACAGCTCCAGGGGCCTCAGGGGCCTCTGGGATAGCTGAGGTCCTCCGGCATGCTAAGCTGGGGGCGGCACTACCAGGGGAGCAGGTAATGTCACACCAGAGCGTCTGGATCCATTGTCATCTGATTGTGATTCTGGAATCCCATACTGTTCATAAAGAGGTCCCCTTAAGAGTTTATTTAAAAGTGAACTGGTTGCGCTTATGTTTCTCTCATTCTTCTATTCTTGTTTATTCTTAGAGGCTATCTGTGCAGGAAGTCCCACCTTTGCTCAATGGTGACAGCAGTAATCGCTCTCAGCAACAACAACAACAACAGTGTGCCGTCCAGCCCTCCCAGACCGAGAGCCCTTCCCAGCATTCCCCTGGGCCCCAGAGCTTCCGCTCCCTGACAGCTTTGTCCAGCAGCTCCACTCTTCACACCCCTCACAGCAGCAGCAATGGCAGCAGCACCGCCGTGAGTGCCAGTACCAGCCCCAGCTCTGGAGGACCTGTCCTATCCCAGAATGCACCTCTGCACATCAGCACCTCCAGCAGCCCCAGCCTGCAGGGTCCACTGACATCAATGTCCACCGTCCTGAGTCTGAGCCCTGGGCCTCCGTCCTCACACAGCAGCCCAATGCAGGGCCTGATGCTCACCTCTGCCCCCCACAGTCCTCCGCTGCCCCACAGTGCACCTCTCTCCAGAGCCATGACCCCCGTGCCCTCTGGACACCAGGGCAGTGGTCCTCCTCTGCTCATTAGTAACCCCCAGATGATGAAGGCCACGGAGTTGTATGCCACTTCTACACTGCCTCTACCCAGAAGAACCATTGGCGAAGCACGAACCGGAGGTGTGGGTAATGGACGTTCTTGAAATCATATACATGTATCCACATCCTTCCAAACCATCCATGTTTACTAAGAATATCCTCATACAGATGTTCTTTGGTTCGAGTTGTACTTGTGTGATTTTCATCCACGTTCTTCACCTCCCTGCAGGCTGTACTCTTCCCCGAGTGCTTCCTTTGTCACCTCCAGCCCGAGCAGAAGCCCTGTTTGCCCACGCTCCCTCCGCTGCCATTGGAGGAGGGGTGGGAGGAGGAGGTGGGGGTGGGGGGTCGTGCCTGCTGCCCTTCCTCCCAGGGGACATCCTCATCCTCCTCATCAGCGAGCCCAGGGATGGCTGGCACTATGGCCAGAATGAGAGGACAGGACGGTACAAGAGCACTACTGAAACCTTTTATCATAAATACCAGCTTCCTTGAACACACCACATACAACAATCATTCAACATACACACATGCAATGTTAAATGACTTGTGTTAAAAGCAGAGGATTTCTCACAATGGTTGATAATTCACAGTTGGCTTCTGGCACCTGGGATCCCTGAAAAACCCTCATCATGTGAAAAATATAAAAACACTTTGGCAGAGTATTGAAATCTCGCTTTTGTAAGATAATGTGGATATGAGTTTACACACAGTATTAATACTATTAATAGTACTACTAAACAGATGTATAGATATATATATAGAGAGAGATTTTTAGTTAATGGATACAGTCATTTTTACTAGTCTGTGCTTTGGATTTCAAGCATTTGATGTTTTAGCAAATCGGATGTGGGTTTATTGGTTTTTCACAACCATACCACATTTTCCTCCAGGAGGCTTTTAGTAGTTAAACCTTCTAATTCCTGCGTTAAAACCTGCGACCTTGGCCATCAAAGCCTGTGTGATCAGAGGGGAGGGGAATGCTCATACAAAGTAACTCAAACGCTTTTTGTTAAGAAGTGACACATTTCTTTTGTTTTTTTTTGTTTGTTTGTTTTTTGAATGCAGGAAAGGCTGGTTTCCTTTCTCCTACACTCAACCTTTCCCCAGCTCAGCTGACAAGCAGGAGCCAGGGTAAGGAGACAATACCTAAGTATGTGTGAGCATAAATGTGTTTTTAAAGTGTATAACGAGGTGAGTGTCAGTCGAGGTCAGTGGTTAGTTCTACCCACTGCTTTTCCTTAACCTGTCCTTTTTCTTTTTGACTTACTTGGCAAATATATTTAATCAACCCTCTGCTCAAAAAGTCCTCACTTCCTTCTTTCACTTCCTGTGCTGTCAGCTCTCTCCTGCTGTCCAAGGTGAACAGTACCAGCACGGGGCAACTGGACAAGCTGGAGAAGTTGCTTCCGTGCGGCCCGTTACAGCTGAGCCCTGACTCAGAGGATGAAGGCTCCATCTCCTCTCAGAGGGTCAGCACCTTCAGGCCTCGCCCCTACAGCATGGTCAACCCAGACACTAACCAGGTACACACACAGGGCTTTGTGACTCCAAGGTGCTGACTCCACACGTAGCCCGATATGTGCTGTATTTCCTTACCAGAATAGATGCTAGCTGCATGTCTGTGCTTTTAGAGAACATACAGAAAAGAAATGTAGAGAGAGTACAGACGAAGGCTGCATCAGACTGCATCTGATGGTATATAGACGGGATGGGTGACACTTTTTCTGTATGTCCTTGATGCTGTCCAAAATTCACCATGGTGGGAGATTCTCTCTCTGCGTTGTCTCCCAATGATTGCCCCACAGCAACGTCCACTAAACCTACAGATCTAAGACCTAAGAAGGTGATCTCAGAAATACCAGTGCCTTGAAAGAGCAGTAGAGATTTGATCTACAAATTTTGCAATTTTGTGAAGTAATTGCCGTACTTAAAGATAGTGTAACCCACACTCTTATATCTTGACAAGCACATAATAACTACCATATTTCAGTTACACACTGCAATACTCAACACTGATAAGAAATCAATGTCAACCAAGCCTATGTCTAACTCTCTATTTCTAGATGTCATCTGAGTTTGGCTCACCACCACCTTCACCAACTAGGTAAACACACAGCAATCACTTACATTAAAATAGAACCATCTCACTCATTTTTTTTTCACACACTTGTCCTCTGTTATACAGGTCTAACCCCTTTGCTCACATCCGCCTCAGGAAGACGGTAACCAACGACCGCTCAGCCCCTCTCATTGAGTAGGACAAGATGAATCTGTTGAGGGACAAGATTTTTTTGTGACAAAGCTGTCATAATATAATTCAGTCTAATACACGCTGAAAGCTTGTTTTTGGAGACTAGAGTGCTAAGTGTGCTAAGAGCTTCTCAATTTGATATTGATAGTCTCTAAAGGGGAAAACAATCAAGTGAGAGGAGTGGAATAGACAATATAATCCTAGCTCATTGCTTTTGTTCCTAAATTGAATTTCCTGAATTCCCTCTCTCAAAAATATCAAACAATGAAAATACTACATGTTATTAGAAATCATGCTTCATGGAATTGTCTTATACCAGCACAATGTGTTTGTTTTATTACCAACTCTCACACTGGAATGTGCGACAGGCACAGAGTTACATTGACCTAAGCTTACTTTAGTACAATTAACATTTCCATGGAGCAGTAGTTTATGAACATGAGCTTTTGGGGAATCTCTCCACTCTGTTCTGAATGATTCACTGACTAATCAGTCAGACTGAAGAGTCTGTGCATAGCGTTGAACATTAATATTGGGGCCTATTGAAAGTGTATGTTTTTTTTTCTATGCTTCTTCAACAAATGAGGCCATTGCCCTCTAAAGTGTTTTAGCTGTTTACTTGTTGATGTCCAGTTCTTAAACATAATGGCTAAGTGATTAACACAACCCCAATAATGTATATCAAATGTAACATTTATAATATCTTTTGCTATGGTGGTCTGCAGTAATGGACGATAGTGTAGCAGTTTCAATAACCACGAAGTATTATTGTGTGATACAGTTTCATCATAAATATGTTGGACGAAAAGTTTTAGCACCAGGCGCTTATGATGTTTTTTTCTCTCCTAAGATAGGGGTCTGAGTTATGATCTGCTCATTTCTGATGTTTATTAATGTTGGTTTTTGGTTCAGTAATCAGTAAAGTAGGAAATTGTTTAATTTCCATCAAAAAAGGGGCTGACCCAATTTTCTTTTTTTTTTTTAATGTCTTGTGGTTGAGGTTCTAGGTAGCAAAAGAAGTGAGTTGATGGATGTGGAAAGAGGCCATTTAACTGGTTGGAAAGGCATGTTTGGACATTTTAAATGTCTGTGGTGTTGAAATTGAAAGCAAAATATAAGATGGTCATCAGCAATAGTTTTAATGTTTTCCCCACTGTCTCTGTAGCTGAAACTTGTTTTCAAATCACCACCATAGGTCAGACCTGATTTAATCAACTGTGTAGACAGAAAAGAAACTACAGACCATACTCCATCTGATGATGAGCACTTGTGTATTGCTTGTGGCTATCTGAAGGTAGACCATGGTCAAAAGCTTGGGGTAAGAGGGCTAGGACTGAAGATGTTACATGAGGAATAAAATGGATTGGAACTCAGAAAGTGTGGAACGTGATGGAAAGTTGAAAAGTGTAGGTGTAAGTGCTTAAGGCTAAGTAGAGATTAGGATTTAGGATTCATTTATAGACATTTTATCAGCACACTGTCCCTTTATTTACAGTGCTTCTCTCTGCTGCCCTGTGTAACATTCTCAAGTAACATAAATGAACTAAACAAACTAAAGGCAGGGCTACACAGAAAAGTAAAGACTTTTTGTTAATGTTTATACAGTTATTCGACCCTGTGCTTTATGTTGTATGTAGAGTACAGAAATGTGAGACATTGTACCACATCCCCATATTGCTCTATATATGTCAGTTCATTTGGGCAAGATAAAAACACAATTGTTTTTACAAACCACTTAATCCAACCATTTTGGTGTCTATTATAGCAATACATCATTGTAAGGTTGCAAGGAATAGGTCAAGACAGGTCTTTTGCTAACATAAGCCAGTACCATTTAGTTAGAACAAAAATAGGCTTAGGCCTACTGGTCATTTTACTTATTGTGTTAAGGCATCAGCCAAATATGTCCCATAAAAAGTGCTTACTGTCCCACTTTTTGCCTATTTGGATTTGATCACATAATCTGCGATTCAGAAATAGCATTTTGACCCTGATGAAGAAACTGTAGCACCGTCTTAAGTACACCACCACTCCCCATCCTACTTACTTGTTAGATGGGTATAACCAATATAATGTTGCTGTAACTGTCTACTTTTATTTTTTTGTACAAAAATGTAGCCTATAAAAAAAGAAAGTAATTGTTTGTATAATAGGACTGTGTTCTAAGACTGTCCTAACACTGTATATTGCAGATGTGTTGATAATTCATGTAACCAATCATTTTGCCTTAAGAGTCAGTATCATCATTAATACAACTACAAAAATGACTGAGCTAGAGGTCATTCCAGAGGTCAGTGAGCTGAGGACACTTTCAGAGTCTTAATTGCAAAGTAATTGAGCATTGTTATCTTTGTCAGTGTCTTGCCCTGTGCATAATGCCCTTAACGTTGATAGATGTACTTTATTACCCTTTCATGGGCTAAGAGTTACTGGAGAATAGTTTTAAAAAGTGTTTGATGTCTCTCTTACAATAACAAGGTCTTTTAAGAACTGTAAGGCAGAGAAATGTGTAGCCTCCTTCTAAGACTCAATTTCAAGGAAATGCAGTGTGAATTAATCTATGGCCTTGTTGTTCCGAGGTCACTTCTTGTGAGCAGGAAAAAGAATTAAAAAAAAAAAATACAACAAATAACAAAGTTTATCAGCAAGTGAATGGAGCACAGTAACTTTTAGTTTCATCTCACTATGCCCCATACAGTGAACATTAGTTATTGGGTTGTTATATGTTGCATCAGATTTTTTGCAACATTTGCTTTTTTCTGTTTTACAGACAGCATTCAGTGACCTTCTGAATCTGAAGAGACAGGATCTTTATAATCTATATATAATTTATAATATAAAAAGTTTCTCCAGGCTAGTTTCTCAAATGGATGTATAACCATGGAAAGATATCCAAAAATGGCAAGATAATCACTGTTTCTCAAAGACAAGGATACTTCGGAATTCTATCAAGTACTGAGACCTTCTTTTGTAGATTTTGCGAGGATGCACTGATGGTTCCTCGGCATTGTTAAAATACCCATAGTCCTCCACTTTTCTTAACGAGTGGGTTAGATTTAAACCAAAGATTCTAGATTAGAATCTTTGATTTAAGCACACTTGCGTGCCTGTTCCATTTCACCCGATTTGAATGCTACAAAGGTATGAAGCCTCGTCTCCATAGTGTACGGCTTCTAAAGCCATTGTTCTAGCGAGGAAGCATTCTTGACTTTGAGAAACAATGAATGAAAAGAGATTAAATGGCAAACCAGGCATTCTCTCATAAATTGGAACTAAACAGTTTTGCTTTGCATCTCTTGGAACTTGTAGGTTCATTATGACCGTCAGATCAATATTGCTATCACAGTGCTAGGATTAGATTCTTTTACCTCTTACATCTGCCCAATGTCTATCCTTTTTCCTGAATCAAATGACCCATCCTTCCCTAGGCAGAACCCTCCATGCTGGATTTATGTCACGCTCATATCAGTTGGCTTCTTTGTAAAACTTTGTGCTAAAAGTGCTAAATGAATGATGAACAATGTCCACACAGATTTTTTTACATTTAGAAAAGATTTGACTGAGCAGAAATAACATACCTTGTCAGCACTGTGCATTTACTGTAAAGTAAACTTTTTGCAACAGTAAGTCTTCAGTATATCAAACTGAATTTTAAAATCACCTGCCATTATTCCAACACAATGTGTAGGTAACCTTTAAAAAAAAAACTTGTGTGAAGCTATGCAGTGACTTCTAGAGCACAGAGCCACGCAATTTTCTGCACAGAATACTGTAACCAATTCAGACACAGGACTGTTAAACTGCATCCTTTCTGTATGTTATGTTTTTAAAGATGACCTCAAATAAAATATGTTAATCATTAAGGTTGTGAACATTGTTGTTAATCTGAACACAAATGAAATAATAATATGTACTGTGTACGCAGCCCGCCAAGGAAACCTGTTTTCAGCAGACAAAGTCGTTAATGTATTTAAATAAATGACATTTATTCAGCATCATCCAGTCAGAAACACTTAGAGGAAGGGTGAGACATGCAGTGGTCTGTACAAGTGTTGGGGGGTCAGGAACCTTAGAATTTCTTCAGCCATTCCAAGTTAGGTCCCTGAGGGTCTGAAGGGTGGGCAGGGATATCTGGCATGTTTCCATCGTCTCGGACTGGAACTACACAAAGACATTCATAAGAAAAAAATCAACAACAATTCATCAATTATGATCTAACAAAAAAAAAACACTATAGCACTTAATATCAACTAAAATGCTTTTGAGGTTGGGACACGAGCCTTAAATGGCAGTCAACATTTTGCATCAGAAATCAGTGTAGTAAAATACATGAGCCTCATTAACAGGGACAGTTTCAGGTAGATATATGTGAATATGAGCAGTTGCTTGTGAAAAGCATTTGTACATAACAGCTTAATGCTTGTCACTTGGAACCTGAAGTTACCTGGATAGTTGTATGGCGTTGCTCTGTTAATCATGCCAGAGTACTTAGTGTATGGGCTCACGAATGGAAATACAACAGCTGAGAATGAAGTAAAATGATCGATTTAATATTTGTCCAATTCTTTCAGAAAACAACAAGGGTAAATAACAAATAACTCACCTAACAACCCGATCGCACAGGATACGGTGACGACAGGTTCTTTGTTCCATGCATTTTTAAGGAATGCTCCGACTAGAACATATTGAAGAGGAATACGTTGGTGACCACAACCTTTCTGCAAAGGACTTTATGCTTTCACAGACTCAATTTACTTACTAAATATGTGGGTTAAGTAAATAGCTACTGTCAAGCTGACAGAGTAGCTAACGTTAAATATTGCCAAGGTCTTCAGTTAACAAGATCCTAAAAAATTTACTATGATTGACGTTTTAAACGAAGTCGACTGAATTGTGAATCGATGTAATGTTAATGTAAAACCAGCATGCGTTAGCCCAAGGTCATCATCATAACATAGTAATAGCAAGCTATTTTGCTATTTTAAAAAATAATAGCTGAAATATCAGTGTTGTTAAAGAAGTCTAATAATCACATTAAATATATACAACAAACAATTGCCTATTAACCAATGGCCTATGCCTGAAATTATTAGCAAACAGAATACTTACTGCCCGCCATGTTGTTTCTTCGGGTTTGTGATGACGTACAACCTAAGCGACAGTGAGATTTTAATACATGCGACGCTGAACGAACAAATGGTCGGAGTGAATAGTAGAATGAGCTGAGGATAATTTATCAATGTGTTTAGGTTGTACTCAGCTTTATTTGTTTGTTTGTTTATTTGTTTGAATAGGTAAATGTTCATGTAGTTGTTGTTTCTACTGTTGACATGTTGAATGTGGGATTTGGCAGTGTTATGAACACACAGTGGGAACGAAAAGGATTGTAACTTACAGTTACGTCTGTATGGTAAAGGTAGGCAAAATAATTATTTTCCACGTATTTTCTGGCGTGTTTACTATAATTTTTAAGATACATTCCTTGCATGTGAACTCAGTATAGTAATTGTTACGTTACGTCAGATGATGGAAGACTTCTCCGGACTGGCTTTGCCTCCTCTCTTTGGGGGACACATTCTCGAAGCGGAGTTGGAACCTGACGGTGTTGAGCTCGGACCAGGAGAGGTAGAGCTCGGACCTGGAGAGCTCTTAGATAGTGGAGAACCAGGGACAGACGACGAGGAACGAAGGGAGCTTGACAAGAGGAAATACCTGGCACTCAGCAAGAGATGCAAAGAGATCGAACAGGTCAGTAACGTTACCTTGAAGGATACGTTTAGTAGCCTATGGCTGCATCCAAATGTCTTGAACCTGCCTGTCCTGAGGGTTTCCATTGGCCTCGAAGCCACATAATCCTTTCATCACTACTGAGGATTACCTAACAAAATTTGGATGTAAGCGGGCTAATGTTGTCTTACTAACGAGTATAGCACTTGAAATGTTTCTTTAATTCACGGACTACAGGTCAATGAAAAAATTCTTGGGCGCCTCCACCAAGTACAAAGGATAACTCGGCGACTGAAGAAAGAGAGGAGGTACAGATTTGTCTAAGTACCAGACTTTAACTCGCCTGCAAGTATCACCATTGTGCTGAGATATTGCTTTAAGAGCAAGCTGATCTTATTTTACTCGTTTGTTACTTAACAGGTTTTTGATGAAAACCCTTGACTCCTATGGAGATGACTACAGGAATGCACAGTTAACAATACTTCTAGAGGTGAGATTACCGGCCAATGATTACATGACATGATGGTAGGGATCAGTCATCAAGACAGAGAAGTTGAGCAATATTGACTTCTGCAGATCAGTACAGTTTACATATCAGAATAAATGTGGGATTGACAATACACATTGTTTTGCATCAGGCTGAATATTGACTATTGCAATTCACAGGACGATATTGGCACCACACTAGAGTGTCTGCCCGGAGCAGAAGATGCCAGACCAAACGGCCATGCCAGTTCTTCTCCGCCTATGCCACAACAATCCACATCAGGGACAAAAAAGAAGAGGCATCGTATCCCCAAGGAGAAAGAAAAAGAGGTACAGGTGATTACACAATAATATCAATAGCTATTGTTTCATACTATCAAAATATGAATTGTTACCTTGTGTCTAATTTTAACGCATCAATGAATCCCACCCTTAAAGACAGATGCAGATCTCTCTATTCTGACTGAGACACAGTTCGCAGGATTCCCAAGCCCAAACTCCCTTTCACATTAATCTCTGCTGGAGAAGATTATGCCAGGCCTCATGTGCCACCTTCACACTTTCCTGCAAGCTGATGTGGAGTGTACATTGCTGGATATCTTGTGTGAGTGAATGAATGTATGCATGTGTGTGATTGTAATTTCTGATATTTACTATACACTAGTACATATGCGAGGGCATCCAAAGCTAGATTCCCAGGGCTAGTTTTTGAACTGTGACTTTTTGAATCAAAACCTGTTTTTGGTTTATATAAATTCGGTGTTGATATTTTGCATTGCCCACCTGACATTGGTTAATGGCATTTGGGTTGCTAATTTTTGCTGTTAAAGGTGCTCTGAGATGTTGCAGGATTTTAGCACAATTAATGTTTCTCAAATTATAGACATCTCCCCTTGATCGGCTAGCTTTCCGTTGTTTGTCATGTTTAAGTTCAGGAGCCTATTGCACAAAACTAGGATAAGGGATTAAGCTGGGATATCTTGGTCATCCTGGCCATGATAACCAATCATTTATCAGTATAACCAAGATATCCTGGCTTAATCCCTTATCCTAGATTTGTGCAATAGGCCCCAGATCCCTGTCACAGGTGTTTGTTTGAATAGACCATTCAGGTTTGAGTATTGCAGTGTTGCCTTTCTGAAAAATTTTCAGTGTATTCCAGGTGCAGAAAGCTAGTCAATCAAGGGGAGATGCCTACAATTTGAAATAAAACTGAAATTGTGCTAAAATCCATGCAACATCTCATAGAGCACCTTTAAGCACCAAGAGTCATTTTTTTTACTGGGTTTTATACTATGTTAGCAAGTAGCCTAAACATAGATCACAAAGAAGTGTAAACAGCATTGAAACTTCTGTATGCAGAATTGTAGATTATGTGCAATTTTTGTACCATTAAATAAAACATTTACTTTGTTTCTATTGTAATTGATCTTCTCTTTATAATTGTAAACCTCTGCAACTTCACATTCTGCAACTGATGTAATACAATAGCATTAGCAGTTGAAATACTACATTTATTTACAAAATTAAGGACAAGTCAATATTTTCATTCTGTTCACTTAAAGTCAATATTTTCATTCTGAATATTTCACATTCTGTTAAAATTGGCAAGATGGCAAATCAGAAATGTATTAATCCATAAGAAAGAAAAATAAGAAAAGTAAACAAAAAAACAGTCCAATTTATAATAGAAGATAAATATAATCAACGGTGCTTCCCATAGCGATTGAATCGACGATACAGGTAACGGATGCGTTTCTCCAGATTGTGCCGATCATCTGTCATCATCCTGTCTCCAACCATTTTTTTCTTCCGGATCAAACGTTCCAGTTCATTACCACGGAACCCTTTTAACCAGATAGGTGCCTTTACAATGTCTTTTGGATGCACTTTGAAATCTCCTGTGCCAACACAAAAACATTCAGTTAGGTTGATCATCAAACATGGAACATGGTTCACGTCAGGGTTCCCACAAACTCTTGAAATACTCATCCTTCCTTTAAATCTTGTTTTCTTTAAATCTAAATGTCTAGAAAATAGACATATGAACTATGAAAATGCTAGGATATAATATTTTGTGTTAGAAAAGGCAAGAAACCACACTGTGCTAACAAATGTTAGAGAGTACTACCAAAGTCCTTCGTCTCTGGTACTACGTGTCAGGACCTGAACAAAATACTCTCTTTTAACAGATGTAAACAGCAGTGTTGAGTAACGCTATGACGAGTTAAACCTTTAAAAAACTGAAAATGTAAAAGATTAATATAATAATGTAATTAGTTACACTCATTTGTTAGTCTTTGAACACTACTACTGGATTTTAAATAGGTCCTGCAGTACAAATCCTGCTTTGTACTCCAGTATCAAACAGCTTTCCCCACCCCTATTGTCTATACATGTCTATTGTCTCATGTCTATACTGTGTCCATAGTAGGCTGCTTCTTGCACTGTATGAATACCTACAGATGGATTTCCTTGTTGCTTGTCTAGAGAGCAAAACTCCTACCAAAGTCAAATTGTTTGTATATGCAAATATACTTGGCCTGATTATGATTCTGGACACAAATTCTACAAATAACCTGCAAAATGCTGAATTTATGGCATTGTGTTATAGCATTCGAATCTGTCCATATTCTCTGAGTGAATAAACACAAATGTGCTTACCAAGAATCCCAATGTTATCATAAACTCCAAACATGCTTCTTTTTTCCGTCCATCGATCCACCACTTTGGGCTGTGGAATGGCATGCATCCGAATTCTTCCACACAAACCTGAGTAGGTTAACACAGGTTGACAGCAATTGATTTACCACCCAACGAGGACCTTTAACGTCACATATCATGTGTGTTCTTACATCATGTAAAAGTGTATTTACGAAATAAAGGGCCTTACTGGTCGAAAACTGCCGGGTACATTGTTGAACAGATGAATGACTGATGGCAAAACCAACTCTGACCAAAGACGCAAAGGCAGACATAGCTCCTGTGAAATTTACAGAAAACGCCTTAGTGTCAGTAAACTATTTTCTATATAACGTATTAATTTGGGTGCCATATATGAAAAACGGACACACACACTCAGCTTGAGCAACACATCTATCCTTAAATGCTAAAAAACATTGACTGTAACGTTATGCTAAAAACTTTGTTAGCTAACCTTAAACCTAGCATGTCTGAATCGTGTTAGTGGTCTCTACATTAGCGGTCTGCCCTTGCCAGTTTGATAAAATACACCTACCTTTACACTTTAAACCAAAATGTTGCTTTGAAGGTATTAAATCAATATAATTCCAGCATAAATCCCTAACCACACGCAGTCGCCGCAAGGGCATAATGCATGTCATCGCTACCCATAATGCATTGCGCTGCGTGCTTCTAGGAGTGAGTGCTGCTGGATGATGTAGTCCACTAGCCATAGCCTGCATGCAGTCAGCAGGCTAGGCTGAGAATCGAGTGTTGTTTCTGTTTGTTTGTTTGTTTGTTTGTTTGTTTGTTTGTTTGTTTGTTTTACTGTACTTCACCTTACTTTACATGTCTTTTGTATTGCTTATTGAGTAAACAAGTCTCTAAAAATCACATGAAAATCACAGCTGGTCAACCGTGGACAGATTCTAGTAGGCCTAGGCAGTCCACACGTTACCATTAAGGTTAATTATTTACCTCAAAACATGAGCGATGCTTGGATGTCACTAAGATGTTTTTAAGCCCATATTGTGCGTGATCATTTAGTGAATATTTGTTATGATACAGAACGTGTAGCCTAATATATTGGTGACAGAGCTAAAGCCAGTGCACTATCAGAGAATTTCACAAAGTGTCAGTTTTGTTTTGTTGAATTTCACTGTGTTCTGAGTGAATGTGCTCACTGTTGCTCTGGGTTCTGTTGCTTTCAGAGTCCTGCATTTGGTTTATCACCTGAGGGGAGAGTGTATTAGCAGACCTCTGGCAGCGGAGCGACTGAGAGCCTGTGTGTGAGAAAGAGCAAGAGAGGATGGTTTCAGTCTTACTGTAAACAGTGTTTGTAAAGCTCTGAAGATCAGCTGAATGGAATTCTATTCTTAGGTTAAAAGAAAATGAAACATTTTCTCAGTCAGTTCTCATCCATATCTACGTCAATGGAAATGTAAGGAAGACATTGCACATATTGTGAACTGCTTCACTGCAGGCTTGCTGTAAAGAGCGCCTAGGCTGAGTGGCTAAAAAAAAAAAAACGGGCAAATTACCACAACACCTAGTACATAGATAGAGATAGATAGATACTTTATTGATCCCCGGGGTCCCAGCAGCTTAAAAAATCACGCACAACATATACTACAGTGTACACAGGATGATAAGAAGCAGATCAACAAAACAACATGACTAGATCAATATTACTAAAAGGAACAATAGAATACAAATACTAAGGGTAGAGATGCACATAAATGTACCGTGGTCCAGTATGAGGTGTGTCAAGGTAGTAGTGCAAATGAGTCCAGTAGTGCAACAGTGTAAGATTAAAAGTCTAGTGACCAGCAATAAATATGTGCATATGTAAAATGGGCAATAAAAAGTATATTTAAAAAAAAGCAATTTAACAGTTCTAGTAAGTATATGGACAATAAGATAAAAATAAAAAATACCCTAATAAAATAAAAATTACAGCATCAGTGCAAGGATAAGTCAAATACGGGTTCATGCATCAGTCAAGTATGCAGGTCAAGTATGAAGTTACAGTTATTGTTATTGGTCAAGTATGAAGTTACAAGTATACAAGTAGTTACAAGTAGTAGTACCTACCATGTGAAATGTTTCGGCTGATTTATCAGTAAGCCTACATGTATGTTTTGCTTCATGATGTGAAGTTGATGTCAGTGTTTGTACATGTGTTTTTTTTGTTATTGTTGTTGTTGTTGTTGAAGTCTGATTGCATTTTTCCATGTTGATGTTTCACTGCAGACCTGCCGAAAAGATGAGAGCACCTAGGCTGTGTGGCTCAAAAAACAGTTTTAATTACCACAAGACCAAGTAGTACCCGGCCCCCTTAGGCCATAGGCACTCCATTCAAAATCACAGTGTAAAAGTAGTTTCAAAGTGCAAAGCATTAAATGTGTTTTAAATGTTTGGTAAGTATCACTAGCAATGAAGTTAATTTTGCCAGGAGCATGGCAAAACAGCAAATTTTAGGATGTGCATTAAGATTGCAAAAACATATTGGTTATGCAAATGAAAGGCCAATTTATTTTATTCATTGACTTTTTATATGCTGCATTTAGCAATTTTTTGCCTTTTTAACTTGCACGTATGAGAATTCCACAATATCAGCGCATCATTTGTGGGCGCATGCATTTGTATGCATGCATTTCAGATTTTAAGATAACCAAATCTCTCCATCAAAACATCTACTTTTGAGTCAGTCATTTTTCCATTATTTTGTGAAGCTGAGTCAAATCTATCTACAAAGTCCTCATTGTGGTTCTACAGTATGCTTGGTCTAATGCACTGTGCACAGTGAGGGGCACTTTAAACACACTTAGTTTTTGTGAAAAGATTGCATCCAAAATATGTTATTCTATCTGTTGCAATCAGTTCAATTAATTATGTCAAATTACTGTAAGGTCATCAGCCTTTTTGTGTCATGCAAGTCCATGTGAAATGTTTGATTTATTTACTTGTATGTCTGTGTGTGTGTTTTTGTTGTCTGTTTATGTCATAGCCAAAAGTTTGCTTTCATTTATCCATGTTGACGTTTCACTTACAGTATGCTATGCTAGAAGCTCGAGTGGTGCAACTCTGAGGCAGCGTGCGGTGATTGCCACTGGTAAACGTAGGAGAATCTGCTGACCAGGCTGGAATGGGTGCTTGCACACTCATACTGATGTGTGATCATGTCCTTATCAACACCTAGGTAGCACAGTCTCATACCTTCCACCCTCTGCTCTGAGGATGCATCTAAAGATGAGTATTCATGCAAAACTAAAGTCAAATGTACTCCATGCACAACCAAAGTCAACATTAGTTTTGGAAACACAAGAAGACTGTCAGGAAATAAAGGGAGAACACATGAAGACATGGTTATAGGGTGATATGGAACATTGTTAAATATTTCCAACCACTGCACTATTTATTTAAATATCTTTTCTATTCATATTGTATATGATACACTTACGCACACATTTGTTTATTTTCCATTAGAAGGGGCTGCTGCCACTATAGCCCCACTAAATTCAAATTCAGCTAAAGATCTGCTGTAGGAAAGACCCCATCACAGCAACAGCTCATCATGTCCCCCTTCACAGTATAACCTCATCTGAAGAGACCTAGACCTAGAAGAGCGGCATAGATGAGGGGGGCAGAGATGATTCAGGCATTGGGGGTTGAGGTGGTGGTGGGGGGGGGGTGTCGATGAAAGTATGGCGTTGGCTCAGATTTTAGTGGGTGTCGTGGCAGCTTTGAGTGATTATCTTTGTGGTAATTCTGAGGAAGTCTTTTCTAGCTTCTAACCTAAAACTGACGCTCAGCCTTGGCGTGTTAATTTATCAGTTTTTCTGTTTATCTGTCTGTTAATCTGTCAGTGTAGAAGTGAGGCTGTAGTTCTCTCTATTGTCTCTCTAACTGCATGCCTGTCCCTTGCACTGATTGGGGCCATTTTAAGGAATCTCTCATTTTCAGTGGAGCCATTTTACACCAAACCCTCCAGGAGCTTCCTAAGAGATCTACGTTGTATTCTGGTAGTAATAGCTTGAGATCTAGACTAAACTACCCCAGTATGCAGATATGTTCACACACAATCAAACGTGAGCAAAATTTAGAGAATGGAGGAGAACGCTTGAGTCACCCTAATCAGCATACTTCCAGAAAGCACCACATCAGAAGGCCCCCTTCTTCCTTGGGTTACTGGAACGGATGTTTCTATGCATGTTGGCAGCATGTTAGTGGATCACACAACTGAGAAAGAAAAATTCAAATGTACAAGTGCTATTATAATTAAAAACTAACTTCCAAAATGCCTTAAGGAGAAGTTGTAGTGCACAATGGAGGATGTGAGTATTTTTAAAGCAAGAGTAAAAATACAAAAACTCAGCAATTACAGTTGGATTAGGCTTGAGGAGGTGGTGGTGGTGTAGGGAATCATCCTTGTCAGCCTGCTTTGTAATTTGCACACAAAAACAAGCATGTCAGAACTTCTATTACCAAAAGTGACAAATTGTGTACACATGTTATGAGAAGCTAGAAACACGTAGGGATTCCGTGGGAGTGCATGGGTCAACCTCTCTGCCTGCCTCTCTAGTTTTCCGAGGTGCGTCAAAGAAGGAGTCTGAAACCACACCAGGCACTCTGAAGCTTGAAGTCATGTGACTCAGACTGAGGAGATCCTCGTTGCCACCCACAGTTGCATATATATATACCTCACCTCAAATCTTGCTCACAGATTGAACAAACACAAGACAGGAAGAGAGAAAACAAAGAAAATTTGCATAGAGACAGGTAGTGTGTCTATCAGGCACTTCAAACAGGACAGACACAGGATCAATCCACAGAAAATTATCAGAGAGGGAGAGAAAAAAGAAAGAGACCGGCTAATCCACATTCCTAAAGATGCTTTTTATACTTCTTGGAGTTGCACTTGCTTTGACAGGTGAGATGATGATCATTGATGACAAAACAAAGACAGATTTAGCCCATAGTGGTCTCACAACATTTTATGTTAAATAAAAAATAGTCAAATATATTTGAAAATTTAAAAAGTAATAAGAGCAATTTAAGACTTTAGTATACATAAATCTATTATGAAAAATCTGTCAAATGTGTCCTGTGTTCTACATATCAATGTGTCAATTTAGGCTGAATTTTCTAGTAATTCACAGTCATAGCTCAGAAACAATGCTTGCTGATGTGGGGACTCCCCTGCAGTGACTGTCTTTCTCTTCATTCAAATAATTATTCATAAATCTTCCATTGTGTGTGTGTGGAGAGCAGGGGGGAACTGCGTTGGCAGGGACGCATGGCGGCTTGAGGTCACGGCACAGGAGGGGTCTCAGGCTTTGTTACCATGTACTTTGTCGGACTCATCCTATTCTACACAGTTTCCTGCATTCCAGTGGATCAAGAAAGGTGCAAGGTACAGTACATCAGTACATCGCTCTCGCTCAAACTCTCAGTCTGTCTCTCTGTTTTTTTTCCACTCCAAAACATACCTGTTTTATCCTTTAAATTTTCTTCTTCCCCCTTTCAAAAATAGCCCCTAATCTTTCAAAAGCTTAGTGACCCTTCGCTCTCTAATATTCATGTTCCCGGCCCTTTGTCCCTCAGAGAGAGCACAGTGTGCCGACGGGAGAAGAGTGGCTTGGTTTACCGTAGTTCAGAGCTCGGCAAACGCAGTCGCTGCCCAGGCACCCGGACGGGGGACTACAGCCTGCACATTGGCAGTGTTAGGCAAAGCGATGCAGGAGAATATTATTGTAGCGTGCAGGAGAAAGACAGTAGGACCGTCAAACATGTCATGCTGAGAATCATCAAAGGTGAGCTTCATTGAGACGTCTTTTAGTGTGATCCCACAGATCGCTGCGTTGGTGAGTGGAGATGAGCCTGGCCTCGCACTGATGCCCTTCATCTCCTCATGATCTTGGACAGCTTTCAAAATAATTTTAAGTAATGAAAAAAAAAACCTTTTCCCAGCTGATGAAACAAATCACAGAGAACAAAACACAAAAAATTTCATACACCGGCCTTTTTGATCTAGCAGTTGACGTTATTTTTCCCAACTAATATGTATGTATTTATGAAGTGCAGTTCTTCCAAGTCAAGTCAGTTTATTTATATAGCACATTTAAAATGAACAGGAGTTGGCCCAAAGTGCTTTACTAATAAAAGCAGAAAAGACTTTCACAGCAACACATTAGCTACAGCCTAGAATGGCAACGAATGTAAGACAAGTTCAAAAAATGAGTAAACAAAGACCATACAAATTACAACAAACATAAAACAAGAAATATTACTTGAATAAATAAAAAATGAGATTAAGATTTAAAAAAATAAGCAGCATTAAAAACGACAGGCAAGTTCAGCTGTGTGTCATATGCATCGCAACGGTACAGTCAGCGGTATATGTCGATCCACAACTTTTAACGGATGATTACATCTATGGTCTCTTTTTCTCTCCCCAGTGTCTTTTTCCCCGGCTGAGGCAACAGAAGGAGATTCTGTAGAAGTGGCCTGCAGTGTCACTCCTTCACCAGCCAGACTGACTGTGTCATGGAAGCTCGATGGGGTGGATTATCAGAGCCAGCGCACCTTCCCCCAGAAAAACAGCCTCCATATCCAGACTGTCTCCCAGAGAGACAAGGGGAACTGGACGTGCCAGGCCCGCTACAGTGGAAACACAGGAGAGGCGACACAGAATCTTAGAGTCAAAGGTGCTTTAGCAGTAGTAAGACTTAGTAGACCATGAAAGCATATGTTTTAACTGTTGGGACAATTTGGTAAAATCAGGACAAACTTTTTTGTCTTTCTCCAATTGAGGCGTCTTATCCTCCTTCCTCTCTTTTCCTTCCCTTTCTCCTTTCACTTCACTTGCTTCTCTCCACTGTCTCTCCTCACAGGCGTAGAGCACCCACCACTTGACAGAGCCCTGGTGTACGCAGGCATTGGCTCCAACGGCACCCTCCCCTGCGTGTTCACCAAAGGCCTGACCATCAGCAACGCAACCTGGAAGAGGCTCTCCAAAGGGTCCTCTTCAACCTCCTCTTCTGTTTCTCGTACTGGTGGCTATTCATCCCGTCACCCATCTTTCCCTCTCCCACCCTCGTTCACCTGTCCATCGATGTCCTCCTCCTCTCCGTGGGACCAGTCTGCAAAGCTGGAGAGGGTGGAGGTGGGCGATGGGGGTAGATACATGTGTTCAGGAATGCTGGAGGGGAAACTGGTGGAGAGGGAGATGGAGCTGGTGACGGCTCAAGGTGAGAGACAACGGGCATCACAGCCATTCGACACGTCACCCTTACCCATAGATACACCATTAATACACAGTCAGAGGTATTACTTTAGCAAAGAAACTAGATGCAGGGCCATTACCGGTGAGTTATAATTTGTATCAAAAGAATGTGGAAATGTATAACATTTGAGTTCCTTTGCTGGCAAATGCTACTTCTTCTATACTCAGTTCCTGAACCACTGGCTGTAAATAAATCTGTTTTTGTATTGCATGATGGATGTGATTGCCTAAAACGCTGTTTTATGTGTTTTTGGACCCTAGTGCGTAGTGCCCCATCTAAAAGGAATGCACCGTTCACTCTGACATGTCAACTGAGCAACGACCAAGATGTGACCAGGTATGAGTGGGTCCGTGTCACCTACGACAACAACTCTGTTGCCACAGTGACCTCTGTGGAGAGGAGCAGAATGCTGAAGCTGCCTAAAGCGAATCTCACTGACTTGGGCGAGTGGGTCTGCCGTTACTACGGAGAGAAAGGATTGCTGGGCAACATCACCTACCGCCTACATCTCATGGGTACGCACAGCAGACCCCAAAATAATAATGGACACTTCATACTTATTATTATAATATATATAGTAGTGATACTCCTTTAGAATATGAATTAATTATCCTCACTGCAGCCACGGTTTTGTAAAGAAAAACATAAATGGAGGATGGATGACATGACCGTAGTTCACTGGCTGCTGTTCTGCAGGTGGTCTGGACTCAGTGAAAGCAGAAGAGCAGAGACCCAACAGGGGAGCGGTTGTCTTTGGCCTCGTACTCCTCGGGTTGCTGGTGCTCCTGATTGCACTGCAGATGTACAGAAACCACCGACGGGTGAGTGAATCCAACCTGATTTTGCAGAGAGATTTTTTGGGGGGCTTCCCAAAAAATATGTTGTAGAATGTCAGGTAAAAGGTTAAACAGTTAAAACTGTTACATTAAATAAATCTGAATTTTATCAAATATTATATTTTAGGAATTTTATGAATGACAGACATATGATTCACATATGATTCCTGTGTTATTAATGCACAGGTTTTATTTGTGTAGTTTTGTGGTATTAACCTTATGAGGTGTGTTAAGTTCCGTGATGAAACATGAATTCTTGCTCACTTGTCCCTCCTCAGAAGAAAATGATTCTGCCCTACCCAGCCTTGGAGAACATTGTTCACTCACTCGCCAATGATCGAGAGAACAGAGAGAGGCAGCAGATGAACAAAAACAGCAGTCGGTCAATGGAGGAACAATCCTGAAATACACTCCATTACAGCCTAAGTGTAACACACATATAAAGAGCTTTTCTATGTGTGTGTGTGTGTGTGTGTGTGTGTGTGTCCACACGCGCATGTTTGTGTGTGTGAGTCCAATTTTGGTCTTTACTGAAACAGAAAAGCTCAAACAAATGTAGCAGCACTGTAATGCCTGATGTGTTTAAATGCTTTGTAACAGATAAGTTTAAATACTAATGTGTGATCATCATGTACTGTATATAAAAACATTTTAAAAGCTCTTTAAGCTTTTAAAGCTTAAACAGTTAACATATATTATTTGTAAATATGTTGTGTAAGAAATAAAGATGTGAATATATAAATGATACAAAAGTGTGTGTGTGTGTGTGTGTGTGTGTGTGTGTGTGTGTGTGTGTGTGAGTGAGTGAGTGAGTGAGTGAGAAAGTTTGATATAGAAACAGATTGTGTAGAAAACATCATGTTGCAAGGACAACCATGATTAAACATTGCATGACAGCCCACTTACTCATGTTTAATGTTCATATGTAGTTTCTGACAACCATAAAAGATGGTGGAATGACAGTGTTGTATCATTCTTTTAGTTATATGATAGACTACAATTGTCTTGTGTTGATCTATTATTTCTGATCTATAATTACAATTGTACAATATTTACACTGTAATTACACGAAGAATATTTACATTAGACTATTTACAAAATTGTGGTTTAAGCTTGGAATTTATACATAAATAATGCAAAATTAATTTGAAAAAGTCCATAAAACTGAATACAGCAGACAATACACCCTTGAAGTAACTGAAATGTTATAAATTGCAAAATAGCACAAAAATATAATTCAAATCTAAATCACTTATCTGAAAAAAACATTTATAGTACATGCATTTATGGAACATTTCTTTTAGTTTTTTTTTTCATTTAAGTTATTTTTATCATGTCTCCCTCTTGGAAGAAGGCTCTTTAACCACTAGACTTCACTGCACTGGCACTCCTCTTGCGTTCCTTGGTGTGTAAATTCCGTAGAGGTTAGTGTTTTCTCAAGCTCATACCAGCTGTCATCATTATTTGGGGACAGAAAGTGAGTAATTTCTTCATCGTCAAAGCACCAGCCTGGCCAGTCAACACTAGCCCCCTCTGGGTATGCAGGACTTAAGAGGAAAAAAATAATGAGCGGAAGGGGGGTGTTCAGTTTATGTTCCACTGTCATGACATTTCATAAAATACAAAATGGCCAAAGCTGTGTTCAAAGTCAAACCAAGCATGACAGGTTAGAATAGTGGTACCTCATAATGGGAAAAAAAATTTACTGACAATTTTCCATTGTCCACTGGTATTGTCAGAGTCATATTGTCACCAGTGGAACAGACAATGAGATTAAACGCTATTTTAAGATCATTTCCTCTCTTGACATAATAATTTCCCTTCATGAATATACATTTAACTGTCACAGTCTGTGTTTCCATGTAACTGCATACCTGCATTTTGTCATTTTTAGCACGCAGCACCTAATTAGGAGATTTTATTTACTTTTTCAGTACAACTAATTCATGCAGCTCCTGTCATCTTCACTTTTTTGTTCCTGATTTACTTTGCTTTACATATCTTTTTGTATCTTTTGCACTTTATTGGTAATTGATACCTTATACATGTAGGCCTACACTACTTCACTACCTCAAGTTATTTCATGTGGTTCTACTGGTTATCATACTCATCTATGTAGTTTCTCATTATTTGTGTATCACAGATCCTGTTCATTTATAAAGTTTTCTCATTTGTATTGTAATGGTGGATTTGCATCTTACCTGCTTTTCCTTTCATCGTCACTTCCGTCCACGTTCCCCTCCCGCCACCTGTGGAATGGCCCGGCCACCTGAAGCCTGTTGGAGTCCACCTCGTACCCCTCAATCTCTCCCTCCCCGCCGCTGGGCAGTGGAGACGGGGTTGTTGAGCGTATGGAAAGACATGGGCTCTCCTGAGGTGAGCTGGGCCTTTCTTTTCTCCTGTTCCCCTTTTTCGCCCCTTCCCGCCTGTTGGCACGCTCCAGGAGGCTCTGCAGTGGCGAGTCCTTGAGCGGGAACTCACTAGACGGTGGGGAAGGGGCCGGCGGAGGCCGGGAGTGCCTCTTGACTGGAGACAGGGGCAAGGGTTCCTGGAGCGTCACCTCCGGGATGGACAGGCTCCTCTTACTCTTCAGTGGGGGTTTGTGAGGTCTTCTGTCAGAAACTCTCCCAGGCAGCTCAGGCTCGGAGAAGGTGTACAGCTCGGGCGACAGCCTGCCCCCTTCGTTAGTGTTCCAGAGCATCCCTCGGTTCTTTTTAAGGGAGCTCAGCTTAAGCACGCGGTGTGGGGCCTCCATCGGTTTGGTATGCCGACGGTGACTGCCATCAGAGTCGGAATTGGATGAGGAGTTTGTGTTTCGCCTCAGGCCTGTCGGATCTTGCTCTCTGTCAACCGATCCCCGGTGAGGCCGGAGAGGCAAGGCGTTCATCAGGGTGTTTATTTGACGCTTCCTTCTTAGCCGTGGGGACTTGAGCTTGCGTGAAAATCTCCATGCTTCAATCAAAGACTCGTCCTCGCCCGATTGGCTATACCACGAGTCCCGTCTTGATTGGTTCTCCTCCGACTGGTCTGATTGGTTGGATCTGACTGATGGATGTGTTGAGCTGACCCTGACGTAAGTTGACTGACTGACTTCAGGCTCAATATTGACGTATTCTGTAATCACTGAATATGTGCTGGGCTCTTTTGTGCACCCACTCACCAGCAACGTGTGCGGGGTGCCTGCCCTGTTTGCCACATCTGTCCCCGAGGCTTCACAGCCGTGCTGATGGGCCAGCAATGCTGACCTGGACTGACCCCAGGTGACTCGCCTCTCTTGAATGCCAGGCACAAATATTTCAGTCACGTCCCACGGCTGGCACTCACTGTTCTTCCGAGATCCAGGCTGTGATGGGATCCCTTCCCCCAGAGTGTTTTGCCCACTTCTGGTTGGCTGCCCGAAGCTTGCATACAGTGACTCACTGCGTGAGACACTAAACTTATGCTGTTTTTCTGGCAAATCTTCTTTGTTATTTGATGAGTTGACCGGTTCCTCTGTTGGCTGCTGAAGTGCAATCCTTTCCTCTGATTGGCTCTCTTCTGGATTGGCAGCAATGCTTTTCAATGCAGGGTTGATTACGGTCTGAGATTGCTCCTGCTGCACCTCTGACAAGGAGTCTGACTCTAAAGTGTCCATCGGAACCATCTCTGGTCCAGCACCCACTTCACTCCCTCTCAGCATGCTTAATGAGTTCTGTCAGGAATACAACAAATCAACACTCAATACAGGAAAGCAGGAAATGGTGCATTAATGTTTTATTTGTATATGTGTGTGTATGTGTGTGTGTGTGTGTGTGTGTGTGTGCTTGTTTTTGTGTGGGAGTATGTGTTTGTATGAGATAGTGTTGTTGAACAGAATTTTCCCCATTAAGAATTTTCTGAAGACATTTTATAAAGCATTAGAATTACATATACACACACACACACACACACACACACACACCAGATGCTAACACACTCCAGTCTGTGTTGGATACCTGTGCGTTTTTGATTGCAGAAACCCAAGCGGCGCAGCTGTCAGGGCCGGAAGTGGAAACGGCATACACACTCACAGCACAGCCCAGATCACTGACTTCAACCAGGATGAAGGAGCCTACAGAGAGAGAGAGAGAGAGGGAGAGTGTGTGTGTGAGAGAGAAGATCATAAGAAGGATAATAAAAAGGATAATAAGAAGAATTAAAATAGAAGGAGAGTATTTCATATATACAATAATCTCTTGAATATTCTATGCAATAAATAAAGTATCTATCTATAATATCTATTGAACTATGTGTCCTTCTGTCGGTCTACAGTAGGCCTACCTACTGTATCTGTCTACAACGAGGCTATTCAATTAAAATTTCATTTGGGACACATTTCAAAACCAAAATCTTACGTTGGGAAGCACATTTTCAGCAGTCATTAACAAGTGTTAATGACACTTTTCTTTTACTTTTATGGCTGGAGTGTCGTCTGAGCCACCTGTGGCCCGCAGGCTGCCAATTGAATAGGCCTGGTCTACAGCATTACAATGCTGTGTAAGCGGAACTCACAGCTGTCTTTGAGGGCAGAGCAGCGGATCCTGTCCAGAGCCAGAGGGGGGCGAACAACTTTCAGCTTCTCTGACTTCTTTTGGCTTTTGGTCACCAACACCACGTCAGAGAAGAGCAGAAGCACCGCCTCAACCTGAATGCATCTCACACACACACACACACACACACACACACACACAACCAACACAGAACATCAATAAACAACCAGAATAGGTCACACAGCCCAAATCATCAGAAAACAACCTAGACTTCACATCAACAGGGCACACACACACACACATACACACTGCCTACATTAAGAAACATCCTAGAATGCTATTATTCCAAATCTGCTGTGACAGACAGAATACTGAGGGTGCAATTCTTTAACACTTTAAGCAACCAGCCAAGGTCATTGGCCATGGGCCAAGGTCATTGCAAGCATGCTATGTTTCTGTTACCAACCTTGCTGTCTTTTCTTCCTCTTATCTTGATGGTGTCTTCCAATAGAAGTTTGCGGATAAATTCAGGATCAACCCCTCGCACAGGGCTCATCAAATCAAACTGGCAGAAACTCCTGACATGCTATGAATGACAGGTGCACTATGTTATAAGTGCGTGTTATACAGAGGTCATACAATGTTACATTCCGTCAGATTTTATTTCTGTTTTTTAACCAGGATGAATGGGAAACTGTTTTGTTCCACTCGTTTACCTTGTCTATTTCTTCACTCATCCCCTCCATCACATCATAGCCCTCGATTCTATGGGCGCATTGGGACAAGGCAAGCTGCTCATCTCTCTGCACAAGGAGATTGTTGATGTTGTCCACAAAATTGTTTACACTGGAGAGCTACAAGAGTACCAAACAGATAGTCAGGAAGAATTTCAGTTAGTCTTTCGAAGCTTACACACAGGGTCTGATAATTCATGTCACTGGCCCAAAATTGTCCCAAATGTAGCCAATGTTTTTTAAAAATTACTAACTCTGTGGTGAAATATTACCAAAAGAATCGTATATTTCAAACTGCAACATTAGTAGCTTAATAAACTGCTAAATGAGTAAAATTGACATAGGCTCATTCACACTGAACATTACCATTCTCTTGAGGGAGTCCTGGGTCTCAGAGTCCTCTGTGGACTTCAGGATGGCCTTGAGGAGCAGAGGGTACTTGGTGATCCTTTGGTGTGGCTTTGCCTGCATGTCTCCCAATCGCATGCGAGAACACTGCGGATGCGTCTCCACCCACTAATAGGAAAAAAGAAAGGTCATTTATTGGATGTGCTTCATACCAACTTTATACTCTCTTCTCAGATGCCACACCAGTCTCAACTGATTACATTCACCCACCGAAATATCACTCTTTATGCACAAAGAAATGCTTAAAGGCCTGGTCATGTCATGTCAGAGTTCAATTTTAACTTTTTTTTTTCTTAAATTTCTTGTTAGGAAGGTCTAAAAAGGACAGATAACACTGAAAATACAGAAAAAAACATTGTGGATATCTAAAATATTATTGTTTCTGTAGTTTGGCGGTTTTACAAACAGTGAGTAAATTATCTACCACAAGTCCCTCAAGCCCTTCTTCAAATACATAGTGTGGTGGGCTGTCAGTACTTGTGGGGGAGGGGGGGGGTTGCAATCATAATTTTAGAGACAGCATCAGTCTGCCAGAGGAAACTATAGCCAGCACAAACAACGGAACAAAAAAACACCAGGCAGTTAAATATGAAAAGCACACTCTTCACCCTTCACACCTACACAACCACAGCTACCAAAACCAAAACGACAACAAGTCCACCAGAGTTTAGATGTTCGTGCGTTCGTCTGCATGTGTGTGTGTGTGTGTGTGTGTGATAGTGTGTGTGTATGTGTGTGTGGTGGCTGGCAAGTCATTCTGATCTTTACAACAGGGAGGTGCTGGACAGCTTTGGAGGCTACTGAGTGCTGAGTAACGTTATGTTACCATCACGAAACTGAAAAATAGCAGTTTTGACCCAAAAACAAAATCTCCCTTCTCCTTCCACACCTCCCATTTCGCGTAAGCCAGTTTTTTTTGTTCCAGTTTAACAGTTTGTTCTTTTGTCATGCATAATGGCATGTGCATTTAAAATAGGACTGTAAACCAATGTATACACTTTAAAAAAAAATAGTTGCATTTACAACACTTTAATGCCAAAAAAATTTGGCTGCTGCTACCAAATGTATTTGTCATCACAGTAAATTTGATAATCAAGAAGAAATCAATAAATGATTTACTGTTAGGAAAGCGTGGAAATGGGGGTTAGACTCCATCTGTTTGCGTGTGAAATCTACTGCCTCCTCCTCTTCCAAACAGTACTGGAAATAGGATGGGAAGCGCTCTGGAAACTTGTTGAGATGTGTGTGGGGGGGGGTTGGGATGTTTGATGAAAGAAAAAGAAAAAAACATACAGTTAAGAGAAAACTGGTCCAAACATAATAAGTACAAAATAGGTCTTCAAGAAATGCACAGATTGTGTGTGTGTGTGTGTGTGTGTGTGTGTGCGTGCGTTTTTCCGTTTGCGTATTTGCATGTGTGTTTGTGTATGCAGGTGCATTCTGTTTCAGCAGATACCTGCAAGCAGCCAGGCTCGAGCATAAGGGGGTCAAACGGACGTCCTTCATGGCGTGCCATGTAAAGCATAGGCCACATCACATCGTGCCAAAAACGCTGATGAGCTGCAAGAATGGATGCAAGGTTCGAAAAGAGCTTTTCTGAAGTGACCTGAAGGAAATAAGTTGAAGATGAAGTCAGTGTTCTAGGCCACAGGCCTAACACCTACACACACTCTGAGCCTAATTTTCCATCCTTTCAGGAGATGCGTGCAGTATATGAGCCAGTTTGAATTTAACTTGCAGAATCAAATTGGAAAGATCAAAAGAAAGAAACAAAGAAAGAGAGGAAGAAACCAAATGGAAATGGAAATGGAAATTTGAGTTAAACTGTGATCATGTCATAAGTGTGGTTTTAGAGTGGTTTGGATGTTATGATTGGACAGCATGGGAGCTTTTTGCAAACCCTTTTATACAGTCTTTGTCATAATAGGCTTACTTGACTGTCTTACATGCACCTGTTCATTTGCAAGCTGTGCTCCATTCCAAAGAGTTTAGTATTCTAGTTTGTCTGTTTGGTGTATAATGGGTGTTGGGTTTGCTACAGTATACTTTTGAAGTCGCTCATATTAGTTAATCAGAAACTGAAAACTTGGCTTATAAACCAGTAAAACTGGAACACCAGAGCTTAGCTATTTCAAGAACAATGCATTAATATTCTTAAAAAGAGAGGGATTCATTGACTACACACAGAAAGACAACACATGTTGATAATTACTGTGAGAGGGCGCCATTCAAAGTTAATAATTAAAAATAACAACTTGTTCTGTGCATCCCTTAGACACTTTATGTCTAAGGCTGGTGTTGATAGCAATAAGGAGAACTACTAACCTCCATCAAAAACCCATGCTGGTGCAAGTTAGACAGCGCTCCCATCACCAGCTATGAGAACACAAGTCATGGGAGTTAGACAGATTCTAATAAGCAGTAGGCCTACCATTTACAGTAAATAAAAAGCCTATCAGCTCAAAAGAAGCATCACATGCGAAGGTCTGTCAATGATTCACTTTCAGTTCCTGTAAACAAACTGAGAACAAAGTCTTGACGGGTGTTACACCTGCGAGAACGAAACCTTACGTCAGTGATGATGGTCATCTTGTTGATGTAAGTGAGCTCAGTGTGAAGAAACTCCCACAGCGCCTCCTGCTGGTGACGCTGCGTCTTTGACATCATCTGGAACAGAGCAGAAGTTACATCGCAAAAAGGTCCTAATTCTTTGTACTTCTTTTAGGTATTTGGTGAATGTTTCATTGCCTTGAAAATGACCCCCTACATAAATCACTGCCATGAAATAGCCAACTTTTACATAAACACACTTTGAATATGAATGTGAAAAAAAATGAGATTTGTGACTTTTCTTTGCAAGAAAGTCAGAAACATTTTTAGAACAATTTCCTCCTTTCTAGCTTCCTCTTTCATTTGCTGTTCCCCTTCCAGTGTTCCCCATTCCAATGTGACGGCATGTGTTACCCAATGCGAATGCACCAGCTCTGTCCAACTGTCCTCCAGTGTATGAGTCTCTCCATCCTCAGCCCATTTCCAGGTCAGGTCAACAGGCACCGCAAATGCCTCCAGAGCCTGTTTGAGTCCCTCCAGGGACCCACGATCCTATCACAGTTTGTGGAGGGACATACTATAATGGACATACTGTAGTTGTGGAGTACAGTACACATTCTATTTAGTTATTGTGAGCATTTCTTCAAGCCTGAAACCTTTAAGACAGGTAACACCTTCTGTAGGCCTACCTCTGTGACAGGAGTCTTCTCAGCTATTCCCTGTGTAAAAAGGCCCTGGATGAGAGGTGCTCTGGATTTGACACTGGCAGCTGATATCCTGCTTACTGTTCCAAGGTCCACCACCCTCTGTCTCTGCTTTTTCTGTTCTCATTTGAAAGGATGCAAAAGTGTGTCAAATATCACCGCTAAATATTTACAAACTTTCAACAGTAATTATTACAAAACAGAATGAGTGGAAAGGTGGGGCAATGGGTTTTTTTGGGGGGTTTGTCTGCCTGGCTTTCTAAATGATACAGTGTATGAAATTGTTATACGTTTACAATTATAACAAGAATAACATGTAGTGAATACACACAGGGACTGTCCCCCAAGTAACAACTTGAGATGTGACTTGCAAAGAATGTGTGTGAATGTGACTTGCAAAGAAGAACTGTGGTGGCTTTCAAACCTCAAATTTACTCTATTAGAAAAAAGTTATTACCGGTCGTAGTAATTAGTTGAAATTTTTTTTTTTTTCATTTACAAGAAAAAGACCAGTTTATGACATACTCTAAACCAAGGTGCAAACATGAGGGATATTTGGTCTTTTTGCCATAAAAGTCATATACTTATTTGAGAGTATATGCTTAGTATGCTTTTTCAAATATATATTCTATTACCACATTTGGTATTGATTTGCTTTGAATAGTCGCAGGTAATTGATCAAAAAAGTCAAATGCTGCTGGGACATAAGAGCACCTGGTGGCCCACAGTGTTGGATCGATGCTTGTCTAGCGCCCCTCGGTGGCCATCGATGGCATCTGCAGTGGGCACAGCACCATCAAGCATCCATCCACTGTCCACCTCAGCATCTATGCCTTCCTGCTTTGGCGTCTCTGCTTGGGCATCCTTCATCTGGTTGCTCGAGTCCATGTCCTCCAATGAAACAACATCACTTCCTGTGATAAGGTTAGATACTTTAGAGGGAGGGTTGTTGTGATATATTGTGAGAAAGACGGATACAGGGTGTCGTTAAAACCCCCGTAGGGCTTACCTTTCTGACAGGTGACATGAGAAACAGTCAAGATATATATCATGATCATCAGGGAAAAGCACCTAAGGCCTACGCACCATAGACACACACACACACACACACACACACAGCTGGAGGTAAGGTCAACATACTCGTACTCTGACGAGACATTGGTACCCAAATACCAGAGGTACTGTCAGAACAGAAACCTCAGTGTGGGGGAGCAAATCAAAGTTGCCAGAAAAAGTCAAAACATCCTGTGGGAGAAAAGGTCAGGAGTATTCTAAATGTCTGCTGATACATTAATCAATTTATTCACCAGCGCCCATACACACACATACACACACAGACACACATATTCTTCTCCCCAAACATAATTGTAATGACAATATGCAAGGGTTAATAAAGAATTGAATAAATAAATGGCTTCTACAATAATCGGTAAGCTGTCTTCACCCAGTCAGTAATATGCAGGGAGGAGAAACATTATCAAGCTCTTTACTGCATACCACTTTTACAGCCTGGTTTCTGTCTCTAAGATTTCAGAAGCACATAAGCATGCAGAAGCAATTTATGATTCCACTTAAATGTCTCAGGTCTCAACTAACCATCTGTTTTTGATTAAATTCCAACATATGTCTCAAACCACATAATAGGATGCCATTTTGTCAGAAAAAAAGATGGAAAGCGACGAAAGATATGAATGAACAGAAAGAATTAAAGAAGGAAAAATTGAGACAGCAATAAGACAGTTACTCAACAGCTGAGGCACCACACAGATGTGAGCAGACAGACGTGACGTAGACGTAACAACCCACCCCCTCCAAGTGCGGCTGCTTGCGTGACAGACAGAACCTAACCAAACACTTGCACATCAAATATGCCAGAGACCTTAAATGTCTGAGAGACAAAAAAGACTTCATGTTGTCAAAAAAACCCTTTTGTCTTTGATATATCCACATTAAAAGAAACAAAAGGCAGAACTTTCTTGAACAACACGGAACACATACTGGAGGCTCTCTAAACGCCAAGGCACCAAGAAACAGGATTGATATGCAGATCATCAGAAAAGGACCCCGCTCCATTTCCAAGATAGCAGTCTGTGTATAACAACCTGTGGATTACCTGGTTTTCACCATTTCCATGTCTTCCACGCGATCATCTGTGTTCTCTGTGTTTGTGTTTGTGTGTGTGTGTGTGTCAGTGCTACGTCCCAGTCCCTGTGCTTGTCTGTGTGTGTGTGTCTGTACCTGTACCTGGCTTCCTGACTCTCTCCTCCTCATTAGCCTGTCCCTCCCTCTGCTTGTTTCCTCTCCTCTCCCTTTCTCTGCCAACTGGCTGGACAGGCCCAACAGGCTCCAAAAAGAAAAAGCCCGCCCCGCCTTGCCTTGCCTGGTCTAGTGTTCACCAGACAGGCCCAGAAGGGTTTGTCTCTACTGAAGCAATGGGAATGCAATGATCTGCACTGTCACTTGGCGCAAAGCCAGCTACGCCGAGAAAATCAGCGAAACTGTAGACCAATGAGCAGGTAATGGTTTTTGTCAGGAATGACAGAGAGACTGAGGCAAAGCAGCAGGACATTGGAAGCGGAGACAGCCGGGTCCAGATTTTGGTTCTCGGATCGACTCTGGAATGTCTACAAACGGGGCAGCCGAGAGATGACATGGGGTGAAGCACCACGAGCCCAGATGAGTCACGTGTGTGAATCAGAGTTCCAGACAAGCTGTGAGCAACTGCACTGAGGCCTGCCAGTAGCATGTGGCTTCCACAGAGCTTGTGAGTCAGCAGCTGAGCCAAAATGGGGAAACAGCAATGAGTGTGACGAGAGAAAGAGAGTGACAGAAAGAGAGAGAGAGAGAGAGAGAGAGAGAGAGAGAGAGAGAGAGAGAGAGAGAGAGAGAGAGAGAGAAAAACCTGACTTCTCAGTTCTTTTACCTTGCTCTGCATTTTAAAGGAGTGACTTAAGGAAACATCTAGAGCACTCAAGTTCAATAGCTGTAGGTCAAACAGACCAATTAAAGTGGTGGAAATACAGACTTGTAGGGCCATGCACACACACATAAACACACACAAGTACACAAAGACATGTACCCTAATACGGACAAACTGAAATGAACACCTATGAGTGTGTATGTGTGTGTGTGTGTGTCACAGGATTAAAATACTAAGAGTCAAAACCCATGAGGATTTGGGGTTGGGAAAATACACGTAGACTGAAATTACCATAACGATATCGACATGGCCAAACACAGCAATGCAGTTTGACTGCATACCACTTTAATTATCCCAACACACACGCCAAAAACTTTTGATTAAATGAGCATAATATAATGCAAATATATGGTTTATTCATATGGTTTATTTCTGTGAAATAGACACCAGTATGAAAATATACAACTGAAGTAAATGCTTTTTCATTTCCGTATCAGATTATTACATTAAAAAATGTATTTACTATATATCCTGCTTCACAGCTTGACAGAATATTTTTAAAAACTAAAGCAATATCTGATTCATACTTGGGAGTCTTGATTCAAACTATTTATCTACTGGACAAACATACAAGAACTGAATTCTAATTAGAATCCAGTATAATGCTTAACATACAGTATGTCCAGGGATGAGAAACATTTCACTTTTGGACCCAACTCCTCCCTTTAAGCTCTCCATGACAAAAGTGCGGTGAAAGCTAACAACCTACTGAATGTGTATCATGCACACCATTTTTCTGTTTGCCCTGATTGTTGATCATAAACGACATTAGGCTAAACATTATTAGCATGTCATTTTCCACAACAGTTTCCTTGTGCACAGCTATTATAAGGGAAGCATTAGTGTAGTTGTGCTTATTCATTAAGTATGTATTATTCAGTATGTATTTTCAGAGATGGTAACCAACTAAGTACAAATACTTAAGTAACATTTTCAGGTTTCTGTACTTGACACTTTCTGTCCACTTTAACTTTCAGGACTTTCAGGTTTCTGTACTTCTATACTGTCCACTTTAAATTTTACCCCACCACATTTTATATATATATATAAAAAAAAAATCTCTACTCCTCTAAACTCCTTGTTACTTTTGTCTTAATAGATTTGAAGCATTGTAGCTTTGCAACATTAAGAGCTGATTCCAACATGGAATGGACAATAATATTTCTTAAGACGTTTCTAGTTCTAGCTCAAACTTTATCAGTCAAGCATAATCACTGCTTAATCAGTGATTAATTTGTTGCATTGAAGTCTAAGTTCTGCTTCCTTCATCAAAAACAACCATCAAGACAGTCACAGAAAGTGTGTACTTTTGCATCTCTGAGTATCGTTATTAGACTGTGCCATCCCTGTAAAATAAAACAAAATTAAATTTCTCCATTTTGCATAGCTGATCATTTTACACATGCTTTAGTTTGAAGTAACTGTTAATGCTAGAGTTACTATGAATAATGATTCACTTCAAAGGCATTCACATGGAATGCCTGCTCTGTTGTGTTAACGGGACTGAGCTGTCCATGTATTTTGGTGGATATGTGCTTATCCACCAAAAAGTTGGTCCTGAGAAGGTTTTGTCCTGTAACATCAGAGTGAACAGTACAAGAGTATGATTTGTGAGTCGCGTACAGGGATACTCTACAGTACTTGGTCCCCCAGCCATGTGTTTGTGCTGGTCCACAGCTTGTATTCCATTTCTCCGCAGATAAGTTCAGGTTAGATTGTGTGTGTGTGTGTGTGTTTGATTTTTTGGCTCTTGCAGTCCTCACCCCCCCACCCCCAGCACCAAATCTCACATGTTTTTAGGTATCTCGGCAAACACATCCCTGTGTGTGCATGTGTGTGTGTGTGTGTGTGTGTGTATGTGTGTGTGTGTGTTCATTCTTCCTCTAGGCTGTATTTGATCCCTGGCCACTGCCTGTTCTATCCAATGCCAATGTTTCTTAGAGTGTCAATAATCACATTTGAATATACTTTGACACACATACACATCTGTATATGCATATGTGTATTGTATGTAATTATGTGTGTATGTGTGTTTGTGTGTATATCTGTGTGTGTGTTCATGCATAATCTAGATTATAATCCATTTCCAGACTCTCGGCGCAACCTCCTAGTCCCATTTCTCTCAGAGTGTTCAACAGCTGCATCAGCAGTTGGGGTGACAGTGTGACAGAGCTGGCCCTCATCCTGCTGTCTGCCCACCGCTTCAGCATGTGGTACTGGGCCTCTTGGCAAGAGATTGGATTGTCCCGCCTCGCCCGCTCGATGTCCTGGTCTTTCACACCCAGCAGACGGACCAGCTCCGTGATCCGAGACACAGGAACCACCTCCAGAACCGAGTAGATGAACTTATTGGCTGGGGGGAGAGATGGATACATAGATATGTTGCTCATTGGTGCTCCTTGTTGTGAAGATAGAGCTAGATAGATAGATAGAGAGAGAGAGAGAGAGAGAGAGAGAGAGTGGGAGGGGGAGAGACAATAGAAGAGATGGAGTTAGAAACATAGGGCGGAGTGAACCAAAAATATAAAGAAGAAAGGGAGTGCCAAAGAGGTAAAAAAAAGCATAGGAAACAGTGACAAAAGGAAGCGCAGTTTCCTGTTCATGCACGTGCATGTGCACACACAGTCCAACTAATAAACATCTACCGTAGTGCATAACACTGGTAGCATACTAGCAACACTCTTAACTGTAAAAGAAATAACCACAGACACACATGTACAGGCTTACTTACGCGGCACACAGTAAGGTAATGCATTCTGTGGATCATTGAGGGCAATGGGAACAGTCTCCCTGTACTCCATGGTGCTCTCCATAATAAGAGGCTGAGAACAGAGAAGAAAGCAAGTGACATTAGTAACACTGGTTAGAGCTTTGGGGTTGTAAACGAATGGGTTCCAGGTCCCATCCCTGACCAGCAGACGAGGGATGAAATGCCCTTGAACAATGTAAGTGCATTCCCAACTCAGAGCCATTGGTAGCGATAGTATTAATCAGTACTATTGTTGTGTCTCTCATGTCAACTTGTGCACACATACAATAACACACTGCTTTTATACAAATGGATAATGCAAATACAAAGGTCTTTCAGGTCTGTCTGAATTTACCTTGGATAACGAGGACACAAATAAAACCCACTCAGTACTCATTTGAAGCAGCAGAATTTTTTTTTTTTTTTTTTTTTTTTTTTTACCTCAGAGGAAGTGACAGATACGCAAGGGGAATCAGGAGGCTCTAGTATAGAGGTTGGAGTTTTTTTCTCCAGCGTCCATCTGCTTTTGATGACCTTGTAGCACAGCAAAACCACAACCATTAGCAGCGATGTAGCCACTATAGTCACCGGGACTGCCACAATCAAGGATTCAGCTGTGAACAGTCAACACGGCAAGGATTAGAACACTCTAAGAGAGAACCTCGGATACTTTTAAACCTTCTAACTCTAAACAGGACCAATAGAACTGAGAGCATTCTCTTTTCTGTGGCTATATCATATTCACTTCACAAAGTGCAGCCCCCTCGCCCATAAATATGGACCATGTTCCCACTGCTTTTGACTGAAAAAAATTAAAAATAAACTAGTCTGAAACAGCATTTGTCCAAGTAGTCTATTTCCAAAAATGGAGGATTTCTGACTAAGATAACATCATGTTTTGTTTTGAATGAAATTTAATTAGCCTACTATTTTGTTTTTAATTATTTAACTGAGATAACAACATGGAAAATATTGATATTCAAGTGGAATTGTCAAACCCTTGTCAAACCTTGTCCTTATAAAAAGAAACAAATATCTTCAGTCCTTGATTATGTTATGAAGACTGATTGAACTTTGAATGATGACATTACAAAACCCACATTTTATTCAATCCTGCAAGATAATTTTCTTAATCAAATCACAGTGTATTTCTAAAAGATGCGTCTTCATTAAATAAAACCTTGGATACACAATTACCATTTTAGAGAAGCAATTAACCCTGCAAGTCCATATATGTCAGTAATTAGGAGGGGTTATAGCCTCTGATTTTTCCACTATGTCTAACTTCTGCATGGTATGGTCCTGATGTGCTCTTAAATAATTAGAACAAATAGCCTCTTTGGGCTTACTGTTTCTTTATAAATATAAACCTAGCCTAAAACCTCTTTATAATATAAACCTAACACTTTTTATAATTCCATGAACATTTCTCTGTTATTCTCTCTCTCTCTTTGTCCCTTTTCCCTTCACTCCAAGACGTGTAAATACCATGGTTCAGATAAAGTACAAGAATGAACCAATACCTGGATTGGCAGTACCATGCTGTTTAGGGGTTGTAGTATCAGAGGGACATGACTCCTTGCATTCCTCGTATTCCTTACACCTGCAAATGAACATAGCAGATTTTTCACAGCTTCTTATACAATCGAAGACATGATGAAAATAAAAACATTAGAGATCATTCCCTTATCACAATGGAATGTGTATGTGTATGTGTGTGTGTGTGTGTGTGTGTGTGTGTAAGGATCCTGTCCATCCTGTCAGGAAATATTTTCCGATAATGACCGGCAGACAATATTAACCTGGACCCCAACCCCCCCACCTCCCTCTTGCATACTGCAATACTTACTCAACACAAGGCTTACAGGTTGAGGGACGCTCCCGATCTCGATAATGTAAGGGTTTACACTCACATTCTGTGTTCTTCTCCAGCTCACCTATGAGTAATTAACAATTAATAAAAGGCTGGCAGAGTTTTTATATGACTATAGTCTATTTTCTTTCAAACTTTGAGAGTGTTGGATCAAACTAATACAGTACAAACTAAACAACTAAACTATTTTAGTTCATGAAATTAAGTCTGTTTATTGTCAATTTCTCTACATAACCTGGACATACAGAGGAATCAATTGCGTTTCTAGCTATGCCACAGTGATGCGCACGGTCAGGAGAGTCAGAGGCCACTGTGTCTGCACGTGCCACCTACTTATGGCATTCACCCAGGCACACACACATTCACACACACTCACACACATTCACGCACACTCACACACCAGTGGATGAGGCTACCATGCAAAGCGACAGCCTTCCACCAGGAGCAATTTGTGGTTCAGTGTCTTGCTAAAGGAAACTTTGAGGGCTCAAACCTCCAACCTTCCGTTTCCTCAAATACCTGTGCCACCATCGCCCTCACACATATCTGTCTATCTTCCATGTATATATACAAATAAAGAAAGCACATAGATAGGCAAGCATGCAGTACACCTATATATTGGAAGCATATTGTAGATGCATATACTCACATGGTCGTTTCTCTCTCTCTCCTGTGCCACACTTCTTGCAAGAACGGCATTCATGTTCTCCTTTGGCAAGTACAAATTTGAAGTAGCCTATCTTACATTGACAAACTCTGTTTTGCTTATGGCTACATTTCATGGTCTCCTCTTCATTGTCTGAAATAAGTTTGTGTACAGCAAGTTCAGAGACACAGAGAGACTGATGGCGAAATTTGAGCTAGCTCCAGCTAATACAACAAAACTTGGCTAAGATAGGCTTCCTGTTTCAATAAGAACTCCTACCTTAACCCAGTCTCACATAAGAAAGCCTACAAGTGACATGGTAGTCAAGACCACAATAACACTACAGTTTAGCTAACACTGATTCTAGCCAGGTCACAATGAACTTGAAGAGATTCCCCAGATCCCAAAGCAGTCATTGGATATGCGGCATGCAGTTCAGCTTGTTAATCTGCTACAGAAATACTTGAACTACATTATGACTTACCCTAAACTAATCAGAACGCCTGCAGAAATTATGGCCTTTTACTAAGTTAGTTTGAGTTAGTTATCACTGCTCTAGAGAAGGAGTTGTAAAGCTGCAACTTGGCCATATGAAACATCTGCTGTTTGCCTACAGACTTGCAGTTCTATGTTGCAGAAGTGTTTTACAAGAAGGTGAGAAGGCCTTATCCACTTACCTTTGCATTTGCTGCATTTGAAGCATTTATCAACATAGTTTGCTGAATCCAGGTATCCATTTTCACACTTTTTACACTCCGTTACCCTGCCTGGCCCCTCACACTCTTTAACCATTTTATAACCTTTGAAAGAACAATGACAGAGACATCATATCAACAACACACTGATACAATAAACAACACACTGACTTAATGTGATAGGACAGGGTAGTGGCATGATGCCATTGCTGCTGTGTGTGCAGTACAAAATGAAATAAGTTAAGTTTCATTTAATCTTCAACGCTTTTATCACCATAAATGCAGATTATGGTTCATTGTATTGAGCCAGAGCCAATGCATATCGAGTAGTAAGAAAGTGGGTGGGCCATTAAAAAAATCACATTTAATTAATTGGACAAGTAATTTAGCTGATGTGGTATGATATGGTATCCTAATGATACAGTATGTCATTAAAACAAAGGAGGCCCTCTGATTGGTTATGATTAGTTTAAAAGTAGATGGACACAAGCTGATAACCCAATAGCACGTCATATTTTCTCACATTGACTTTCCACATACATAAACACATGTACCCACTTGAGATACACGCAAACAAATATATAGAGGAGTGGGATACAGCTACAGTACAGGGGGCTGTTGAATAAGCATGATAGTACCTATTATAATGCATGAAGACCAACCTGCCAGGTATTATAGTAAAAGGAATAACAGACCGATCCTGGAAATCCTGCACAATCCACAGGTTCAAAAACCTGTTGACGTTACAGTGTAGGCATCCAAGATGGTTCCCTCTTACCTGGATTGCACTTGTTGCAGCAGAAATTCCTTGATGAGTGTAGGTGCTGCTGATCTAGCTCACATGTGATTGGATGACTACCGTTGGTGGGTCTGGCTGAGGGCAAGGTCAGCCAAGGTCCCGACGCTGCCTCCACATTTCTCAAAAAATGGGTCTATATAGAACAGTGTTAAAAAATTGCAAAAAAATTAAGAAAGTTGATGGATGGGCATCAGGGCTTTTGCTTTGAATGTTAGGTGCAAGTGTGTTACTAATTTTATAACCAAAAGTGTCAGTAAGAACCAACTCCGATCCATGCAAGCCTCACCATGAAAAACAGAAGATACAGTCCAAAGTTGTTCGCCCATTTCGACATCTGGCGACCTCTTCCCATCCTTGCATTGTTCTGTCAGTTTCAATCCATCTTTCAATAAACTAAATAAAGAAATTTTACAGATTGAAAATTGTTCAACGGATGGCGTAGAATACAATATCACTGAAAATAATTTTAGTTTAAGTGTAAATGTGTTCACATATTCAGCGGCCCAAGCAGCCAATTTCCTGATATTATCGCTGAAGCAAAGGGATGTCGCAATAACACAGAAACGGAAGCGGAGTCTCAAAAACATTCGACCATCTACATTAGACTACTTACTAGGTTCTCTTATGTTGTTTAAAAAAAATGGACTTTTCTGAAAATATGTCACACACGCCTGAACATACATAAATATAGTTACAGTAGCCTAGTCATCTTACTTTCGTATTTGAGCCGAGCTCACCACACTAACCACAAAGATATCATATCTCTACCCCCGCAGAAAGGAGTTAAAACCAACAATATTTACCTTTTTAAAAAATATCGATTCCAAAGAACGAACGTGGATTAAACTCTTATAGGTGATTAGCCTATGTTAAATCAATCTCATCTATGCATCTAAAAGAATACGTCACGCGACTTGAGGCACTGGCTCTTCTCAGCAGTCCGAAGCGGAGACGGGGGTGTGCGTAAACGGGAAACGGGCAGGGCAAAGCGATTCTCGCCAGCACTGTACGGGTAGCCTACAAACGAAAGTGCCATGTTTACTCACCACAACAATGGCACTGTCGCAAAGGTAAGCATTTGGTTTATGCACATGCACAACTTTACTGTAACTTACCTGAATTCCTACACTCACGTTTTCTTATTTGTTTGATCATTGCCCTCTTAGTAGTTTTAAAACATAGCCTACAATTATTAAGTACATTTGAGGAACAGAAACAAGGAAACATAGATGTTGGTGCAACAGAAGGAAATGACTACGGCTGCCCAATGCAACTGCATTTGGTACTAGCAACTCCAAGAAATGTTAAAGGTATAGCCTGTTTTCACTTTAGGCCCCTTTCACAAGTTGTCTAAAATGCAATAAAGTGGTTGCCAACGAAATTTTGACGATTGCTCCTGTCTCGCCTATTACATCAAAATGGCAAGTAACAGGCATTTGTTGTATCTATCCTTAAAGGTCTCATTCCATCCTATTTTCATTAATTTTGTGGTGGTCTCTTGTCTAAAATAATGTAATGAGAGTTGGTTTAGACAAAAAATATGCTGTGGTTGTCTTGTTTCAAGCTATTTTAGTTAGGTGAAAAGGAGAGCAGAGATAGCTGGAGAGGAATCTTATGAATATTAATGATATGCAAATGTATCGCCTCTGATTGGCTAACACCACTGTGACGCTCCCTCTAGTGGGTCTGTCTGCAGGCAGCCTAACGTTTTCTTGAGGGCGGGTTAACTGCATAGCTAATGTTCAAATTGACGTAGATTTGTACAGCTTTTCCGATTCGCTCGTTTTTCCCCAGCAGTTTTCTATCATAGGCGAATACAGACTACAGGGGTAGGAGAGCATGTTGATGTTGAGCATATAGAAGTAGCCTACAACTTGGGCTGACCTTTGGTAATGTAAAAACATCAAGTCTTAAACGGTTTATTTTGGAAGGAGACCTTTAAAACACTGGTTTTAAATAAGTGCTAGTCACCATTAGTGGTGTTCGCTGAGGTTCCATCCCAAGTATCGTAGCGAAATACAGTTTCTGTCATGTTTTATTTGCCATTTTGTAAATTGATGAAGAAGGATGTTGTGATTAATAGTAATAAAAGCAGCACTGAGGTCCAATAACACCAAGACAAATGTTTTTCCTGCATCAGTATTACCATAACATGTATGTCATAGGCTACAACTTTAATAAGAAGAAAGAGGTCTACTTCTGTATATCTATATGGAACAACCAACTTTGAACAGGGGAACTTTGAAATCCCATACAAGGCTTTTAAGGTGATTTTAGGCTTACAGAAAAATGTTCTCAAAGCTGTGACCTTCTGATAGCTAAAAGATAATGTTTCCTGTGTGGTCTACCTTTATGTTCTTATTCAGGACAGCAGAAAATAAATGACAAGCACAAGTGGGGAAAAAATGAAATAGAACAGGCCACTTTAATTATGATACCAAAAAATGACCATTTTATAGGTTATTTTAGGCTTCTTAAAAAAACATTAGTTGTCCAAAGTTCTGTACAGATAAAATAAAATTGAAAAAACAAAAATTTTTACTTAAAAAAGGTTTACTGAGTTCACTACTAGGCCTACTATGGATCTGTAGGTTATGACAGGAAAGCAAACTTTATCATATGTCAGGTTGACTGAAATAATGCTCTGTATCTGATCTCAAGTGGCCCCATTCATAACTGACATCACCTAGCATTTCTAAAGTACTTCTAGGCCAATACCTTTAGGCTTCACTGCACACAGAGAAAACCAATGAAGTGTTCTGAACAACTTCCTCCGTCTGAAAACCCACATCCCCTTCCACATGTCAACTGACTAGTTTTCTTGTCTTAGTGTTTTGCTGACAGAAAAGAAAGAAGTTCAGAAGGAAAACATTTGAAGTACAGTAGTAGAAGAAAACAAAGAAATGAGTTGATATGACGAAAAGATTAATTTAAAAAGTAAAAACAAAAAAGTTTTCTATTGTGTCTACTTTTGTGATAATTGTCACAATTATGCCTACTTGAATATAGTAAAGGCACAATTTTAAAGCCTTTGCCATCCCAGTGTTGTTAAGGTTACAGTGTAGGGGTTGGTGGATGCACCTTCAGTGTATGCTGCTCTAAGCCTGAAAATGTTTGTTTTGTGTGTGTGTGTGTGTGTGTGTTTGTGTGTGTGTGTCTATGTGTCTGTGTGTTTGTGTTTTACCGTTATGATTTCTCAGTTGATTTGTCTGTTCTGAGATAAAAATTAGTCACTTGCGGGACAGATAGACAGACAGATAGATAGATAGATATACCGGTAATTTAATCATCCCAACGAGAAATTCTGTAAGAGCTGCTGCAACAGACAGCCATCAGCGTAGCACCAGCACAAAAAGTCAGTCATGTGCAGTAGGTGTGAAAAAAAAATTGAGCGTGAGAGAGGGTCGCATGAAGGGATGGTTGCTCTGTGCTCTCAAGCCACAACACAACTCTCATTTCACAGCACTTGTAATTTTGGGTTACCTGAGATGGCGACAGAGTGAGAAAGAGACAGGTGGCAAAAGAGAGAGAGATTAAAAAAAAAAGATACACGTTTTAAAAAAGTTCAGTGAGGTTGCTGACGATGCACTCGCCATTTTTTACACTTATCTAGACCCATCTTAGATCTTTTAAAAAAAAATACTGTCACCTCTTTTAACCCACAAGACAGCTCAAAGCAAGTCAATAAATGAGTGGCGACCATTTTGAAGCAATTCTGTATTTCAGTCAGACACAAGACCCTCTGTTCCTGCAAGAGGTAAGAGATAGTGGAGGAAAGTTGGGGGGAGAAAACCACTCCATTCTGTTTTGGAACTTTTAGGCTCAAACTTCAGTTAAAAGTCAAAATAGAGTGATAGACCATGTGGAAACAGTCTGGGGGAGGCAAGTAAGAGCTTGGAGGGCATTTGCTGAGATGCAGAGATCGCTGGGGTCCTAAGATGTTCTACACCATAGAAAGTACAAATATGAGTCATCGCTTGACATTTCTGATAAAGAAGTAATATGTGACTGCGACATAGCTTCAACTGTCACACACTCAAGGGGTCTGCTTGCATGATCTGTCTGTCCTTTAGCTCCTCAAAAGGTAAGTAAAGCTCCTTGCTGGCAAACCTTTTAAGAGGAGGTTCTGAAACCTCCAGCCAGGTTGCTTTTATTGTCATACTGATGTTGAATGTTCTTTGTTGTAATAAAACAGAACTAAACACCAGGTCACACATGTTAGGTAGGATATAAAGGTTTTACCTGTGTTGGAAGTCACTAATGTGACAGCAACACAACATGTACTGCACTGGGATTTGTACAGGTCAGCTGTTAAATGGGTTTTGCTCTCTCTTCTTGACTGATTGTTTTATCCTTTCTAATCAAGCTGAGTTGTTTGGCTCAATGTGTTTGAGAAATATAAGATTATATATAAGAAATATAACAAAATTACTTCTTTCATCTTGTGTATGTGAGGCATTATGGATGGTGATTGCTGTAATAGAGCACCCATCTAGATTAGGCACCAAGTGACTCCTGTGAAGCTTTGCCTAATAGTTAATGTCATATGAAAATGCAGATACAATGCAGTTTTGCAAGGGAGAATATGCATTTTTGGAAGGAAGAACTCCCAAAAGTATATCATACTGAATTCAAAGATACATCAGAAGAATGACACAGTTTTTTTTCTCAATTCTTTAACTGTCTGTCACTTTTGCCCATCTCCAGATGGGGTACTTCTGGATTACTATTCTCCTTTGGAACCTCCCCCTATCATTTGCCCTCTCCCCGAGCTGTAAGGATGAAGAGTATCAATGGCCATATGATCCGTTCACACCAAATCGGTGCTGCAATAAATGCAAGCCAGGTAAGACAGAGTTCTCATCAATGAGGGTTGCTTAAAAGCTACCAGTATGTCCCATGATTATGTGTGTAAAGTAGAGACCTTCTTACAGTGTAATAGACCGTTAACTGTCCTAATAATCTCAGAAGGACACAGATGACACAGAATGGCACTCATGTCATCATCTATTGAATATGAGATAAGCTGTCAAAGTGCAATGGCAGGGTTTGGAAATTACTGTTCACCAGGTTCTGTAATTTTACACCTTGTGTCATTGTGATTTATTGTGTGATTTATTTGATTCGTTGTAGATGTTTTCATGTGTTCCTGTGTCCACACCCAGTCATGACACATGCATGCTCGTGGATAGTAATTACATGTATTTGTGTGGACACGTCTGTGCAGGTGAGTTCATGACAGAGAGATGCCGGGATGGCTCCACGGTGACAAGCTGTGAGACCTGCAGTGAAAAAATGTATACTGAAGGGTACAACACCCTAACCCGTTGCGATGCATGCGACACATGTGGAAAAAGTGAGTCTTCCTTTGTATTATCCTCCTGCTAACTCCCCTCTGATGCCTTTGCATTTTCCCAATTGATTATCCATGTGATTTTGTTAATAGTGTGTTTGTTTAAGAATAAAAATTGAGATGAAACGTGCTGACAACCACACTGAAATGAATGTGTAAAGAAAAGGTCAAATAATGAGAGGTGATTTCCCTTGGGTGGGTTCCAGGCATAGGGGGCTCATCACTGCCCAGATGACTGACTCACAGAGAAAAACACACAAACATGTGTACATATTCACACACTATCTCTCACTTTCTCTTACATGTGTGCACACATTCATATACTGTACACATATACAAACACACACACAGATTTCTTTCTCAGTTTTCTCTAATCCATGTGCTGAATCCTGAGCTAAATCTGAGTGTGTGGTTGTTCTTCTGTGTATGTGTGTGTATGTTCTCTTAAAGATGAGACTCCAACTAAACATTGCACAACCAAGCAAAACACAGTGTGTGAATGCAAGCCAGGCTATAGGCGCCCTGATAAGGGGTCTGAGTGTGTAGAGGACAGAACAGAAGCGACTGCAATGACCGAACCTCAGTGGCCATCAACCATATCAAAGCCAACTCCCAAAGGCAACAACAAGTCACATGGTAGAGTTTCGGTTTATGTCTTTTAAAGTGTCACACTTTACCTCTGCACGCTGGAAGGTACATTTTATTAAAAAAAAACCTTTTGAAAACATATGATATGTTAGGGGGAGCTGTGATGCTTGTTCACTGCTCTAGTTTTCTCAGATTCTTAATGATGAATTTAAGAATGATGAGTAAAAGCTCCCCTTCTTTCTTTCTTTCTTTCTTTCTTTCTTCTGGGTATACTTAGTGCCAGATGCAGTGCTTCTTCCAGTGGTGCTGACTGTCTGCGTGTGCATCCTTCTCTTCATCATCGTCACTAAGCTAAAAAAGCTGGAGCGGTTTGTTTGCTGCGTGATTGATGGTATGTACTTTGAGTTAGGCTTCCACGGTCTACGCTATCCTGGGGTGTACCATTGTACATGGAGAATCTTGAAACGTATTTTATAGGCTTGTCCTAAAATAAAATTGTAAGCCCCGTGCTAAAGACAATAAGTAATATGTACACAAATCACAGTTTCATCTGGTTGTTGTTTTAAATGTTTTGAATGCCGTTTGGCAGCATATGTTTGGGTTCATTGAGCACACCAATGTCCCTTTACGAGATGCTTTCAAATCACTATATTTAAACTACTAAAAAAGGCTTAACATGGCATATCACACATATTAGAGTGGCACAGGACCTCCCACATAAACTGATATATTTAGACCTACACTAGGTAGGTGCGCTGTTCACAAACTGTATGTACACCAAAGATGTTGTCAGTGCTCAATTTTATGTGTAGGGACTAGGACAGTCTATGTCGTCGACCCTTTTTAATATTTTAAAAACGGTCATTTTGATTCCACCAGCAAATTGGCACTGGTCTTGGCGTCATATTTTTTCTTTTGAACAACAGTTGTGAAAATCACTCTTATTATAGATTCAGCTAATGTTTTACTTTAAGCAGTTAACTTTAAAAGACTGGAATATAGTAACAAAATCAGTGGGGTTAAGGGGCGTTAGGTGGAATAGTGTTGTTGTGTGGGAGTGTAAGATTAGTAAAATGTTCAGATGCAATAATATCCTTGTGGCTTTAGTCTGGCAAAATAATGCTAAAGTAATGCCATGCAGTGCAGTTTTTAACAATAGCATTAAATGCAGCGCATCCAATTATGCCACCATATTGGACATATTTATCTTATAATGTCAGTTATACCCGACAGATTCTACATCATTGAAAGACACACAGAGCACCGAGGACGAAGCTTTGCCCATACAGGAAGTGTGTTCACACCTCCAAGAACCTTGGGAAAAAGATGGACTGGAGTCCATCATCTCTGTGAACTCATGCACACACACACACTCATGAACTCATGTTTATGCACACACATACACACACAAAATATTCACTTTCATGTCTCTCAGACATGTGCATGCACACACACACACACACACTCACACACACACACACTTTCATGCCTCTTAGACGTGTGCACACACACACATACAGGAATAGGTTTGCTGAAGCTTAGTTTGGTTTTATTTAGTTCAGTTTTACGAATTCGAAGTGGATAGACTATGTTGCCTGGAACACAATGAGACACTGAAGGACACATGGGCACACATGCAATAAATAAACAAACACACAAAAATACCTCCTATGCAAATGTAGTATATGTAAAAAATGTCTCTGTATAACTCTGTCTTAAAGGTTTTTACTGTATTTACACTTGTGATAACGAATGCTTTGGTGTGTGGATATAATTTAACAGCTTGTATGAAGGTAGATATGTTCCAAAATGCACGAGCGTGTAGATTCGATTTGAGGACTTGTAGAATAAAGGCATAGGTAAAATCCGTATGTGTGAATATTTTCCACAGGTGAAAATTTCAATCTGCAAGTTCACACATTTTTTTTCACGCACTCGTGTGTTTTTTTTTTCACTGTGACTGCAAATTTAACACGCACGTATATGAAAATAGGCATTTACAAGTTCAAATATTTGTTCTACGCATTCTCACATTATATTCTACAAGTCCTCAAATCGAATCTACACGCTCGTGCATTTTGGAACATATCTACCTTCATAGCTTTTCATGTATTATCTTTTGTTGTCAACTGCAGTCCTTTAATGAATGTGTGATGTGTGAGTGATGTACAGTCATATAACAATGCGAAGTTATCAATAAAATAATTTACAACATTTTTTGCAAGCTCTTACATCATACTATAAGCTTAGCAAGTTTCCTTAGACCCACAAAGAAAAAAACACAAGATTTTAAGACATACTCTTATCCTTAACAGCCATTTTTGTTTAGAGTTTCTGTAATGTTACTTACAGGAATGTGAGGAATGAGCCAGTATGGCAAATCATGTAGATGTCTAGTGCAGGTGTTTTCACAGGCATATTTATAGGAACGTGAAAGATTCTGGTCTTTGACTTTTCTTCCTAATGTAAAGCTATCATCAGTCAAAATATGAAGTTAACCAAACCATATCTTGCTTTTCTGTGCCAGACCCCAGAAGAATGCCAGTGGTCTAACATTACTGTAAGATTGTGCAATGATGCCAGACAAGAGGCAGTGCAAATTCAAGCCCTGGTTTAGAAAAAAAAACATATTAGATAATGTCAACTAAATTTAAGTGGTTCATTGCAAATGTGGCATGTACATGTATACAAACAGAAAAGATGTACACTTATTCTTTAACTGATAACACAAATTAATAATAATAGTGCTATAATTGTATAATTTAATTACACATACAAGACAATTACACTTTTTTTTTACTAAACTGTTCCATGTAACAGCTGGGGCAAGACTCCAGAGGTATGTGCTGCTGCAAAAATCATCATTTACAACTAAAGGAAGAGGGGTGAAAAATTCAGGTTGTAGAAAATAAACCTGCACTGACAGCTCCTCCACCACATGCCCACAGTCTATCTAAACACATCTATTTTTAGTGAATGAAGATATCAAAGGAAGTGACAAAAAAAGCTGAGGGGAAATGCACCAAATGTATCATTCTTTAAATCAACATCCCAGACGGCCTGAAATGGAGAGTCAGCAGGAACAAAACATATTTTGGACAATTGTGAGCACCAAGTTGTTAGAAGTTTAGATCTTTTTTTCTCCCTTTATCTCTCTCTCTTTCTCTCCCCCCGCCCCCCTCTCTTTCTCTCTGCCTCTCTCTTTCTTTCTCTGTATATCTGTGAGTGATGGTGCGGTTCTCACGCTTCTCTGGCTCTTTCAGCACTCCTCTTCTTTAGACACATGGCTCTCCTTCCCTTGCTCTTGAAAGGGCAAGGATGTGTCCTCTTCGCTACTCTCTTCCATGGACAGAGGGATAGGAGAAGGAGGAGAGGGAGTTTCTCCTCTCTCAACCCGTGGGTTGCCATTCTTTGCACATTCCCGTTCCTCACAGCCTATTACTCCTCCTTCTCCTCCTCCTCCTCCAGCCCCAAGGCCAAACTGGTTCAGTAGACTGACAAAGACGGTGCTTGGATGGTGTATGTACAGGGGACCTGAGAGACAGACAGTCAGATGAGAAGAGGGGGGAGGAGAAGAAGGCGAGAACCACAATTACATGGGATAGATAGATAGATAGATAGATAGATAGATAGATAGATATTTTTGTTACTGTTCACCTAACAAGTGCTGAACCTGAAATGTAACTACTGAAGATATTCAAAACAAGAATATCTCCAACCTTACTTAACTTCACAACACTCACACATGTCAAGACAGCCAAAATAAACATTCAAATGTCTTTTTCAAATGTCTTTCTAACTGATTATTATTTATGTTCCAGTCTGTTTAGAAGCAGAACAAAACACCATCCAAGTAGGCCCTGACTGTATTAACCTCTGTAATAGCCACAGAAATAGAAATGGATTGTACCAAGATGAACTCAGACTAGATGTGCGCATCTTATTCTATTCATTCTAGCAGCAATGAGAGGAGTGTTTTACCCAGAGTGCCTGGCTGAGACATGGCTTGGCTGTGGGTGGGACTGACTGATGGTTGTGGATCAGGGTGACACGATTGGCAGTCAACCGTAGCCACAGGCCATCTGGGCTTGTGCGTTGTAGTTTTGTTCATGGCTGCCTGTGAAAGCAAAGCACAAATTCAGAAGTGTATGTCAGGTTTCTTAAAGTATCTTAAGTAGTTTGTAAAACACTACTCTTACAGGGATGTCAAAAATAAGACCCAAGAGCAAAATGCTGCCCTTCACATAATTTCATGTGACAAGATTGAAAAAGCTTTAAAAAAAATGGATGTTATGTGGTCTGTACAAGAAAAACTTATTGTGTTTGTGCAACACATTAACCTACTGGCCGCTCCATATGCACAGTATTTCACCTTTGAACTCAACCAACTGAACATATATCAGGCAGCTGAACTGGAGGACGAATTAAGTATGAGGGAAACAGAGCACAGAGAAATTAATTATAGGCAACTGGACTTATTGGGAGCTTGAAAACGTCTATCTTTTTTTCCCCCAGAAAGCTTCATCAGTTCTAACTAGAGATTGGATGCAGTCTATATCTTCTGGCCTGTGGGTGTGAACTTTAGACCACACCCCTCATGGTGTCACACATTGACTAATTAACACAATTAGTCAGTGCATGACATGAATCACCCATAGTCATAGTCAATGTGTAACCCTAGGTCATTAGGATCACACCTAATGTGTGCCACAATGTGACAATCCTAATACTCATATGGCCAGTGGTAAAAATTAGTTTGACACCCCCGTTTAAGAAGATCATAAGCATTATTGTTTAAAAAACAAGCCTGTGAAGATTCTCATTCACCCAGGTTATTGAAGTCAATCTTAAAAAAGCACTTGCAGATTTTTCAATGTAAGACCATATTTGGGAAACACACAGGAAAGCCAAAGATACATTGGTTATTGAGGAATCAGGCCCTATTCAAAAAGTAGACAGCTTGGCATCAAAATTGACTATGATTGTTGTTGTTTTTGTTTTTGTTTACTATGTAAAGTACAGGCTTTTCTTCCAAATTTTACACACTTACTTTATCCTTGCCTTGATAGCAGCTCCTCAACACTGAAAAACAAAATAGGAGACTTACAGTTAGCTATGACTCTTATCTTTCCCTTGGTACAATTTAAAGAAACAAACACATGCACATGCATAAAAATGCGCGCGCACACACACACATACACACACACACACACACACACACACAAGCCAATAGTTGTAATCCAAATGAAACTTTAGATAAAACTTACACTGCTTAAGGCAGAAATCCTCTCTTCTGTGACTGTATAACAGGGCAAACAGGATGAGAAGGGCAAATACTGAAATGCAAATCACCACCAAGACCATCCACCACTGCATTCCTGCATGATTTATAACATAAAAAGTATTGTAAATATATTATATGAATGTTATTTATACATATGTTAAATAAATATGTTATTTATATATATAACATATATTGCATGTTCTCTTTCGTTTCGAAGCCGAAACGTACGAATGGATGATGCCTATCATCTCCTACTTTTTCTGAAGTCAACTTTAACCAACCCTTTGAAAAAAGGGCAGTAAGCGCTCTGACGCGCGCAGGCAACTACTTAGACAGCCCTGCGTGACGTCAGAAAGTCTATATATTGACTGCGCTTACGCTTCAGGTCCTCTTTGCCTTTTTCACCTCGCCTACTGCGTGTGTTCTGAGTCACTCCGTTTGCTTTCGCAAATATTCTTAAAAATCAACGGCTTTTTGAAAGCCCACCACAACAGTTTTTCAAAACTTTCCGGAATCCATCCTTCTCAAAGTCACTCACGTCGGTCCCTACCTGGTACCAAGAGTCGTTGGATGGCAACGCTTAGATGTCTCGACTGGAAACGGCTAATGGCGGCTGCCGACCGCCATACTGTCTGCTTCTGCCTTAGGATGGAACACGCCACTGGTGTTCTCTCAGCCTAGCTCCGCTGTGATCGGCTGTCTCCCGCGGCTATCTTGAACAGGGCAGCCTTCTTCGTGGGATCGACCAGAGGTGCAGGGGCGTTTTTTTCCCCCGCTGACGCTGGCATTCTCCCTCCCCTCCCCTAGCCACGGCCCAGCTTGCTAGCTCTTCAGCTAGCCCTATCGGGGCCTCCTTGCCCGTGCGGCTGGTTCTCCGCACCACGCTGAAGAGGTGGATGACCCCGCCATCGAAGCCGTCATTGAAGATGGGGTCACCTCCCTCCTCTCGACGACAACACGGCCGGCAGCCAGCTACCTAGCTGCTAGTCCCTAGCCAGCTAGCCACGGCTCAACCCTCTAGCCTTTCAGCTAGCTCCTTCAGGGCCTCCTTGCCAGTGCGGCTGAATCTCCCACTTTGAAGAGGCGGATGGCCCCGTCATCAAAGCCGTCGATGAAGAGGAGGTCTCCTCCTTCCTCTCGGCGCAGACTAGGAGGCTAGCCGCCATTGACTCGCCGCCGCCCGGCCAGAAGACTCTTGCCGCTCAGCTTGCTAGCGAGCTAGCTCCTTGCCACTCAGGCAGCTAGCAGGCTAGGCCTGCGCTTGCCTCAGCATGGAGGAAGCAGTGCCGTTGGCCTTCTGCGCCTCCCCCGCGTTGGGGGCGCTGTAGCAGGAGGTAGGCGCCCTCGTCTGTCACGCCTGCTGCGCTGCAGACGCGCGCAGCCTGGCAACGCTCACGCTCGTGTGGACGTGCGGTCTCAGCCATGTGCCCGTCGAGCCAGGAGCGACGCAGATGTCAGCAGCGATCCTGAAGCGAGCGCTGGTGTGAGGCAGGCTATGACGCGCGGCTCCTGCCCGCTGTCCGCTCTGCCTCTGAGTGCTTTAAAGGGCACGGGATTTCGTTCTGCAGCTCTCTCCTCAGAACGTTTCCCCCGCTTCACGCGCCCGCGCGCAGCAGTCCAGGAAGAGGGCTGACACCCAGGCCGGCGCCAGCATCGGGTCAACAACAGCCTTGGCAACGCTCACGCTCGTGTGGACGTGCGCTTTCAGCCACGCGCCCGTCGAGCCAGGAGCAACGCAGACGTCAGCAGCGATCCTGAAGCAATCGCGGGCGTGCGGCAGGCTATGTCACGCGGCTCCTGCCCGTTGTCCGCTCTGCCTTGAGTGCTTAAAAGGCACGGGTTTTCGTTCTGCAGCCCTCAGGTCATAACGCTTCCCCCGCTTCGGCGAGCCTCTCTGATCTTGCGCCCTCGTGGGCGCTGAGTTTGCCTTATTCATCAGCACTCCGCACACACGCTTCTTGCAGTCTGACGCGTTGCCCAACCCATTCGCCCCCAGGCAATGGACGAGCGTCACGTTGGAGACGGTCGCGACCAGAGAGCGCTCTTCAGCCTCTCTCGCCGCTGTATGTCTCGCTTCTCGCAGACTCACGCGTTACCCAGCCATTCGCCTCCGGGCAATGGTCCTGTGACGCATCTGAGACGGCCGCGAACAGAGAGCGCTCTTCAGCCTCTCTCGCCGCCCTCGCCGCCTCGGTTAGTCGTTTCATCGCCAAGATGCGAGCAGAACAGTCCGCTCACTATCAGCTTACGCATGCCGTGCGCTCTGCGCCTTGCGTGACGTCACGCCCCAGCGGCGCCCAGGTGGCGCCAGGGCTACTACTGACATCGCGACCTGAGCAGTGGGCGTGCGGCGCGTCGGAGGCGTTCGCGGTCGAGAAGCGCTCCCCAGCCTCTTTCGCCGCCCTCGCCACCTCTGTCAGTCAATTTATCGCCCAGGTGCGGGCGGAGCTGTCTGCTCAGTCAGACGCATCTGCCATCGCACGGCCGAGAGACTTCTCCCTCTTCTACACAGACATCGCTGACGCTCGCTCCAGGTCGGCCGCCCTACGGGGCGCCGCGGGTGATGTGTGCGGCTCGCCAGCCACGCGTGAGCGTCAGTGGGTCTCACACACGGTCGGCTTGCCCTCAGCCTCCGCACTATGACGGGTGTCTGTCCTGTCAGTCGAACGCTCTTCAGCTTCGCGGACAGCCTCAGTCACTGACCTTGGCTCCCTTAGTGCCACTGGGGGGCAGCATAGCACTTCGTTTGTCTTTGCTGCCTCCTCATCACGCCTCTCTGCTCAGGCAGAATTGGGCGATGTGCACGACGTCACGTTGGGTTCTTTCAACAGTGTTGAAAGGCTATCAACTACAATTCAGGTGGCCACCCCCCCCCTTCAGAGGTGTCATGGAGTCAGTGGTGCCCTCAACCAGAGCCCCTGCTCTCAGACAGGAGCTTTGCGATCTGTGAGAAAGGGCGCTATTCAGCGCATAGATCCGACGCTTGCGCTCGCTTCGCCCTATTCTAGATCTCAGAGCGCTCTATGCTTCGCTCAGGCCTCTCACCTTTCGCATGCTCACGGGGCGTATGGTGGCGGAATCAGTCCGCCAGGGGGATTACTGGTCACCATAGACCTTCAGGACGCCTATTTCCACATAGGCATAGTCCCAAGGCACAGGCGTTTTCTACGCTTTGCCTTCGAGGGCGGAGCTTACGAGTACACAGCCCTCCCTTTCGGTCTGTCTCTAGCACCTTGGTGCTTCACCAAGTGCGTGGAGGCGGCGATCGCTCCTCTACGCGCACAGGGTATCAGACTCCTCAATTACTTGGACGACTGGATGCTGCTGGCGGATTCCAGACAGCTCCTAACGTCACAGGTTCACACTGTTTTGCGTCACCTGCACGATCTGGGTTTCTTAGTAAACCTGAACAAGTGCATGCTCTCTCCCTCTCAGGAGGTCGAGTTCTTGGGCGTGAGGCGGACTTACATTTACATTTATGCATTTAGCAGACGCTTTTATCCAAAGCGACTTACAAAACGAGGATAACAATCAAGCTACATAGCAGAAACCTTAAGGAGCATAGTGCTAGGGGATAGTGCTTCAGTTCATTTTAGTGCTAGGATAGAAGATGTTCTCTGAATAGCTGGGTCTTTAAGAGCTTTTTGAAGGCCTCCAGAGATGGCCCTGTTCTGATTGTTTTTGGTAGGTCATTCCACCAGCGTGGGACGACACATGAGAAGAGTCTGGATTGCCTTGGGCGAGGTGCCGGGACTGCCAGTCGACAGTCATTGGGGGACCGGAGTTGTCGGGGGGTAGCCTGAGCTTTTATGAGAGCGCTTAGATAAAAAGGGGCAGATCCTCTAAGCACTTTGTAAGTCAGCATCAGTGATTTGAATTTGATGCGAGCTGCCAGAGGTAACCAGTGGAGTTCGATTAGCAGAGGGGTGACATGCGTCCTCTTCGGCTGATTGAAGATGAGACGCGCCGCAGCATTTTGGATCATCTGAAGTGGCTTGACGGCACAGGCAGGAAGTCCTGCCAGAAGGGCATTGCAGTAGTCAAGGCGTGAGAGGACCATAGTTTGAACCAGCAATTGGGAGGCTTGTTGAGTTAGGTATGGTCTGATCTTTTTGATATTGAATAGTGCGAAGCGGCAGGCCCGGGCAACAGAAGCAACATGGTCATTGAAGGTTAGCTGGTCGTCAATCATAACACCTAGGTTCCTGGCTACCCATGAGGGAGCAAGAGACAAGGAGCCAGAGTTGATGCAAATGTTGTGGTGAAAAGTTGGTATAGCTGGGAGGACCAGCAGCTCGGTTTTTGAGAGGTTCAGCTGGAGATGATGGTCTTGCATCCATGCAGAGATGTCAGAGAGGCAATCCGAGATTCGCGTTTGGATGGTTGGGTCATCGGGTGAGAATGACAGATAGAGCTGGGTATCATCGGCATAGCAGTGGTAGGAGAAGCCGTGCTGGCGGATGATTTGGCCCAAGGAAGTGGTATAGATGGAGAAAAGAAGGGGACCCAACACAGATCCTTGGGGTACTCCAGTAGCAAGGTGGTAAGGCGCAGAGGTGTGTCCTAGCCAGGACACTTTGAACAGTCGCCCAGTGAGGTAGGATTCGAACCAGCAGTATGCATCACCCTTGATGCCCATGTTTGACAGTATAGACAATAGAATACTGTGGTTTACCGTATCAAACGCAGCTCACAGGTCAAGCAGGATGAGTACAGATGACCTTGATTCCGCTCTGGCTTCTTTTAAGGCTTCAACCACAGATGGTAGAGCTGTTTCAGTGGAGTGGCCGCTCTTAAAGCCAGATTGGTTGTGGTCGAGTAGATTCTGTTGGTTCAAGAATTCAGTAACCTGTTTGAATACCGCCCTTTCAATAGTTTTTGCAAGGAACGGAAGGAGAGAGACCGGCCTGTAGTGTCTCATTGACTTACACTCAATGAGAGCGATGCTCACTCTGAAGAGACTACAGGACGTCAGGGCGTGTCTACGCCACTTCAGACTTGGTGCCTGCGTTTCGACCAGGCTGTGTCTCAGACTGACGGGCCTCCTGTGCGCCGCGGGTGGCGCTGTCCCACTCGGCCTTCTACACTTATGCCCGCTGCAGCTCGCCTTAACGGAACTGGGTGTGTTCTCCAGGTCGAACCCCGCCCGTCGGATCTTTGTATCCAGACACATGTGGCTAGCCCTAGCGCATTGGCACAGCCCGTCGTCCTTCACCAGAGGCGGCGCGCTTGGCGCTGTAACCAGACGCATGACGATAACCACCGACGCGTCCAAGGGCGGCTGGGGCGCCGTCTGCTGCGGTCGCCCCGCCAGAGGGACGTGGGGCACAGCCTCCAGGAGACTACACATCAATGTGTTGGAACTCCTAGCTGTCTTTTGCGCTCTGAAGGAGTTTCTCCCTCTTCTCAGAGGAGAACACATTCTAGTGCGTACAGACAACCCCACAGTAGTGGCTTACCTCAATCGCCAGGGCGGCACACGCTCTCCTGACCTGTTTCGCCTGGTGTACAAGCTGCTCACCTGGGCCTCCCGGCACTTCCTGTCGATCAGGGCGTCGCACTTGCCCGGTGTACGCAACACAGGCGCCGACCTCCTTTCCAGGGGTGTTCCGCGTGCAACCGACTGGCGCCTCTGCCCAGCCGTGGTGCACAGCCTCTGGTCCTGCTTCGGGCGGGCACGAGTTGATCTTTTCGCCTCAAGCGAGAACGCTCACTGTCCTGCGTGGTTTTCACTGGAACGAGATGCGCCGCTAGGGTCGGACGCGCTGGCACATCCGTGGCCGCGACGTCTGCTCTATGCTTTTCCCCACTTCCTCTGATGCGTCAGGTATTGGCCAGGATCAGAGCAGGGGCGCACAGGGTGATCCTGATCGCCCCCCATTGGCCATCTCAGAGCTGGTTCTCAGATCTGGTCTCGATGCTGGATGGCCAGCCGTGGACCCTCCCAGCGAGGAAGGATCTCCTATCCCAGGCCTGTCAGCCGCAGTTGTAGAGACTGTTCAAGCTGCTAGAGCTACGTCCACTAGGTCGTTGTATACGCTAAAGTGGCGTGTGTTCAGCACATGGTGCAGAGACAGAGGCTGTAATCCTCTAGTCTGCCCTATTGGCGAGTGAGAAGCCGAAATGTACGCTTCGGGCCTCAAGTCGCCGACGCTGGCGAGCTTGGCAAAGAGGACCTGAAGCGTAAGCGCAGACAATATATAGACTTTCTGACGTCACGCAGGGCTGTCCAAGTAGTTGCCTGCGCGCGTCAGAGCGCTTATTGCCCTTTTTTCAAAGGTTGGTTAAAGTTGACTTCAGAAAAAGTAGGAGATGATAGGCATCATCCATTGGTACGTTTCGGCTTCTCACTCAGAGAACCGAGGATACGTTAGTATCCGTAACGTTTATATCTGAGATATAAACCAGTAGCAGTGGGAGCAATAACTGTACTGTACTGTAGCTATTGGTCCAGGGACTGTAGCAAGACACAGAGGTACTGTCCTGTTGTAGTTATTTGGCCCGTTGGACTGAAGGCACTGTCCTGCGACACTTAGTCACTGTCTCATGGCACCCAGGCACTGTCCCATGCACCCATTCGCTTGTTTGAGCATTCATTTACTGTACTGTTGCAACTTGGGGTTAAGGTTAGTGCTGGGGATGGTCCAGGTTG
>JAGFZM010001395.1:101562-111562 GCA_017657215.1 Limnothrissa miodon | reverse complement strand
AGTAAGTTTCTCTCACAGGATCGAAAGACTAGATATAATTATTTCACCTGAAATGAACCCGTTTTTTTTTTCTTTACAGCTCAGACCACTCAGCAGCTGAAGAACATCAGGTGGAAACACAGCCTCACACCTGTGCACCACTAGCTGTGGAGACCACAGCGCACGCAAACTGCTGACTGTAAGGGCAGCAACCCGGCACAGTTAGAGGAGAGGAAAAAAAGAACAACAGGAAGTCAGGTTCTGAAGACTAAAGATTAGACAGGCAGGTATGGTAGAGGATGTGGTTATTCTTCTGAAGGGACAGAGAGAGAGAGAGTGACAGAGAGAGAGAGAGAGAGAGACAGAGAGAGAGAGACAGAGACAGAGAGAGAATCCAGAGATGGGTGAAGAGATAATGCACAAATTGCAGAAATGGAAATAAAGGAAGCGGGGAAAAGGGGCGCACCAATTTTCTTAAGAAGTGTCAGGTAAAATGGAAATACCAACCCCCCCCCCCCCCCCCCCCACCCCCCTCTCTTTTCTTCTAAACACATTCTCCCAGACACACACACAGTTTCCATAGAGAACTCTGCACATCCACATCATCTGCGTAAGCCAGACGCCCTTGGGGCTCCACACTTACCTGGATCGCAGACCAATTGGTCCTATAAGGGTGAAGGAAGGAACCAGAATAGAGTCAAGGTCTTAACAGACAGAAGCCAAATTATCAGTTTAACTTGAGTTTACACTAAGCTGTCTGAAAAACATTGCAAGTAAAAGCGTGTGTACCACAGGGTGAAGCAGAGTCTCATGGGCCACCAGTAGCAACTGAATCATAATGAATACACTCACTTCCATGCTGTCAACAACAGTCAAAGAAACAAACACTCACTAAAAATAACTTCAAAAAATAACAATGCAACAACAGATACTCAGAAACTCTCATCATTAATCCAGTGTTAGATGCAAGAATGTAGTCGTATTGATCATGTATGACATTTACTGGATATTAAAAAAACTTTTAATAATGCTTTATTTTTTTTATAAATATCATTAGTTGTGTATTACTTTGAATGAATCAAACATCATGACCAAATCTACTTTAGGAGACTGGTGAATATGAAACATTAAGAACCTATAAACAGTACCTTAACAGTCAGCTGCAGGCTCCGTCATTAGATTTCAGTGTGGCGATGTAGATGTGCGATTGTTTTGTCTACCGTTGCAGGTTTCACTGTGTGCTGATGCTCTTCCTTTCTTCTTTTTTCTCCCTCCCCCTCATCCTTGTTCTTCGCTGTATCACTCTTTCCATATCTCTTTCTCTTTATTTAATTGTGCCATTCTGTTCTTTTCTCAGATTTCCAGCATCCTCTGACATGTGCTTCTTTACACTGGTTTTATTTCAGGCAGCTTTTACTGCACTAGTCCTGTGTGTGTGTGTGTGTGTGTGTGTGTGTGTGTGAGAGAGAGAGAGTGGGAGAGAGAGCGCACAAGAGAGATTACATTCAGGCGTATGTGTATGATTTTTTGCATAGGTAAAAAAAATACACACTTTCAACTAACAAAAGTTAGTGTCTGGGCTATTTACAGTTGACCAGACTTCATATAATGAGTTCAGTGAATCAGTCAATCTCAGGTTTGGTCAACTGAAAAAAGTTAGGCAGCTGGGACACTAACTTGTGTTAGTTGAAAGTGTGTATTTTTTTTTTACAGTGCATAGATGTTTTAGAACTCATTTAACATCAACCATACAGTTCTTAACTGTTTTAACATCTTGAGAGTTCTACGTAAGAGTCAGTTCATCCTGTTTTTTTTATAAAGATATCGACCACACCTCGAGCTTGACCAAAATAGTAATAGCAGCGATGCTGTATGATTAGCAAAAGTTGCAAAACATGCAAATACACACACACACACACACACACAAGACAGCAGTAGTCGATATCATTGCTCAGAGGTGCCTTTATTCTCAGGTCTGTTAAATGCTTGTCTTTCAGTGCTCTTGCATTTATAAGCTAGCGGGTCCTTTTTGCGTCGTCTTTGAATTACTTACACGTTGATTTAAGCCCTGTCCCATGCCAAATACACCTGTCCACACTAGTCCCATCCCTACCCATCACTTCCTCATGCACATTACTAGGCTCACCTGAGGGCAGGAGTGGGGCATTTCCTGAACCCTGCATGGGGTGTTGGGACTCATGAAAGGTGGGTAAATACAATAGCTGATGGCACACACTATCAAGTAGAGGCGTGAAAGCTTTGGATCAGTCAGGATACCCCAAAAGTAACCTGATATTAAAGGGCTGCCCTGTTACATGGTTTATTTAAGTGTAGTAACAGGTACTTCACCGAATACATAGTTAAACAATCAGTACATTGTATTTACTGTATGTCAACACAATATGCACATACATGTAAGAAAAGCATTAGGAGCTTGCTTGCTAAGATCAAGGTTATAGCGGCAAGGGACATTCAGGGGTTGCATTAACTATATGTAAAACACCTTATTACATACTTAATTACATTGTTATATCTCTTAATGTACGGGGACAGCGACTCACACTGTCACTATTCCGAAGTGTAAAAACATTCCGGAACACTGTTCCTGTATGATCTAAGATTGCACACCTCTATCAACCATGTATGTACCCAACCAGTGTATATACTTCATAGCAACGTAAAGGCTCCCCTTGACAAGGAGCCGACGGCAATGTTCATCCTTTCTGTTGGTCATCTCGCATATGCTTAACATGCAAACACCACCTAAAATCCCAGACAGGAGTGCTTTTGACAGAGACGGCAAACATTCTTGCATATAGCCAGCATTTTGATAACATCCGTTACAATTTCCATTGAGTATAGTATCATGACAGTCATATCATAACATCATGTATAGAGCATTCACTTTTCTTCTTTATTTTTTTTAACTGTGATTTCTTTTACACACTTTGGTGATGATTTTTCAAAAGAATTCACTTATTGTTTTGAGAACATTATGAAGATGTGACGGGAAATAGTCCTGTACTGCATTTATTGAAGCAGTTTTTTTCACGGTTGGTTTTGTTTCCTTGTGCACTAACTGCATGTTTACATCTAAAACTTTGTGCAAAGTTGAAAACTGACATACGACTGGTTGGGAAGACATTCAATCTATGTAAGCTTATTGGTTCAAAAGGTTCAGCATTCTTCATGTTGCAGTCAAACAATAAGTAAACTCCTTTAAAATAGATAAAATAGTTATCCTCACAAACACGCAGAAAATAATGAGCTCACGCCATCATGCTTACAGTATATGGCCACTCACCCAAAGACACACACACACGCACACGCACACACATCCAGTCAAGCATAATTGTAAATTCAGAAAATAGCATAAAACAAAGCCTGGAATATTTTCTTTAGGCTTTTAAATCGAGACTGCTGTCAGGAGCTACTGCAATTATTTATATCCCAGAACTGCAACTACACTCCACACTCCAAATAAAGTTTAGGATTAACTACGGTATGGTAAATAAACAAACTGACTTAAGGTAATTCATTTTGGTACCTGATTACACTGAGTTTCGGTTCTATTTATATAGTTCCTGACAGCCTTACAGATCTCTCAATGTTTGCATGTCAGTGAAGCATTTCAGCAGCGCTTCCTCGTTAAGAAAACAAACTAAAACATTATCACCTAATTGTAATATTGACACCCAAGAAAACTGACCTATTTTACAATTGTCATAAATAGAAATCAACATGAAAAATGCACATGTTTTTACCTTACAATAAAATGAAAACTTTTAAGAAAGCTTTAAATGAAAAACTACACATTAACACCACGATGACCTCATAGCATTTGGCTGTTGAAGAGTTGCCCATCGGTGTCATAGCTTCACTCTGGGTTACATTAAAAGCTGCTGCAATGTTTTTTATTATATTTTCTAGTTGCTTTGATCAGCACCGCTGTTAAGCTCCAAAACAGATTAGAATATAGGAACTGAGCACCATTGAGAGTTTGGCTTTCATAGCAGATATAAGCGTGACGTCCATTGTGACCTCAACAACCTCTACATTTTGGCACGCGAGAAACAAATATATTCCTGTGAGTTGAAGCATGGGCTCCTCCCAGACAACAGCTTCTCATCAGAGTGAAACAAACAAAAACTTGTTAACTTATTGATTTTTTTTCTTTCCTGAGCAAAATCCACTCTTGGATATGGCATAATTCCTTATTTTAAGAGTCCCTACCCAGTACCAAGATGCTCAGAGACACTGTACACATAACGTCTCGGCTACCCTAGTGGTAGCCTCGGTTCTCTGAGGAGTCCCGCAGACATATAACACTTTGGGAAATTCGCAACTTATAGGCAGGGGCCTGCGAGCGGTAGCAGGGGTGGCGCGGGTAGCGTCCGTGTCCACCACACAGCCGTGCGCTACGCGCATGCCCAGTGGCCGGCCGCTGTGCGGACACGCCCTCCTTGGGAGCGCACGAGGCTATGGGGGGTGGGGGGGGGGCTGGCTGTCCCTGAGTCAGCACCCATAGGGTAAGTGACGCTAGGGAGCCATGGGGGGGCAGGCGAAATGCGCACTTCCCTTGCCCAGCAGCGCGAGGCTGCCACCCTGTCAGAGCTCGAGGCGAGGCCTGTGGCACACAACGTCAGAGCTTGTACGAGAGGGGTAGGGGCAGAGGTACGCGAGAGGCTGCGAGAGTGGTTCCATAGGGCTGGAGGCGCGACTGAGGCGACGTCCAAGTGGAGCACTTACCTTCCCTGTCCAGCTGCGCGCATGCTCCAAACGCCATGCCGCTTAATGAGCACAGGCTGAGTGGGCACATCGAGGCACGAGGCTGCCACCCTGTCAGAGCTCGAGTCGAGGCCTGTCGCACACAACATCAGAGCTTGTAGGGGAGGAGGTGGGGGCAGAGGTACGCGAGAGGTACGCGAGAGTGGCTCCATAGGGCTGGAGGCGCGACTGAGGCGACGTCCAGATGCCCAAGAGGAGCACCCACTTCCCCTGTCAGCCAAACGCCAGGCCGCTTAAAGAGCACAGGCTGAGTGGGCACGCCGAGGCGGTGGTAGGGTCTGTCTGTCCCGTGGAAGCGCCCGCCGGGCAGATGCCGATGGGGACAGGGGCCCTATTGGGGGAGGGGGGGGGGTTCTAATTAATTGGGCTGCACTCTGCAATTTCTCACAAAGGATTCAATTACGTTTACAAATCGATTGAATTGTAAAATTGAATCACACAACAGATCAACTGAACTCAGGATGACCACATGTCAGACAGGGATTAGACCAGTACTCTATTACTGTTTATTGTTTAGGGCTGATGGCTAAAATGCACATAAGGGAAGTGGCATAAAGCCAACACAGGTATAACCCGCCAGTTCGTTTACCGAGAGTCTGACTTAATCAATTTGCACACACTGTCTAAAAACTGATTGAGCATTACCTGGGTCTCGAACCCGGGACTACTGCATGGCACACACGGAACAACCTGCTCAAGTCAAGTCAGAAGGAGTTCAGGTGTCCACCAGCGATCTGGGGCTCAAATCACGGCCGCAGCCGTGTAGAGAGAGAGTGTGTGTGTGTGCGTGCGTGCATACGGTGTCAGACTGAAGGGGGGGCGAGGCCACACCACGTAGGCTGAAAAACACAAGTGTTTAAGGCTAGCTCGGTATGTCTATGCCAAGCATAGCCGCTGCTTCTGGAGTATATCTCGGCTACTTCGTCAAGATGGATAGTGTATCCCGCTTCTTCATCAGATCCCTCCGCCTCCGGGACCAAAGCAACGGGAGCGGTAGGCTCAAGGGAAGCTAACGTCGGTAAAGCCTGAGCTACTGTGACTGTTAGCTGGCTAGTCGCTAACTGCACGGGGGCCGAAGTCACCTGCGAGTCAAGCGGGGTGGAGGCCAGCAGGACCAGGGCCGAAACCACCGGAGAAGCTGACCACGAGGGAGCTAGCTGGCTAGCTAGTAACTAGTGGGGTTAGCCCCAGGCGCTAGCTGAGAGGCAGAGGAATCGTGGACCTAAGTCACACTAGTCGTCCGCCCAGGAGTGGTCGGACGAAATCCCGGAGAGTCGAAGACAGCGACACGGACCCCTAGAGCCCTCGGGTAGAGCTGGATACGACGCAGGATTCGCCACAGAGATCTGTGCAGTGCATGCACAAATAGTAGAAGCGGTGCAGGTCTTCGCACGGCATTGCCTGAGGCAAGCCTCGCATCTTCACACGGTGGAAGACATCCGCACTGTTTAAAGGCACCACGATTGGTTTGCCTCGGAGATAAAGCTGTACAAGCCTCGCGGATGCAGGTAAGAGCTTAAAATAAGTTTGGAAGAAGAGCTGGAGCTAACAGGTTAATGGTAGCTAGAAAAGCGCAGACAGAGTTCTAGGAACGCTGTCGCTGACGAAAAAAGATGAGGTCCAGATCTGTGCTCATGCCTTTATGGACTTCGTGACGTCTCCTTGGAGTCGCAAGCCCTCTGCTGGCATGCGCACAGCTTGCCTTTTTCTATGAAAAAGGTTGGTGGTAGTTTTCAGCGAAGTCACAACGAAGTTGCGAATATCCCAAAGTGTTATATGTCTAACGGACTGTTCTCATGCATGCTTGTCAGTTGTTAGTTTCTAAACCAACAGCGAGTGATTTAAGCTGATGGTCAGAGACCATACATACTAAGTGTGTAATACACCAACTCGTTAAAAAATCTCAAATCTCAAAAAAATCTCATATCTGATAAAGCACCAGCACACACAGCGACCCTCCCACTTCAACAACTGAAGCACTTTATGTCCGTTTGTCTGCCTCACATACTTCAAGATCTATTTTTCAAGTGCAGATTCATGTTTTCATTTTTTTTCTTTCTTTTCCTTAGCATAAATATAACTCCAGTCCTCCACATAGCGCTCACAGACACCAGAAAAGGTGTAGGCAGGGGAGAAAATAAGAACACAAGCTAATCAGTAGCTCACACAATTAACACGATTCACTTGCACAGGTGTCGACAGAAAATAATAATAAGTTAAGCGCTTCACAGGACTTGTGAGCAGTTTCAAGCCCTGGATTTATGTGTGGCAACAGATCTGGTCCATGTTAGCAATTCCACATTCCAAAGTCTGTCTGTACATATCCTTACTTAGCTGGAATTATGACATACACATTCCAGGAAACGCTTTGTTGCATCTGATGATGGCACCAGGAAATGCTTCTATCAGTGCAATCCTTATACACTGGGACTTGCTTATGCGATCAGCAATGCCAGACAAATCACACTCCAAAATAGACTGTGTCAGCCCAGTGCAGCTAAGACTGGTTCCCAAGCCCTTCAGACTGACAATGTGTCACACTTTGTGTTCTGTGTTCTCTCCGCCTTGCTGCAGCCTCTATGGCCCATACATGGGTTATAGATCACTCTTATAACACACACCAGCAATATCACACACAGCAAGACGGAGTGTGTAAAAAGCCTCAGTGTTCTGACCTTACCAAAGCTCAGCACAGCTCTTCACAGGTAGTAGCTGTGGATACTTTACTATATACAGTATACTATATACAGAGAGAGAGAGAAATAGAGAGAGAGAGACAGAAAGTGAGAGAGAGAGCATATATACCCCCCCCCCCCCCCCCCTTATTTACAATATACACATAGTATGATCCAGTGACGTGCTAAGATTCTGTAACCACTGGACACAGGATATGAAATCAGCAATGAAGATGTGATCAGTATGACTGTTATGAGTATGTGAGTAGGCTAAACTACACGGCTAAGATATTATCATACTGGCCTATTGTGTCTACGAGAGGCTGCGATAGATATAGTCATATTTGTGAGACCTGCATGTATGCATGTGCTTTTAGTGATATGGGGGGCATTTGTCCTAGAAGACTACAGGCTTGGGTTATTTTCAACTTTTTTCATTTAAGCCTGTAAATCTTACATTTAGATAACATAACAAATACTACCCATTTAAACTGAGACAAATAATAATCCATGATTCCAGCAAAATCCTCGGTCTTGTGATGACATTTTTAACAAAATATCATCATTTGACAAAATATAACTATGTGGATTTATGATGGGCACTATTTTCAAGTCAGTTCAAGTATCTTGAAATGAACTGCAGGCACATCATCTTTGAACCAGCCAGCAGAGGGCAGTCTCTGCTAAGGTGCCACATGTATGACCATAACACATATGCACACATATGTAACTTCCCTGTCAATACAAATAAAAAATATGAATCATAATTTTCACAGATGTTTCAGTTCATATCTTAAAATATATTTTCCTACCAAAACATAAACAAAGTTACTTGCTCTTCGAAAACTGGATGTATATAAACTCCTCCCAATCACATGTGCCAACCATGGGAAGACGAGCCAGTGAATAGTGCTGATGAGAATGATCCTGGTGAATTGGTGTGATCTGAGGATGGATGGTGTCTCGTCTGCTTCTCTTGGTCATGCTGGGGGATCCTTGACTGATGAGTACCCATGATTGATGAGTATTATCTGCCGGAGGAGTCAACAGATGGGCCCACGGCCCTCTCTGCCTCCGCAGGGCCCTCTTCCGTGTGACCTCCAGTAACTCCGGGGACTGGAGAGGGAGATTTACTGTGATGGCCGGGAAAGGAGGACAGAAAGTGAGGGAGAGAGAAAGAGAGAAAGAAAGAGAGAAGGAGAGAGAGAGTAATAGTGAGTTAATTTGAGAGAGTAAATAAATGAGATAGCTTGCATAGAGAACACAAGATGCTTGCATGAAGAATTAACATACAGACAACATGAAAGAGAAAAGGAGAGAGTGAGAGAGAAAGAAGGGGACAGAGAGGTAGAGAGAAAGAAATAGAGAGACAAAAAACTCAAAAAATTATTTACAGAGAACATGAGAGAGAAAGAGGGAGATAGATAGATAGATAGATAGATAGATAGATAGATAGATAGATACTTTATTGATCCGCGCGAGGGAAAGAAAGAAAAGAGAGGAAGAGAGAGAGAGACCTGTCTCCAGACTGAGTGATGAGTCTCCTGCAGGTCTCCATCTGTACGTCCAGTCCCCGCTTCATGCTGCACATCTCCATGTACTCGTGAAGGTGTCTGTTCATGTCCGACTTAGCCGTGGCTAACTCCAGCTGGGGAAGAGGGGAAGACGCCATGACTCATGCAGGCCCCCTTTTTCACACCCAAATTATTTCACCATTTATTAATTCATTATTTTAACATCTGTCCATGTCGTGTAGATAAACAAAGTCAGAAAACTGACAACATAAGAATGAAAAGAAAACATAGTACAGGCCTGTATCACTATCCGTTTTAATATTGAGAGTGTGCCTTTAGATAACATATACACACAAAGATGTACAACACACACACACACACACACACACACACACACACATATACTGTACAACAGCGAGAATTGTGAATATGTCAAACATGGAATAGTATTTAGCATAAAATACCATCTATTCTATATAACTACTGTGAAGGGCTAGAGTGATATACAGCAACAAAGGGCACATGCCTGGGACACAGGAATACATTCTGAAGTAAATGCATATAGAGAGAGACACATAATAAGAAAATGTGGGAAGAAGAGAGACAGTGACAAGTGTGAGAGAGAGAGAGAGAGAGAGAGAGAGAGAGAGAGAGAGGCAGCTCTGAGTGTCTCACCTCAATCTGGTCTATGGTCTCCTGATACTCTTTCTCTCTGGATTTAAACAAGCATTCAGTGTCCTTAATCACCTTCTCCAAACACTCCTCCTGCTGTGTGTAAAAGAAAATAGTAAAAGAAAAATCACATTCACAGCTGCCCCCCCCCTCCCCTCCACACACAAATCCAAACCAAATAAACATTGAAATAAAGTACCAAACGAAATAAAGTACCAAAAAGACTACTAATAACAATGAGTTAGTGTATGTGTGTGTGTGTGTGTGTGTGTGTGTGTGTGTATGCGTGTGTCTGTGTCGGTGTCTGTAAGTACATAGCCTACCAAGAAAAGCCTTGGTATGGTAGTCAGACCGAGGTGTGACAGAGGTCAC
>JAGFZM010001395.1:0-101162 GCA_017657215.1 Limnothrissa miodon | reverse complement strand
AGAGAGAGAGAGAGAGAGAGAAAAAAAAGAGAGGTAGAGAGAGAGAGACCTGTCTCCAGACTGAGTGATGAGTCTCCTGCAGGTCTCCATCTGTACGTCCAGTCCCCGCTTCATGCTGCACATCTCCATGTACTCGTGAAGGTGTCTGTTCATGTCCGACTTAGCCGTGGCTAACTCCAGCTGGGGAAGAGGGGAAGACGCCATGACTCATGCAGGCCCCCTTTTTCACACCCAAATTATTTCACCATTTATTAATTCATTATTTTAACATCTGTCCATGTCGTGTAGATAAACAAAGTCAGAAAACTGACAACATAAGAATGAAAAGAAAACATAGTACAGGCCTGTATCACTATCCGTTTTAATATTGAGAGTGTGCCTTTAGATAACATATACACACAAAGATGTACAACACACACACACACACACACACACACACACACACATATACTGTACAACAGCGAGAATTGTGAATATGTCAAACATGGAATAGTATTTAGCATAAAATACCATCTATTCTATATAACTACTGTGAAGGGCTAGAGTGATATACAGCAACAAAGGGCACATGCCTGGGACACAGGAATACATTCTGAAGTAAATGCATATAGAGAGAGACACATAATAAGAAAATGTGGGAAGAAGAGAGACAGTGACAAGTGTGAGAGAGAGAGAGAGAGAGAGAGAGAGAGAGAGAGAGAGAGAGGCAGCTCTGAGTGTCTCACCTCAATCTGGTCTATGGTCTCCTGATACTCTTTCTCTCTGGATTTAAACAAGCATTCAGTGTCCTTAATCACCTTCTCCAAACACTCCTCCTGCTGTGTGTAAAAGAAAATAGTAAAAGAAAAATCACATTCACAGCTGCCCCCCCCCCTCCCCTCCACACACAAATCCAAACCAAATAAACATTGAAATAAAGTACCAAACGAAATAAAGTACCAAAAAGACTACTAATAACAATGAGTTAGTGTATGTGTGTGTGTGTGTGTGTGTGTGTGTGTGTGTATGCGTGTGTCTGTGTCGGTGTCTGTAAGTACATAGCCTACCAAGAAAAGCCTTGGTATGGTAGTCAGACCGAGGTGTGACAGAGGTCACATAGTACTATGTAGCAAGGGATAATGTGTGATGAATGCGTATGCACGGCACTCTCCCAGCATGAGGTGGTGTCTGTGTCTGTGACGCAGGGCACAAAATATCCCTGTTCTTTCCCTAATTAGATTCCAGGGCAGGAATTTATATATATAGAGAGAGAGGGGAGACAAGATTCTGCTTTGTTAGTGTTATATCTGACTCAGAGCTTTAACACAGCGGCATACAACATGCCTCTGAATGACCCTTTTATTTCCACCCAAACCCTGATTTGGCCAGCAAGCGTGTGTGTCTATGAACGAGCGGCTCTTTGTTTTGCAGACAGCCTCAAGGGCATACTGTAATCTGTCCTTCAGGCCCACGTTGCTTATGTTATTAAAAGACAATTGAATGGAGTGTGCTCTCTGGCTAAGAGGCAAGGCCAGTCATGTTATTGGGTTTAGCTGGGGATGGTGTGAGACGTCAAAAAGACAGAAGGCAAGAGATGAATTAAAGAAACAAAGAGAGGGATGAAGTGTAAATAGAGCGTAAGCGGCTGTTGTGAGCTCTCAGGAAGGGTAGACACACGAAGCTGCTTTTGACAGGGATTTTGTTTTGTTGTCGTCCCCTAAACCCTCCCCACTCCCACCACCACCCTGACAATCACCATCTTAACAGCCCTTTAATGGTTTCCTTTAATCTCAGCAGGAAAAGCCTCATAAAAGCCCTGAACCATCAGGAGGAAAACTAGCTATTGGACCTGGATTTCTGCATACCACTTCACTTCAGATCAGCAGTGCACGGCAGGGGAGACTAAAACACATGCTGTTCAATTTTCAGCCAACCTAGCAAGCTACCCTGCTAACTGTATATCAAGCGTCCTGTTCACACCTGCTAGTAAGATGGATCTAAAGCTAAGTGATTATGTACTCAGAGCCAACTATTGATCCAATCTCAAAACTAAATTGTAGGAGGTACAGCATATGCTGTGGCCCATGACAAATGAATGAACAGGACTTTTAACAGCTTTTCAGGTTATAGTATGCAGCCCATGCTGTATATTTTACTAAACATCTGTGATAGCCTTGTGAAGGCATTGCCAGTTGTCAACTATGGAGCACAACATAACTGCCCAACCCTAAAACACCTTGTACAGTAGCGTTATATATTGAGAACAAAAAGCTGCAGTATGCTTAATTGTGATTTCAGTAGACACACCAATGCTGATAGATCCTGTTAGTTCAGGCATGCAACCCTAGCTAAGTCACATGATCTTAACTCGCCCAGCTGACTGTAGTGGGTGTATATACCTCGCCCTGTGTGTGTGTTTCAGCTGGCAAGGTGCATCCTGGGAAATCCTCCCAAAGAAGAAGGGTCTCCTCTGTCTCCTCCCAGGCCAGACTGTCACAATCATCTTCAAACTCACACTCCCTCCTGTCAAACACACACACACACACACACACACACACACACACAGACTGTGACAGACTGCGGCTCACACACATTACCTAAAGACCAGTGCACAGTACATTCATGTTGAAACCTACACAGAGGATGCCACTTGAGCTCAGGAACTAGGAAATGTGAGATCACATTACTTACAGTTGACATAACATCCTCTGCATTTCCTCATTGATCTGATTGGCTGAAGCGCTGCAAATGTCATCATCCTTTCCACCCCCACCTCCATCGCTTTCTGAGGTGCTCATTGGTTCATCTGTCTCACTGCTGCTGACCGGCTGAGAGGTTTGTTTTCGAGCGCGACAGTTGATGGGCTGACTGCTAGGAACCTGGTCAATTTTTAAAATTGGTCAAAAGAATAAAAACTTTGAACAGTGAACAGTTGAAACAAAACTACATGTAAAATGCAGTGCACTAAAAAAACCTTATGAAGTAAAATGATAAAGCTAGCTACTAAACAAATAGAAAAGGTAACAGCTTTTATAAGGTCAGATAAAAACCTGTACCAAAGCAAACTAAGACAGACAAAAAGGATATCACAGCATAGGGCTTAATGGTAGCAGAGTGGACCAGACTTTTTCACTTGGCTTGACTTTGAGCAAACCCTAGCTTTTGTTTTTGCAGTTGGGGGTAGAAACTTTGTTTTAACATTAACTTTAACATATTGATTCTGTTTGCTAACTGGTTGCTAAGAAATGTAGTTGTGGAAACCAAAGCCTTTGGGGAGAGCCTTAACCCAGACTATTACTGCAGCAAACTTCCATATTGGCTAGAACGTATTAGGTGGCACTAGCAAGCCTAATATGATGGGTCAAATCATGTGTGTGACTCAGTACCTGGAACATACTGATCATGTCCTCACAGTTCCTCTGCTGGGCCACATCGCACAGACGTGCTGTGATGTCGATGCGTCTGCAAATGTCCATGTCCACCTTCATGGCCTTCTCCTGGATCTTGCTCTCCAAGTCTGACAAATTCTGGAACAGAAATATACACTCTATAAACACACTATTTGGCAAATTGAGTGTGTTTGATCTTTGCCATTGTTTGGTCTGGCTGTCTGGTGTGTTCAGCCTAAGTTCTTATACATATATCTGACTCTTAATATCAGAGGCAAACATCATGAACTTTAGACCGTTTCAAACAGTAAAAACAACAAAGACAAAACAGTAAGTTTTGTTCTTAAACTCCTATGACACCAACTATGGCACTAATTATCAAATGTTCTATAAAGATCTATTAAAAATAGCCATATAATAGCTTGTGAGTGAAAGAAAAAGCACAAGTTCATAAGACAAAGCTGCACACTGATTTGATTTTTGGTTTGTTGCACATATGGCAGATTAAGTTCAAAATGCCATGGCGGAGGGGGGATTGAATAACTATACTGTAAACACACATATTAGATCCTCTAAAAAATAAGACAAATAGAGATGTGAGTCTATGGAGAGGAATCCCATGGGTGTCAGATTAGTTCCAATAACTGACAGGAAGATTAAAACACTAAGCACAAACAGTTCTGGGAATTTCAGAAAGACTACCTTGAAACGAAAGAGGGAGACAAAATGTCTGAATGCACACATAATATGCAGACACGCACAAAATACCCAAACAAATGTATCCATCCTTTGAAATATTTCTGTAAGATATGCATGTTAATGGTGGCTTGCTATCGATCGGTAGACCACACTGATCTGAACACTGACATGCCAGCCTAGAGTTACATGGAGGTCATATAATCCACTCATATGGCTGTGTGTACTATACACACATTGTTGTGTGTTGTACTCTCTACACATAGTTGTGTGTAAAGCGGAGATGCATGCACGCTTATGGAGATGTGTGCCAGCCCTACAACTGTTCAATAATGTCATAATAAATACATCTTTGACATATCAAGGAATCTGGGTAGGTCAATACGCACGCTACAGTCGGACCAAATGACTCAACTATTGATTTATCCACAAAAAGTCAAACAGGCAAATACATGCATGCAGTATATTACCGCCCATAAATTTGTCACACGGTTACAGCCGCAGTTACAGTCACAACAACCCTAGGCAAATGCTGGCACGATATACTTATCCTACCACTGAGCAATGAACATGAAGAGTAATGGCTTTGCTTTCTCTTTATTTTCTCTGTGCTGCCTGTGTAAGCTACTACTGGGGAGACTCACGTTGCTCATGAGGCCTTTGAATAGAACCAGCTCGGCCTTCAGCTGCTGGACCCGGAGCGCCAGCTCATCCTGGCACACCTCACTCTCCTGCAGGTCCTATGGGCAGGAGGGGTTACTGGGGTTAGCATCATACCAGTTACAGAGGGAGTGTGATGTGACAGATAAAGTGTATATCTCCAGCTATGAACCTACATGCACAAGTTTTTTTTGTACTGAAAAAAATGAGTTGATTCAAGTTAAACTGAATTAAATTGAATTGAATTGAATTGAATACCACCCGAGCTATACGGTGTCTGAGGAAAGGAGAGAATCTCCTGTAAATGTGTATGTTTAGCTTTCATCAACAACTAAGTGAAATAACTTAATAAATTAGATAAATTAGAAGATAGCCAATTAGAAGATAGCCAATCCTTTTGTTACCTCCAAATAACATTACAGGCCTTTGTGCTCTTCATTAGACCTATGTAACAAGACCACTGCCATTTTATTTAACTTCTCGTGATGTCTGATTTAACATCTAATGAAGCATAAAAAGGCTTGAAATCACAAATAAAAGATAAAGAAAAGGGAGCTGTAGTGAGAGGACATTGTCTTCTAGTTGGATTTATTGGGAAAATGGTTTAAGACTAAACCAGTCAATCATAATTCATCTTCTCCCAAAGCAACATTCCCTGTTCAAAGATTCATCATGCCCAAAATTAGAATGTTTTCCCAGCTTTATATACTCTATGACTATCTATCTGTTTACAGGTTTATTTCTGAGAACAGTATACCAAGTGTCATTCCTAACTACATACACCACAAAAAAAATATTTTCAGTGAGGAGAACACTGCACTTTCACCAACCCTTTGAATCTTTCCCTGAAGAATTTCTTAACCTCCCCCAATGTTACCCTAAACCTGCCAAAGCTGACACCCAAGGTTGTACACAGCATCATGACTAATGCAGGCTCAACACGCTTTATCCCCTCAAACGATTCAGCCCTAAGGCCCGAAAGTCCCAAACCCAAGTCAAAAAAAGCCTGTCGGCTGTATTCTTTTAGTAGTGTTACATCAGTGGTGAGCAGCCCTGAGCTGTGAACATGAGGCCAGAGGAGTTAATCAGATTCCAAGCAGGTACAGCTCAGCAATGTGTGCCAAGAACCGCACGAAGGAAGGACACCGCAGAGTAGCCAACAGGGTGGAGGCTGCTGCACCAAACAGCTTAATTACCGGCACAAATGAGTAAACAAGAGCGTCTCTGAGTGTGGGTGGGAGTGTCTGAGGGATAATTCTGAGTTTGTTTGAGAAAGGAATGTTTGGGGACTTGGTACCTCTTGAAGGTCACCGATTCTCTGTTGCAGATCCACCCGCATGGTGTACTCCTCTTCCCATCTAAGAACAAACGAAACAAGCATTTTAGCCTGAATAGTCTGAAGCAGGCAGAAATTGACATATCTACTATCACAAAGTGGTTGTGGATATGAAACTTAAAATAGATCTTTGGACCCCTGTTCTATACCCTTACAATAACTAATGATAATTAGATTATTGGTTGTTGGATTACTAATGTCACATAAACTAACTCTGTAATGGTACAATTCACATTATGTATGCTTGCATGTTTATCTAACTTGCATGTTTATCTCACTACAGAGAGAACAGGTGACAGGTGAAACAGACAGAGAGAGAGAGCTGGACTGTGGCACGTATTAACAAAGTCAGTCAACTTGAACCACTCAGCCTCTGCCTGTAGAACACAGCTTTCAGAGGCTCTACATTCTGGACTACAGTAGCTGCATTCAAAGTCGAGCCTGCAGACAAAGTACACACAACTGCCTCTTCACAGCACGCTCCACCCTTATGTAATGCCTGTTTAGCATTCAGCGACCTGCAGTGAGTTTCCTAAGCTCATTAGGGACCTATTTACTAACACCACTTAGCTGCCCACTACCAACTACACAGAGGAGGTGAATCAGTCAGATGAATAAAAAGGAATAATAATTAAAGAAATACAGACATGACATGGACATAGGAAAGGAAAAACATTATTTCATGGGAGAGTGAAATATGCATGCATTACAAGAAATTAAACAGAACAGAAATATGTAGACAGGGTAAGGAGAGAGAGAGAGAGAGAGAGAGAGAGAGGGAAAGATGGTGCGATGTGGAGCCACCAGCAGGTAGCAAAGGCAGCTAGAGAATGTGCTGCAATGCAGATACAGAGTGACAGTGGCACGCTAGTGTGTGCAGCTAGGCCAGGCTAGGCCAGGGGGAGGATGGCCTCCAGAGAGGGGGAAGGAGGGATGATGGAGGGGGGAAACATGCACAAGCAGTGGGGGAATGAGAGAAGGCGGTGGTGAGGGGGTCCTCCAAAGATCAGAGACTAAACAAAAATAGAGTAATATGCAAAACAGCAAGCTCAAAGACAGGAAATATAGAAGCCAAGAGAAAGTTGTAGGCAGACAATAAAAAAAAAAGAGAGAGAGAGAAAGATGGAGACAGAAAGCCAGAATTATAAAGGGACAGGATAAAGCACAAAACATAAAGAGAGGCAATGTTTGCCGGTTTGTTCTGACTCATACTGAATGTAACATGCTAGCTCAGCAGGAATGAAACTATAAATAACGCACCTAAAAATGTGTCCTGCCGGTGAACTATGGCGAAACTGTCATTGTACAGCAAGCCAAGACTCATCTCATAGGCCAGGGGGCTGTGTTCACGAGTCACATCAACTACCTCCAAGATTCATCCACTACAGTCCTGCACAAATTACTATTAACACCTAACACCTTACTAATAACACCTAAGTAAATTAAAATACAAATTGCTCTGTACATGATTCAGGTCAATGGTAATAACTACAGAAACCGTAGAGACTACAGGAACTACAGAAACTGTCAAAGCAATGCTTATGTTTTTCATCTCAGTCAGTCATAAACATGGATAGGAAGGACTATGTCATTATAATGATTTTCCTTAATTCAGTTACATGTCTAAAGTGTTTCAAGGGGTAAGAAATGCTAACTCATGCTCACACAGACCAGAAGGGCAGTTGACTATTTGTGCAACTGCGTGCAAGAGCAGGTTCAACAGAGCAGCTGTTTATATCTAATGATAGCATATCACTGTCAGCTGCTATAAGCCTACTTGACTTCCTGACATACTCAAAACCTAATGGCTGGAGGTAGTCTCTAATGGGGCAGCATGGGAGTTGTAATGCAAAACATTAAATACAATCAGATATTGAAGCGCTAATGTTTTTTTTTTTGACAGTTTGCAGACTCCAGCAGTGAGGAAATACAACTGTGTGCCCAGAAAATGCTACCTGCCCTATCTAACGAATCAAAAACCATATATCACCCTGGCCCATTATACGTGTAAGGAAAACAGATGGCTAACAGATGGTTAACTGATTCGAGTTTTTGCAGTGGCAGAATATCCTGAGATGTTTCATTCCAGCACTGCGTTAGCGGACAGCGCCCTGGGACTGGCTTTGCTGTTTGTGCCCTGACCGAGACAGATGACAGGTTTCTGCTGAGTTCGCTGCGGCAGCGGTAGCGCTTTGACTGGTCTGCAAATGCAAAGTGTTTACAGCAAGACCTACAGCCTACAAATCGATCGCTGGCGCACCTGCATAATACCACGTCTTTGGCAAGCACATTTCATTCTCAAATGCCGCCTAGCTTTAATAAATGTTTAACACTTTTACCTGCGTTTGTACTCGTCACGCTCACGTTTCACCTTGCCCAGGACATTGTAGAGTGCCCGTATTTCTGGTGTGATTGTGTCTATCTGGACACCGACCCCATCGGGGTGAACCCATGAGACACCAGGACTGGTCACCCTGGTTTCCATACCAGATCCAAGTTTGCGGGTGTGGTTATAAGACCAAATTGTGCCTGGCAGAAATCTTGGTGGGGGATTTGGTGAGGTCCCAGTGTGTGTACTAACGCTGCTAACATTGGGTGCGTTGTTGGAGTTGTTGGTGTTTGCGGAGGCCTCCGTCGGAGTTGAAAGGCTGACAGTAATGCTGGGATTTGCGTTCGAATTAGTATCCCCAGTGACTGAAGTTGATATTTCATCGTCACATTTATTAGTTTCCAGTTTGAGTACAGAAGTAAGAGGCGGCGTAAACAAACTGGTAGGCCGTTTAACCACATTGTTGGTGTTTAGAAAAGGCAGGGATCCAGGTCTTACTGGGATAGTCCCGACGAACCCAGTCTGAACACCAAATTCCCTTGTAGGTCCCCTTCTATCGTCACCACATCCGTTGTCACCACTGTTATTTTCAAGTGCTTGTTGTAATTGTTTCTCCAAAATCTTGTTTCGCCTCTCTAGTTCATGAACCTTGGCTAGAAAACAACGGAAACGCAAATTGAGGGTTTTCAGAACACTGATGTTGGATCCCAGGTCGTTCCTCAAGGCCATAGCTGCAGGAGGTTGCGCTGCTGTGCGGTGCAAAGAATTATGCAGGTTTGCCAAACCTGACTGGGAATACGCTGTCAGCTCCGGTCCAGAAAATGAGATGCTCTCTAGACCCAGTCCTGATTGATCGCCGAGGATGACGGACGGATCAGGACTACCCAGAACAGCTTCGGGCAAAAGGCCCGATGGCGAATCCGGATGACTCGGTTCCTCTTGATTTTGTTGCTGTTGTTGTAGAAACGCGTTCGGTCCCAACAAAGGATTCATGCTATTGTACAACCTAAAGCGCTGCAGATCTGGCATGAACACTGACTATAAGAAACAAGCGATTAAATAAATGAAGATCCAACAATGTGCCCTAGCTACCCCGATGCTGCCTTTAAGGCTCAGTCAACGCCGACAGGATAGGTAGGCTATTATTTACATCTCGAGTATATAGCCAGCTTAAATAACTGCAGTCTGAAGAGATTTGCCACCATTCAGTATAGCCGTAGGGTATTCGCTTACATGGGCTTAATATTTAGCGTAAAATAGGCGATCTATTGCAATAACATAATCTTTCAGAAAGATAAATCCAGATAGCAAATCTATACACAACGGATAAGTACCAAGCTGCACTATTTCTGAACATCGACCTAATGAAATAAAAAGAATAGTCTGCTCTGCTGTGCGTGCGTTTGCCTTGTCCAACAGAAACGAAGAAAGCTGGGAGGGCGCTCAGGAGAATGCAGCATGTGGGGATTTCCCGTAAAGACTGAAGTAGAAGTCGCGATTGTTATTTTTAATTGAGTAATGTAGAGTTATTTTTTATTTATTTATACGGTAAACGCGTAAGTACGTATAATGTTCAGAAAAAGTAAGAACGAAATTGTGAATCTAACTATTTATTGCCAGGAGACACTACCACAGTAGGCTACATGTTAACCCTCAAATTTACGGTAGCCCGGTCTTGGTGGTTACGTCATGGTCCTCGAGTATTGTAACAAAAAGAAGTGGAATATAGCTCAGGCCAGAACGAGCATAATATGGCATAATATATAATATTATAATAAACTGTTACACATTTCTGGGAGGAAACAGTAGGCTACACTAAGTAGGCTACATTGTTGCTGTTGTTAAGCTTTGGTCTTATGGACATTATGGAGAAAAGCATAGCCTTCTCATTTGATTAGCCATTTATTTGTTTTGTTTTTAACCCGTTTCTGTTGTTGTTATATATTGCATTATGTAAACTGGCTTAGGAGAGACCTTCAGAAAAAAGCACCAGAACCAATACCTTAAAGACAATACAAAGATTTCAATGGTGCATTCATTGATGTTCATCAAAAAACACATGAGGTAGCCTATTCTAAATTAAGGGACATTCTGGAGGCTAAATCAGGAGAGGTGGTAGAAACAGGGCTGATTGGTGTCCATTGTCAAGGCAAACATAGAACACTCGTCACATTGTTTTTGTCGTCACAGATGATTGTCCATGAAAGATTTCTATGGGAATTACACAATAAGTTGACTTGCAGATTGCCAGTTCAATTGGCTACTTTTTCATCAAAAATATTCATCTATTCTAATGTGAACATATACAATAGACAGCTTAATGATTTGACAGCACTGAACATGAGGAAGAACAAAGCCGAGTTCACATTCTTAAAATATATCAATAAATGACATACAATTCACATTCCTAAAACATACAATTCTCCATAAAGCACTTCTTAATTAATTTTTAAAGAAATTCTCCCATGATCATTATAATCACCAATTCATTCTTCACAAGTTAACAGACTGCTGGAGGTGGACTCTCCCTTCTCCTTCTCGGGTCCTCTGTCCCCCTCGCTCCCTTTGTCCCTCGCCATGTTGATCTGTGTGTCAAGCGTGGCAGCATCGAGGAAAGCCCAGGTGCTGCTGCCCCTGCTGCCATGCCAGGACCCACTGTGGCTCTTTTCACTCTCAGAATTCTGCTGCTTCTTCTTTTTGCGGTCTCCATGCGACAGGCTGTTTGAGGAGCTTTTCCTTCTCCAACTGTGGCAGTAGGACAGGCTAATGCTGCTGCGATGGCCTATGAAGAAAACACAGAACACACACACACATACATGCACACACACAAACACACACACAAAGAAGAAGAAGAAAGATGAGGTTGCAGAGCAATCATGCGATCATGTGTTTGCCTTTTTCTGATGTCACTTTTCTTTAATGAACACATCCCCAAAAAACTTTATTTCTGCGTTGCAGGTAGGCATATTTTATCTGCCACATTCAATAAAAACTACTAAGGAAACAAAAAGTACTTGGTTTAAATAGTATCACAGTGACAAAATACACGGTCTTGTAGCAAGGTGGTTTTCTAAAACAGACAGCCTTTAAATTGTGGGGATGATACAAAAAATTGTGATTGCAGTTGGGCAATACTTGACAACGATTCACTTAGAGAGATTATAGTAAAGAAGGAGAATTTCCTATCAATGAATTAACTGCTACCATGCCAGGTTAATGTAATGTGGATGTGCATAAACACACACACACCTTACACATCATACTTTAAGTTGCTTCAGAGATTAAGCATGCCAAGCATCTTTCCCAGGAGAAGATTACTGGGTAGCTACCTAAGCCGCTTGGCATGGATAGCCCAAACTTCCCTGACATCCTACTGGGTAGAAGGGATCTCAGAGTCTAAAGCACGTGTGAAGCTTGTGAAGCCTATTGCTGCTGATACTAAAACAAGCTTCAGCATAGTCTAAAGGGTAGTAGGACACAACTTCTTCTGGTGAAGACATTGAATATTAGCTTTTATCATTGTAAGAATAAAAAACTACAGCGTTCCAGAGCGTAATCCACAATGTTTCTAGTGATGAAATACACCACTACATATACTATAAGTAAATCAGGATAAGAATGGTATTCAGTATAAAATTTGATAGAGCAAGTGATACATATAAAATATAGGACACTGAGAAAAAACAAGTTGGTACATTACCCTCAGAATCACTCTCATCTCTTCCTCTTCTGCTTGTTCTGTCTCTTTCCAAGCCTCTTCCACAGAACACATAGTACACATTTGACCTGAACTCACGATTCATGATCTGATAGATAAAGGGGTTGACCATGCAGTGGGACTTGGCGAACATAGCTGGGATCAGCGTCACCTCTGGAGGCAGGGTGGACACTGCCCGAGTGGTTTGCATCCCATGAACTGCACCAGAATCCATAGAACCCACAGGGTTGGAGCCTGGCCCGAGGTTGGAGCGCACAGTCCCATTGGTCCACAGGGAGTCATAGATGGTGCTGAAATTTTCCACAGAGGGCCAGTCAATAAGAGTAGGAAAAGTGAGGAAATCAGCCAGCTTGGGGGTAACGGGATCCACAGGACTGGCTTCAGCTCTCAGGATCCCCACCTGCTCTCCAGGTTCCTCTCTGGCCGTCAGTGCAGAGTAGAGGGAAACAATAGCATATGGCATCCAGGCCAGGAGGAAGGATGAGCACACTACTGCAGCCATCTGTAATGAAAAAGGATTTCTCATTTTTCATTGTGTACAGACTACACTACACTATAGGCAATATATGGTCACTCGCATTGTTATCACATACAGTATCATTATGATATGGCCAAAGATGAAAGGAGTAAGATACAGAAGATGAGTGTGGATAGATAGAAAAGGCTTTTAGGTCAAACTAAAAGAAGAGATACATGTAAAAAATCACCTTTGTGAGCCTCAGCTCTTTGCTGCTGTGCGTGACTGTTGAAGAGGGGATGGACGCCAAAGTCTGATTAGAACGATACACCTAACAAAAAATAATAAGCACTGTTACTGCATGTCTTAAAAGACACAATACACAAATTATTAATGTAAAAACAACACAGTTTTAAATGTTTTAATTTATACTAAACTCCCTCAGCTACTTTTTTCTGTATAAAACACAGTGGGGGTCTCTCCACCTGCTCTACTCACTCTGGGGGTGGACATACACACATCTTTGTACATGTCACATTTCTTACTGTCACACACACATTTCTTCCTCACGTCACAAACACACACACAGACAGAAATTTCCACCTCACCTTCACACTGATGGCGATGTAGGAGGTGATGATGATGAAGGTGGGCGCTGCGAAACAGAGGACTAGGATGAGGTAGATGTAGATCCTGTCGTTGAGAGAGGACTTCATACTCCACCTGTTAGGATACACAGGAAGGACAAGGCAGTGGATTCCATCTTTAAATGGAGGTTAAAATAATAACGCACTGAAATCTATATTGGATTGCACATGTGTGGTTCTGGACTGGCTTATTTGGCTTAAATATCTTGGAAATCCAACAATAGACATAGTCATACCCAGTTCTCAATCTCAATAATCATTCATACAAGTTTCAAATTCTTGTATTGTATGGGGGCAGACATTCATTTTGGTGCAGCCCATAATATAAAGCCAACACCAAAATGTCATTATTATGACATTAACAAGGCTGATTATATTTTTATCAGTAAAAAAAAGTACTTTGTGTGTTTACACCCAAAAACACCCCTTGATGTGTACCATTGATTGCATCACATACCAGTTAATTGTGCAGCTTGTGGCATATGGTTCTGGACCATAGCTCCCAAAACCAAACACAGGAAGTAGTCCCCAGAATAGGGTGTAGACCCACACCAGCAAAACGGACAAATATGCATGTCTCATTTCAATCCACTGGCCTTAGAGAGAAAACAGTGTGACACACATAGAGGGACAGTGACCAACCCAGCCAAAATACATCAACATCAAAACATAATTTGGCAGAGCTGCTGGAAATGGGCTGGTGATTGTGATCGCCTTCAGGGTGTTACACATACATGCTAAAAAAAATCATAGTTTTAGCTGGCATTTTGTATTGGATTTTGGCATGCTGTTACACAAGCTTTAGTTTTTAAATAGTATTTAAATATCATTGGCTTTCAAACATGACTGGAAAAGAGAGATAGCGAAGAATCTAGAATTGATCTCTAACCCTTGGTCCTTGGGTTTCTTGACTAATTTCAAGTTGTTAAGGTGCCATAGTTACTCATTCATTATTTGAATGACAAATTGAATGGACAATTTACATAGACAGTGGACTTTTTTATCATTGACGACAGCATTAGTCCAGGTAATTAGAGCTGGTTTCTTATAGCATTAGTGTTCCCCCTCTATCCTATTCACTGACAGGTATCAGGTCCTGTAATGACGCCTGTGCATTTTGCAGTGACATAATAACCAGGGCAACAAAGATAATCTCTATCCCTATGGTGACATCTGCGATAAGACACTTCATTTCTTTTTGAAGACAGAAACCAGGGTAACACAGGGAAAGGAGGCAAGAATTTATATATCAGAGTGGAAAAGGACCACAAATGGTGAAGGATATTTGACCAGAAAACTTAAGAGAATCTTGGTTATTGGAAAATTATTGGAAAATTAAATACATTTTCAGCCTCATTGTCTTAAAAGCACTTAAAATTACAATTCAAATTAACATAATTTGCTCATCTCTTGATGTAAGGTGCATGATTTGAAGAACTGATCAACAAGTACAAGGTAAAAACACTTGATTCTTATCTTGTGTACAGTTTGGCAGCTTAGTTGAATATCTTATCAAATCTGTGTTAAATCCAAAGTTGACCTACCTACATCAGTTATATTGTAGCTAACGTTGGCTAATATTTTATATACCTTATAGTATATAACAATGGAATCTAAGGGATTACTCTCTGCAAGGCCGTTATTGTTGTTGCGTAACTGCCGTTTGAGTCCTAAGAGTGTGCATTTTACCTGTCAACATGTGTTTTGATGTATTTGATTCTTCATTATGCTAATTACAAAACTAGCTAGTGTAAATGTTGCTAAGCTAGCCAGTTGGTGTAGATGTCAAGGCATATCTATCGGCTACAAAAAGGGAAATCTATTTTAAAAACAATTGAGAAGTCTGAAATATATAATACATGTTTTTTTTGTGAAGTAGGTCAATGTATAACCGTAATTTACACATGTTTGTGCCATGTATAATTCGGTCAATCTCTCACCAGTACTAAACTGCTGCTTATGGAGATTGTTGACCATGTGCATGTGTGGAGAACTAACTTTAGAATTCGTGGACTTGCATGGAAGCTGGTTGAATAAGCATGTGCATGGTTCAATCTGTTACATGTACATTCAAACTTGCATGCATTACTTACATTTTAAACTACAAAAGAAAAAACTTGTTTGCACCGACAAGATTGTAAATGGGGCCTAACAAATCAGTAACTCTACAGTGTCTGCTGTATTAGATGGAAAAAAGGCATTGATTGTGTTTATACATTATGAAATGTATGTTTATTGTCCTCTGAAAAAAAGACTCAGTTTTGAGAGATACTGTAGACTGAGTCAGTTTTTAACTGATTTGTTTGGAACACATTCTCACTGTATTGTTTTATCTCACTCTGCAGGAAGAAGACGAGAAGTCAGATTCAGAGGGCTATGGAAGGAACAACAATGGGGATTTTGCTGTGAAGCGCCATGTCTCAGACCAGCCTGCCATTGGGATCATCTTAGAAAGGCAGCAGGTATTGCCGGAACTGGACAATGTGGTTTTAGTAGCGGTTATGTATTTGGGCTCATATATGCACTAAATCTGGATTACCTGGGTTATCTATTCTACCTATTCTATTTTTATTGGATTCTATATTGCAATGTACTACTGTCTTGTCTGTGTGTGTGTTTTAAACATTTTCTCAAGTTGTTACAACAACTTACAATTTTGGAAGGTGAAATGCACAGAATAGAATTTCTCAAAAACTTGACCTTTTTTTTGCTCTTTCTTTTATGTTTATTTTTCACCAGGGTCATGCCAGTGTGGCCTCTTAGTTTTGCAGCTCACTAATGGGTGAATAAATGTCGGAAATTCTCCAGTTATTGTGGTTTGGTTTCTTGTAATGCCCCAAATGTGTTTAAACATGTATTGGCATGACCTTACTGAGATTTTTATGTATTGCAGAATAACAAAAAAATGCCTTTTTACTAGATAAAAAAGTCTATACAAATAATTGGTTAACTTGACATGACTAAATTTTACGTAAACATGAAAAAATCTTGTACGTTGGTTGCACTTAATAAAATTATGTTCACTAAAACAAAAGAAATATAATAGAAAACAATTTCTTCATATGAACATAAAAAAAGAATGCTCATTTAACAGAATATAATTTGCTGTATTTAACAAGACTTTATTTGTTTTTGTGAACATGATTTTAATAAGTGCAACCGATGTACAAGATGTTTTTTATGTTAATTCATTTTTTTCAGTGTAATAAAAATGGCACATAGAATGAATATATGAATATAAAACAATGGCATATGTATTTTTGACAAGGCGTGTGGTGAGCCTGCTACCATAGTGAACACTAGCCTCTTACCGTATTGAATGCTGCAGATCTTGAACGCACGGTCAAGAGAGATAAGGCAGGTGGTGATGAGAGATCCGATTCCAAACACGAAGCCTTGCAACCCGTAGTACAGACACCCAGTCTGACCAAACACCCAGGCATGAGACAGGCTAGTACAAGGGACAAATAAAAAACCCAACTCAGTTATTCAACCATCCCAATAAATAAAGATCTTCCAAAGACTCACAATTCATCATAAAAAACTGTTTAAGAATATCTGACAATAAACATAAACAATAAACATACACTTCATTCTTGTAGTTAATACCATGATTTAACTTAGAGCAAGGAAGAGGAAGTGCAAATGCATTGTGGCAGTTCTGAACATATGTATAAGGCCATGTTGAAGGCGGATCCGCAACATAGAATCACTGAAGGTCTGCCTTCCTCTTAAATGTGTTCGCCCCGCAACATCCCTGCCCTGTTCACTTTCATTTGGTCAATCAGCCATGAAAAGAACCCCTGCAGGGCATCTGATTATGAAAATCAGATGGGATGCAAGTTGATACGACACACTGATTAATATTTGCAGTTTTCTTACCCTAAACATCCCCATATGAGGGAATCTCATGGAGTGAGCTGCCTACAGTCCATTGTTTATCATAACATAACAAGAACCGATTATATGTTCCAGTTGGAATTTTACATAATAAATCAAATTAATGGTCGAAATGTTATCTTTTAAGGGAAAAAAGAGTACCCCTAATGCACTTTCATACATTGTTATGTCAGTACATCATTATGCAACAATGAACTCAGAGAGAGAGATACTCTCACTCACCTGGAAGTGATAGGAAAGGGGGCTCCGAGGAGACTGTAGCCGAAATCACACACCGCTAGGTTTATGGTCATCAGCTCATGGGGCCTGAGTTTCTTTCTCTTTCGTCCATAAACCAGCAAAACCACCCCATTACCCACTACTGACACCACACCTATGGGAAAGAAAGAAAGGTTTAAAAAAAATAATCACAAACGCATATTAGATTACAAGTTGCATGAGCAAAGATGACCATGTAATGCAGATTAACTGTCCACGTATGCAGATTAACTGTCTACGTCCAAGTATCTGTTATCAACACGTACACCTGGGTTGAAAGGGAAAGCTCTTTGAATGGACCAAGGGCAAGAGAGTCCAAAGATTGCTGTGGAGCTGAGATAGTATATTGCACGCCACCTGGCAGCTGTTGGGCGGCAGGGGATTAGAATGATCAGGAACCTCCAAGTCAACTTCACAGGGAAATGTGAAATACGAAATGCGACATAAATCATTAGAAACATTAACAAGTGAGAAAGACACAGAAGTCACAAGGCATTCTCCAATACAAAGCCTCCACTTGTTTTGCTGAGAGTCTGTAAGGAAAGCAACAAAGGGTCAGCCCCATGCTTTTGGAGCAAAGGGAAATGCAGTGCCTGAGGCAGAAAGATGACTAAGAGTGGACAGCTCAGACTCGAAGACCTGAGGCTGATTCCTGCACTCCTGCCCCATAGCAGCGGGTGGCGGGTGGGTGGTTATGTGGACATAGCAGTGTAAAACTGCTCTCATTGATCATGCCTGTTGTCTGTTCCAAAATTACTTTCCCTTGACATCACATTGTGTCAATCAATACATGACACCAGAATTTTGATTTTAATATGCCTATCTGTCATGTTTCAACTTCCAAGGCCAACATTAAAATTGAATACTCAAATTGACATATGCGCATTGATCCGACACACACACACACACACACTACTTACTTTACAGCCACTAAAATTCATACACAGCTCAAATTCTACCCCACACCAATGCATTTTGCTGGTTAATCCCAACAAGCCATGTGCAGTGTAGCAGCAAGCCAACGCAGACTCACCTGTAGTGATGAGGAATATAGCCACTGACAGATCTGTGGAGTTAGACAGCTGTGACCGGAAGAAAGGAGGAACATGGGAGGGCACAGCCCCTCTCAGCGAACCATTCATTCCAACTGGCATAAACTAGAGGTAAAAAAAAGAGCAGGGGAGAGGAGAGAAAGAGGGAAAAAGATATAGAAAGAGAAAAAGATTAGACATGTATTGCCATGTAAATCAGAGAAAGCGCTAGGGTAAGGTATAAAATAAACTGAAATCAAAAGCAGTGTATAAAGCCCTGATCTGATCCTCTTAAAAGACATGACATGAAATACTTACACGTTTTCCAAATAGATTAAAAAGCAGATACTTCTTCAACTGGTGCTCCACTGTCCAGCTTTCTTTCCTTATACAGTGAGTCGGTTTGTTTTACTCCTCTTTTACTTATACTGGTTTTACTCTTAAAGCTTTAGTAGACATTTTTTTTCATGATAAGTAAATCAACTTCATCTGGTAAAGAAAGTGGAAAAAAGTGAAAAAAGCCAGCATGCAAAGCAAGAGATAATAATTGGACTGAGCTTTCTCAACCTATCTGACCTTCCAACTCCATACTCATATCCTCTCCTCCCCCCTCTCTCTCTCTCTCTGTCTCTCTCTCACTCCAACAGACACCTCCTCTATCCTCCCATCCACTCTCTTTCTTTCATTCTGTAAGCGATTGTGTGCTCCACCCCTGTCATTATAATAATGCTACGAAGGAGAGAGAGAGAGGGAGGGATAGAATAGCAACAGACACGATGGCATCTTAGAAAAACACATCTTGTTGACCAACAGATTAAGATATATGCGGGTCTGATTCACTGACTTAATCTTGGTAGTGCGCCATTTACAGTGAAGGGGTCAAAAAAGCTGAGAGAGAGCGAGAGAGAGAGAGAGAAGGTGAGAGAGAAAGGTGAGATAGACAGATGGATAGACAATGTTAGATAGATGTTAGATAGACAGATGCATAGAGAATCAAAGAAGAAAGAAATAGAGAAAGAGAGATAAAGAAAGAAATCATAATTTAAAGAGATAGAAAACGCAACTCAAAAGCTAAACTAATCCTCTTCCTCAATCCCTACTCTTATCAAAGGAATTGTGGCGAGAGGCTTAAAACAGTAACACACTCACTCAATCTCTCTCTCTTTCACATATACACATGCACACAAACACACACACACACAAACATTCACACACGCACACATAAAAAGAGTATTAATCTAAGCTTTAAGGTGATGTGTGATTTGCTTATGTGAACCCGAGTAACACACACAACACTAACATGCATACACAACCGAAGTCCGAAAAAGACATGGGGAAGACTGAACATGTGACTTTTAACTTGGGCATTAAAACATCAGATCACGAACACATAGCCCCACAGCTAAAAGAAAATGAGTGATTGAACCAAATATGACCTGAACAAAAGGTTGCCTGGAATAAAAAAAGTCACTGGTCAAATGATTTGTCTGGCTGCACTGCTTGTACGCACAGAGGTGAGTAGACAGTTTGTAGAAAATTCTGACCTATAGACTTTGCGGATACCACCATGACCCTCATTATCAGTACATGCATCAGTGGTAAAATGATATTAAAGCCAGCAGACTATATACACACTAGTCCTACATACTGCTCCCCCTTCTGCTGTCAATAACATTGACTGGCATATTTCATAAAGGTTCATAGACTAATGGGCCTGCCATTGTCAGGTTGGGTTATTCATGCAGCATTGCCTAATGGAGGCCAGATCGAACTGAGCCTGACCACCAGAGAAGAGCCAAGGATTGTGTAAGAGGAGGACTAAAAAAGGCTTGCAGAAACTGAATGTAATATTTCTTTCAATAAATAACTCTTATTACACTGATAATGTAATAAAAATCTTCTCCCTAAAACATGTAATAAAACATGATAATGGAATATTTTCTCAATAATGTGCATTTCACAATAATGTAATAATCATTGATAATGTAATAAAGTGTTAAATTAATAGGGAGTTTGCAGAACCTGATAATCTTACTTTTCAAATATTGTAATAACTTTGGTTATTGCTGGATCATGGCACCAAACAGTGAAGCGCTTCAGGCATCAGGCTATCTTTACCCTGTTGTTTTACTATTAGCAGATATTATTAATTTTATATGAATGTGAATGCACAGTTTTTTCGATGTTGTTGGAATATTCTGTGGTAAGATTGAAAAATATGTTGTAGTCTGTAAAAGACAAACGTTACAAAGGTTACCACTTTAAAGTCATTTGAAAATTAAGTTAAAGGCCTGCGTGTTAGGTTCTTTAACTGCCCTGGTTCAGATTAGCTGTGTTTTGAATAAAACACACATTCTGAGCCCAACGCCATCACTGTTTGGGCACTGTAAATACTACAAAATCTTCAAGCAATGATGAGAAGGCCTATACCATTGGGGCCAAAATATGAAAAAACAAACAAACAAACAATAAGGGGTTTGTTGCCTACACAGCATCACCACTTGGTCATAACCGGTATCCCAACATTTCTGACCAAAGTTATTACACTGGACAAACATTACATTATCTGATTCTGCACAATTGAGGCTAACCCAATAATGTAATAACACCTCAATAATGTTCATTATCAGTATGGGAAACACACAGTATTACATTATCAATAAATTGTTAGATTATCAGGTTTTGTTATATTTTTAGGGACTTAGTGTTAAAGGGATAGCTCGGTTTTTAACACATTGAGCCCCTTTCACAGGTTGTCTAAAATGCAATAAAGTGGTTGACATCGAAATTTTGAAAATTGCTTCTGTCTCGGCTATTTGGGAAATGTAGAATCGCCTCTGCCTGCCTTCAAAATGGCTAGCAATGGGCATGTGTTGTTTCTATCCTTAAAACACTGGTTTTAAAAAAAGTGCTCCTCACCAGGTGGTTAGTGGTGCTCAGTGATGTTCCAAAACATATATCGTAGCGAAATAAAGCTCCGTCATGTTTTATTTGGCTCTTTGTTTATGTGAAGGAGCAAATAGATCCCTATGGGACAAAATGGCAAATAAATACATGACAGAAACTGTATTTTGCTACGATACTTGGGTTGGAACATCAGCAAACGGCACTAATCTCTCCATGAGTTGCACTTTTTTAAAGGATAAACAACCAATGCCCATTGCTAGCCATTTTAAAGGCAGGCAGAGGCAATTTTATATTTCCCAAATAGCCGAGACCGGAGCAATCATCAAGATTTTGGTGTCAACCACTTTACACGTATTTCATTTTAGACAACCTGTGAAAGGGGCTCAATGTGTTAAAAACCGAACTATCCCTTTAACATATTACAGTAAGTGACACAGAAGAAACATGAGGAAAATGAGGACAACTGAGTCAACTGAGGCCAGTGGATTTCAACCATTCCAAAATACAGTCTGCCCTAAGGCTTACTTCCAAAACTGAAAAAAGGGTTCTTCAAAAAAAAAAAAAGAAAATTTCTAAGGCAGTCTTTCTTCCAGTCCAGAGAACAGCCAGAAATAAGGTTTTTGGTGATAGTGTGGCACTTTCACAGACAGTATTGGCCAAGTATACTTGCATAAACAAGGATTTTGACTTTGGTAGGTATTTTTCCGTGACAATGACATCCATCAGTATACATACAGTGCAAGAAGTACTATGGACATATGATGGGCATCAACACAATAGACAATAGACAAAATACAATACATATACAAAGTAAATATACACACATATACACACAAAGTAATAAATTATACAAGAATGGGTGCAAAGGAAACGTAAAAATGTAGTGCAAGAGATTGTAGCCAGTCCAAATATCAGATCTTGTCAATATCTTGTAACTTCCTAATTCTGATTCTGTTATAAATTACTTTAATTTAGCAACTGTTACAGAGAAAACAGCAGTGGTTCCTACGTGGACCCTTGAGGAACCCCAAATAACAATATGGCAGGTGCTGGTAGAAGCCAAACTGATGGCTGAACCTGGCTTTTATGGCAAATTATAAACGAACTATGACAATTTCAAAAGCAGTTTACTCCCTTGGAAGAAGCACTTTGGCAATTAACTGTTACCAGTGATGCAACAGATACAGCTTCTTTGTGAATCATGTAAAACCTGGTCAAATGGTTTTTACACCCACCCCCGTAAAACCCACTTAATGGTGTGGTTGGTGAAATAATAAGCGGCAATGGCCTCACGGTTAGACAGGCATGCGGGCATATTTAGATTTGTGAGTGAAACATCTGCATTCTTACCCAGGCCAAATGAATTGAGTGAATCTAAAAATAATCTAAATGAAAATAAATCAGAGGTAGGCTACAAATACGGCTCTGGCAACTGGACAAAACAGACACATTATTACATACAAATATAGAATGTTATATAGAATTAAGAATGTTAGTAAAAGAAGCAACGTGATTGTGAGTGAACAATAATATTCTGCTCATGAGACATAGATAAGCAGCGATTTTACCAGGAAGGCATATTTTGATGTAATTCTCTGAATCCTGCAATTTTTTTTCTCTCTAGTCTTTTTACAGTTGAGTGTGGAAGGTAAGGTGGACTCTTTTTAAGTTTCAGAAGTGCATAAGCGGCGTATCAGCAGTAGGCAGAGCCTATTTCATACTACTTTGTGTATGAAATGCGCTATATAGGCCTAAATAAACTTGCCTTGCCTATAGGCATTCTGCGAGAGTAGTAGGCTAGTCTAATTATATCAACACAATACGACAGGCCCTTGAGTTACCTCAGTCTCGGTCAAAAGGATACTGCCATAATATTCATAATGCTCTGAGCCTTCAGTCTGGGAAGGAACTTAATTCCTACATTGTCCCACGTCAACTAAAGACCTACATCGTTATGTGAATAGCCTACGTAGCCTATCGTTGGTTAATTTCACAGTTATCTTCGTTAAATAATCACTCATCTGCATTAGGGAGATAATATTAAAATGTCGCATTTGCTAAACTAAGATGTAGGCTAACCCAGATTCGTTTCCATTCAAAAATGTTTTAATTAGTTCAGTGACCGGTTTCATCTTCATCTTATGGATATAAAGCAGTGTAGTCGCTTAACCTGATGGGTGTCTGAAACTGGAATGGTCCATAGAATGACGTAGGAAAAAATTCTGTGCTTGCTGGATTTGATTTGCTTGCAACTGCCTCCCACTTCCACCCCGGCAGTTGGAGTGGTGACCGTGTGGTCCGAAGCTTGCCTCGGCTCACATCTTATCATAAAAATAATAAAAAAAATATTAAAAAATAGAGAAAATATAAAAAAACAAGAAAGTATCTCACAACCCATAACCGGTGAAGCAAGACCGCCTCACAACGCTACCCACTGGGATAAGAAGGTAAACCAGGTAGCCATGGGGAATTTAAAAGTAATCATCAACCGGTGCTATGAGAAGGCTAATCAGACAGCTGAAAATGCTATGTTAGCTGGGTTGTGGGAGACTAGGAAGAATCAGCCACCACGACTACCCGTTAAACATGGTTCATTTTATTTCTCGTTAAGGTTTGTTAGCCTGCAATAAGGACAGGCTTAACCTTCATGCGACCAAACATTTCAGGCTAAAAGACCGGTAGGACAACTCAGTCACCTGTTAGCTGTACAATTTCTCAGGATTAACGTTGATGTTAGAGCTAGCCTAATGTTAACGCACCTTGGTGATATAGCAATTAAGGTAATGATACACGTTATCGATATTTTTGGATGACAATCTCAAGCTAACAATGTGTCGGTGTTGTACCTAACGTTTACCCGTACCTCATGAGCTAACGTTACCATTATATTAAAACGATGACATTTTTTTTTGCAAGCTTTACTGTAAGTTATAATAAACTACCCGTTAACGTCAGCTAACGTTAACGTTAGTGATTTCTAGACAGACATAGTGTCAAAACTTTAAGCAGTGCAGTTTGTAACAGTGCGTTTCTCTTCTCCAGTTAACGTTAACGCCAGTGTTGGAAACCTAAACGGACGCATCAACCAAGATGAACCATAATGCAGCTCCCAGCTATCCCATGGCCTCCTTGTACGTCGGGGATCTTCACTCTGATGTGACTGAGGCAATGTTGTATGAAAAATTTAGCCCTGCCGGCCCCATTCTTTCTATTCGGGTGTGCAGAGATATGATAACACGTCGCTCCCTCGGATATGCCTACGTGAACTTCCAGCAGCCGGCAGACGGTAGGTGATGTAGTTATTACCGTAATTCCAATGTCAAACAAGATCTCCCCAAAATAGTTAAAAAACATTATTAATGCGTTTAAACAAATGCATGTGAAGCATTAATGATTTTTTATATTTGAACATGCTGCTCTGCTGCCAGCTGAGAGAGCCCTGGACACCATGAACTTCGATGTTATCAAAGGCAGGCCTGTGCGCATTATGTGGTCCCAGCGTGACCCTTCCCTCAGAAAGAGTGGTGTTGGAAACATATTTATCAAAAATCTGGACAAATCCATTGACAACAAGGCCCTCTATGACACATTTTCAGCTTTTGGAAACATCCTGTCTTGCAAGGTAAAGGGTAGGGGTGCTGCCTTAAGTCTGCTTGAAATGTAAGAAAGTTTTTCATAGGTGTTTTTTCCTGACCTTGACTTTAAAATCTTTATTATCTGTAGTATTATTTCACAATTAGTATTCAGAATAATTTGTGCACATTTAGAGAGTGGTTCAAATTATTTGTGGCTATCATAATTTTGAGCGTCTCTTTGAAGTTCTCTTCTTTTCCCAAGGTGGTATGTGATGAGAATGGCTCAAAGGGTTATGGCTTTGTACACTTTGAGACCCAGGAAGCAGCTGAGAGAGCCATTGAGAAAATGAACGGCATGCTGCTTAATGATCGCAAAGTGTGAGTTATTTTGTTGTTGTGTTGTTTTTTTTTCTTAAAGGTCAGTTAGCCAAGTTAAATTATAGATGACCGAAGTCATCTTTACTAGGCAGGACATTACTTTTGATTGTGATGGCAGACATTTGTAAAAGTAGGCTGGTTGCATGGCCTTGTCACATTCAGCATGTACACCCCAGGACTCTGGACTTAACAGCCCTACATAAACTAGAGATGACACAACACAGAAAAAATTAACGAGCTATCCTTGCCCACAATTGTTGCATTGTGGGAGAAAATGCAGAAACAGAGTGAACTAATATTTTTTTGCTTGTATTTATTGTATGCTTGCTGCATGCAGCTGCAGCACCTTTTTATCCAGATAGTGAATCCTCAGTTGTCCTAAAAGAGATCGATAAAGTCTTGTGTCCCTTTTTCATTCACATGGTAGCCAGTGACCAGTCATAGACTCGCAAAATGTTTTTTAAATACTCACGTAACTTTGATGGAAACTTTGCTGCCCACAAATGTGTACTAGGGCACCATTGCCTGGACAACAATGCCTCCACTAACTCTCAGCCTATCATTAAATTAGTTTTTGCCAATACAGGGGAGTTTAGGGATTTAACCACAATAATTATGTGGAAAAACATGTTTCATATCCACTGTAGTAATGCTCTACCCTGTAAATCTTTTGATCACCATTTTGAAATGTTCCTCCTGATGTTTCATAGGTTTGTTGGCCGTTTCAAATCTCGCAAGGAGCGCGAGGCTGAGCTGGGTGCCCGTGCCAAGGAGTTCACCAATGTCTACATCAAGAACTTTGGCGAGGACATGGATGATGAGAAACTGCGTGAGATCTTTGGAAAATTTGGTGCGCATCTTTGTGGGTTTCAGGATGTTTTCCCCAAATCGGAGAGATCTTCTCAGTGAAGTTTCAACGTTGTATCTGACACATTCACTTTTCAGGTCCTGCACTCAGCATCAGGGTGATGACCGATGAGAGCGGGAGGTCCAAAGGTTTTGGATTTGTCAGCTTTGAGAGGCATGAGGATGCACAGAGGGTAAGCAGATAGAGAAGCTTGGTGCTTCTTCATGAGTCTGATGGGGGGAAAAGTGAATGCCAAAGTGAAAAGCAAAAAGGAAGAACTTGTGTGTGTGTGTGTGTGTGTGTGTGTGTCTCAGGCCGTGGATGAGATGAACGGAAAGGAGCTGAACGGTAAATTGGTGTATGTGGGTCGCGCACAGAAGAAGGTGGAACGTCAGACTGAGCTCAAGCGGAAATTTGAACAGATGAAGCAGGACCGGATGACCCGTTACCAGGTATTTGTTGTAAATGCCAAGCGTCTGTAACTTCACATTGCCCGCATAGTATCTCCACTCCTTTACTTGTCGCAAATGTTGCAAAGTAAAGTTAGGCATCCCTGATCTTAAGTCCATAGAACATACACCCAGTCTACTTCGAAGGCAATGCTGGTTAGGAGCGTTTGGTAATCAAGCAAAGCCATGTTTTCTTCAGGATATAAAAGACACTGTCAAAATTGTCCCTCTGATAATGCAGGTCTCTATGCTGCAGCATGCTGTATACCGTAATGGCCACTGTCTTAAAACATGAGTGCTTAGTTCCAGTCTTCAAGTTCCATTAGCTGAAGCACCAGGGATTTCTAACAATGCTAGAAACCTCTAAACACAAATATTTATCATTGATTTGTTTTATGAGGAAGGTCCCATTGAAAAATTATCTCTTCCAGGAAGCCTTGGTCAAGGTGGCATTATTTAAATTTTAACAGATGACAAAATTACATGAACATTTAGATGCCAGATAGAGTTTTAAAACTTTTTTTAAAACTGTTTTCTATTTTCTGATTCTATAAATGATGGGAAAACTATTTCTGACGCTAGTCAACTCCCAAACAAATGCTATCGAAAATTCTACACTGTTGCGTCACATTCCAAAAGACCCAGTTTAGCCTAGTTTTGACCCTGCTCTACTCCAGGGCTGTCCTGAGAGAAAAGTCAGGCGTTTTCCAAAACACTGGTAGTTACCCAATACCGGAAATATGCAATAATACAACTGTAGTTTCTATCATACCAAAATTGTTGTTTGTTTTTACAAGTAATGCATTTCTCATGCTCTGTAAAAGGTCAGTAAAAATCTTGGAATGATTTCCCAAGAATATCATGCAGTTGTACATTTGTCCACAAGAGGGAAGCAGTCAAGCAGATGTAGTGGAATCTCTATCCTGAGTGTAGCATATTCTACAGCAGGCACAAAACATGAACAGACAGTGTGTACTGTAATAGAAATGTATACAAAATATATGTAATAGAAATGTATTTTTTATATTTTTCCCAGGGGGTGAATCTCTATGTGAAGAACCTGGATGATGGCTTGGATGATGAGCGTTTGCGCAAGGAGTTCTCCCCATTTGGTACCATTACCAGTGCCAAGGTAGTGCACTCTCCTGCCTGGTATTTTTCATCCACTGTATGTCATTCTGTCATAGAGCTTTTGTAGCTATAGTGGCTGTGAAACAGACCAGGCCACCAACAACTGAATATAATGTTGTCAAGGTGTTATCAGTAACATAGTAACATCAGCGGCACAAAACACCACATCAACACAACATCAGTGACCTTTCTCTCTCTCTCTCTCTCGCTCTCTGTCCTGGCTCTGCAGGTTATGATGGAAGGCGGCCGCAGCAAAGGCTTCGGTTTTGTGTGCTTCTCTTCACCAGAGGAGGCCACTAAGGCGGTGACGGAGATGAATGGGCGCATTGTGGCCACCAAACCCCTGTATGTAGCGCTGGCGCAGCGCAAGGAGGAGCGCCAGGCTCACCTCACCAACCAGTACATGCAGCGCATGGCCAGCGTCCGCGCCGTGCCCAACCCCGTCATCAACCCCTACCAGCCCGCGCCGCCTTCTGGATACTTCATGGCCGCCATCCCCCAGGTCGGCAGTCCACTCTACTTTATTCTGCTCCGTCAGACACTGTATCTGCACCACACCAGCACCACAAAAATACAACCTTGTGGATCCTTGTGTTTTTATTTGTTTATTTTGAAGCCGCTTCTTTTTATGGCATCGTTACGCCATTGCTTAGCGAAGGATGCTCTAGTGTTTAAAAATAGGCAAGCTTAGAAATGGCCTATGCGGGCACATCTGCTGCACAGCAGGAAGAAAGAAGCTAGAGGCTTGATAAGTACAGATGTATGCAGATGTTAACTGACTCAAGCAGAGGCCCTAATGTAGATCAGTGCTGGCATACACATGGTAAGGCAACGTAAAAAACAATCACTTGCCTGGATCTGTGATTCCCTAAGTTTGCTGCAAAATTGAGATTGGTGTCAGAAATTTGTCACAACCATGACAGTATTCTTGATGGTATTTTTGTGGTGTGTTCCACAAAATGAATAAATGATGCAAGCAAATTTTATGGTCCACTGTTCAGCATATGCATGACACATGATCTTGTCAAAATGACTAACTTCACTAGTTATTTACAATACCATGGCACAATCTCAATACTGAAATATTATAAGATCATCGATCACCGACAGTTGATCTCTATTTTAGCAGTTAGATGTTTCTAGTGATTTTGGAACAAAATCTTGTTATTTTTATCCTTCATGATTATTATTAGGCAAATTATCATGATTACGACTGTTGGGTTGCTTCATGTTTCATCACTTTAACACTGTGTGTGTGTGTGTGTGTGTGTGTGTGTCTTTCACAGGCCCAGAACCGTGCTGCATACTACCCCACGAGCCAGCTGGCACAGCTCAGACCAGGCCCTCGCTGGGCTAGCCAGGGCATGCGCCCCCAGCGTAAGTGTTCCAGCAACTCCAGTCTCTTAAAGGGCCACACAAAGTCCCAGGCTTCAGACGTCACATAAAAACAAGTTAGGAGAACAAGATGTCCTGTGGGTTATGTTGTGTTGCCTTTACAGTTTAAGATGAAGGGGTTTGCTAACTTTGGAGTGCACCCTTACTTAGTAGAGTATTTTAACTCAATAAAAAATGTGTAGGAGCATTGAATTGAATAGTCAGACTGATTGGACCTCAAAATTCATTGAGGACAAACTGTAGTTCAGTCCTGCATTCTCACCTCTCCCTGCATTCTCTAAAACCTCCTCTGGCTCTGCAGATTTCCAGGGCCTGCCGGCAAACACCATGAGGCCCTCGGCCCCTCGTCCGCAGACCTTCAGCACCGTGAGACCCACCTCCGCCCAGGTGCCACGCATGGTGGCCTCGCAGCGCATGAGTAAGTGCCCGCTGGTGCTGGTGCCCCCTTATGAGTGGCAGTGGTGAGCACAATACTATGCTAGGCTATGTGCTAATTAATTTATTTAGTTCACGCCTAATGATGGTGAAAGAAGAATATCCCCAGAACAGGCATGCAGCAGTTCTCGTTTTTTTTTTTTTAAGATGGTTTAAGATGAAGGGGTTTGCTAACTTTGGAGTGCACCCTTATTTAGTGTTAACTTGGTACGTCATGCAGAAAGTCTTGACAAATGTCTGTGACAAATTGGTAACTCTGCATTTTCTTTTCAATCAGTCGGTGTACTTTATGCAAATGTGGTTAGTGATGACTGAACCAGACTGATAGTGAGACTGATAACAAAGAGGGAGGACCAACAAGTAACCGTCCAAGCATTGGTCCTGTGTAATAATTTTGTAGACGTAACAGAAGGCCTCTGTCTCTCTCATTAGGCTATTTAGTCATTAACAATAATGAAATCTTGTTTGCAGCACAGTCTTTTAAACAGATGGGAGATTTCATGAAATGGATTTCGGCCTAATGTCATTAGAAGTCATGTTAAGTCTGTAGCTAGCTACTTTTTTTCCCCCTCGTGCACCTGGGAGGCAAAGCATAGGGCTTTTTACTGTTGCTTACCAACAACTGTTAGCAATGTTGTCAGACACACACATTTCCTGAATTTAGCGAGAGTGAGACCATGCTGGATCTGCTTCAAAAAGACCTTCGTTTACAATCTTTGTTTACTTCGTTTCAAAAAGACCTTTGGCTAACAATAAAAAAGACATACAATAGGGTATTTACCAGCTCAGGATATTTCATGCAATGACTGATTTTTTTGTTTTTGTTTGGCCCTTACGGTATTAGGCAGGTTGTACCCCTACTTCAGAGTAAAGAAATATTTACAGTCATAATATGTAAAGCTTTGATATGAAAATTTCTGGTGCACTGAAATGCTATTGCACATGTTTAATATTGGAAAACGCTGTACGAGTAGACAGAATACTTGAAGTAGTTCTTCCATCGTCCTCCAGCCTCTCAGACCCTTGGCCCACGGCCGGCCAGTGCCACGGCCCCCACCACTGCCCCGGTGCGTGGTGTCCCCCAGTACAAGTACGCCGCCGGGGTGAGGAACCCACAGCTTGGCACCCAGCCACACTCTGCCATGCAGCAGGTACACACCCATATTTACACACACACACACACACGCGCACAAACACACACACTTTTTATGATCTTGAGGCAAAGCTTTTAAGATTTTGTTGTAATGTATCCCAAGCATGGCTGTTGGGTAATATAATAATGAGGAATGTAGAATCATGTAACTCTACACGAATGGTTTGCTAGTTTTGCAAACAGACACACTGTAACTGCCTTTTTCAAGGATACTCAGTTCTTTTCTTTTTCCAAATCAGTTTTTCTTGGAAAGAGACCTTGACAGGGAGTCAGCGTGACCTGCAGTGCTATTTGTGAACCAGCAGTGTGTTGTATTTAGCTGTGATTGTGCAGTTTTTGTGTGTAACTGGGCTGTGTTGTGCTGCCCCTCCCTGCAGCCTGCTGTACATGTCCAAGGCCAGGAGCCGCTGACTGCCTCCATGCTGGCAGCAGCCCCCCCACAGGAGCAGAAGCAGATGTTGGGTCAGTACATCACCTCACGTGACTCTTATGAGAGACTTTACATGTCTCTCTCTCTCTCTCTCTCTCTCTCTTTCTCTTTCTCTCTCTGTATCCGTGTGTGCAATGAAGGCTTCTCTTGTGTAATTTGGAATATTCACATGCCCCTTTCAGGAGAGCGCCTGTTCCCTCTGATCCAGAACATGCACCCCAACCTGGCGGGGAAGATCACAGGCATGCTGCTGGAAATCGACAACTCGGAGCTCCTCCACATGCTCGAGTCTCCAGAGTCATTGCGCTCCAAGGTCAGTGTGTGTGTTTCTGTGTGTAACACGGTGTGTAAAACAACTAGAAAACCTACATTTACCCTTTTATATTTGAGTTTCTTACACATGATATTATAATGAATCAGAATCGCACATTAAAAGAAATGCATTCCATTCTATAATCTACTACTATGTGTCAACCCCCAAGCTGAAGAAATTTTGCACCATCAATCTATAAACCTTGATGAATAAAACAAACAACAACGTTAATTTCAGTGGCCTTTACAGTTCGGAGGACATTATTAAGTTCTAAACTAGTTCTGGACTGGTTCTAAATAGATGATTACTGTGGTCAAAATGGGTCATTAGTTTATCTTTCATTGTCAAACCCAATATCCAAGCAACCTTGTAAAATCACCTGGCTTTTGTAAACTCACTTTCACATTCTCCCAAATGCAGTTTAAGGGGGTTAAAAAACATCTTGTTTTTTTATGAAGTTGCTTGGCTGTGAACTGGGACAGGTTGATAGAGTATCATTAATAAACTAGACTGCATTTTCTCAGCAGAAACCGCAAGGTTGACAAGTGGCAAGTCCACAATAATAAATACATCACACAGAAAGACACAAACATACAAGCATACACACACACCTAGTATATTGAGGAGTATTTAAGTCCCCCTATCCTGCAGCGGAGTGAAGTTTCTGTATTTGCAGTCAGAGTAGTGGAGTGGAACCATTCAGTGTTCTTGTGTTGCAGGTGGATGAGGCCGTGGCTGTGCTCCAGGCTCACCAGGCTAAAGAGGCCGCCCAGAAGTCTGTTCCTGGCACAGCTGTGCCAGCTGTTTAGTAAGAAGGTACTTAATCTTGCTACAACAAACCCTGTTAACAACCCTAATATTGCTATCTCTGCCTTAAACGACTTTTCATATGATTAAATTAAAAAGCAATCCATAATCAATATTGTATTACTGCTGTTTGTTTGATTACGTTAAAAACAATCCGAAATCAATATTGTATATCAGTTACAATCAGTTTTACACCCTTATTGCACTGCCACACCTCATGTTACTGTGCTGATTTATCTCAAACACAGACAGAAGTCTGAGCAATGAATGAAACTAACATTTAGTAATACATCCTTGTATGTATCAGATTTAAAGTAGCCTTTTATACTATGTTGTATTTTATTTATTATTATAATTTTTTTTTTTTTAATTGTTTTATTGTTCTCCAGCCAAAACCAAGCTCTGATTCTATCAGTAATGTTCTGCTGTGTGTTCTGCTTGGCCTAATACATGTTTGTTTTTGTCTCACACAGGAATGTGAATGCTGCAGCTTGCTTCACCGATTTAAAAGAGGTTATAAAAAAAGAAAGGAAAAAAAATTCAAAACATTGAAAAAAAGTTAAAACCCAGAAAACATTGCAAAAAGAAAAAAAAAGCTAAAAAATGGACTGATATTAAGAATTGTTTTACCAGGTCTGAAAACAAAATTCTAGACCTTGATTATTTACATAGAAAACAAAAACAACAGAAAAAAGGGTAGAAAAAAGGAAAAATGTTTTTGTTGTTTGAGAAATTATTTGGAGATAAAAGCTTTGTCTTTTCCCAGTACTGCACTGATGCACAGAATCTTATGTTTGGAACAACGGTCCTACATGATAGCTGGGCACTGGAGAAATGTATGTGGATTGAGAACCGCTTGCTTTAATAAAATCTCAAACACTGAATGTTATTGTGCCATTGGCTTTATTATTGCTGTGGTGTGATGCGTGTTGTTCTTGTTAATACACAAAATGTCTTACTTAACCACCCGGTTGTTTATTCCAGGTAAAATTGTTCTCGAACAATTCTTCTGAATACAGTTGTTCTCATACATACTGTCTAATGTACAACTTGCATTGATAATCACCTGTATTTTAGTGTGAAAGAACATTTTGGAATGAGACTTTCATAATGTATATGAAGTACAGAAATGTACTGAATTTATTCTCCATAGGTGCCTGCCTGTCACTAGGTGGCAGTAAGGAGGACTGCTTAAAGCTGGAAATGTAAACCTCTTAAACCAGTGTGCAGAGCAACAATATTTAAACTGCTTGGATCTGTATCATATAGTTCTTTCAAAATAAGACCACACGTAAGACATCTTTGCTGTCGTGAAGGTGTATCTTTTACCGGAGGGATCTGGCGTTGCTGCTAGTGTTTGCTGTGCGAGATTGAAAGACCTGCTGTTGTGTAGCTGCTAAAAAATCTGTCCTGTGGTAACAGGAACTGCTGCTGAAATAGATAGATAGATAGATACTTTATTGGTCCCCAAGGGGAAATTCGAGGTCCCAGCAGCTTAAAAAGTCACACACAACATATACTATAGTGTACACAGGATGATAAGAAGCAGATCAACAAAACAACATGACTAGATCAACATTACTAAAACAATTTCATCTTTGCCATAACATTGTGAACTTCTCATAATAGTCTCGACAAGAACTCACCCTTTCACAGTTCATGGTAGGTTATAATGGGCCAACAGCATGGTATGTTGTACTGTAAACTATGGAGCTGTACTTGAAATGTACCAGACCTAACATGCTTATGGCTTTCATCAGTGTATCTGACTACATGTTTCAAATACAGACGGTTTTGGTTCATGACTGGTCCTGAATGTATTCCCAATTTGTGTCTAGCTAGAAAACTCCCCACCCCACTGAATGACAAACGGGGAGCCAGATAAACCCAGACAGTCAAAGGTTCAAGCATCCTTTTGCGTGCTATGAAACGAGCCATTTGTGACTCATGGTCACGTGAATATAATCCTGGCAAGAGAGCCTGGCGGTAGGCCCACTTGACCTGCCATGAAAGCGAGTTTATTGCTGTTTAATTTCTCTTTTGGCCTTTTCAAATGTAAACAGAATACTGCTCTACAGCAGACCGCAGGTCGTTTGGTCTGGCCACTCAAATGTGCAGGGGGAGGAGGAGGAGGAGGGCTGTGGGTAATCCCAGAGTTCCTTCTGCAAACCTCCAACGCTATGCATTGCACTCACTTTATAAACAGAGCCTTGTTTTGAGGGTTATTTTTGGCCAGGTGTGATGTGTGGAAGTGGTTGGGTGGTGGTTTGTGAATTCCACCTGATTGCTCTGTGTGGATTGGAGGATTACCCCCAGCAATGTAATATATAGCACATCAATCATCTGCCATGCCCCCAGTGCCTAATATTAGGCATGGGTAGTCTTTGGGGTGGCATTTGCCTGCTCTCTCTGTTTACCTCAGGGGGTAGTCTTTGTTTACTGTAACCATCCAACTGTTTCAACAACTGTGCCCATCGGCCGTGACTCTGTTTACTCTCCTCTTAAAATAAGATGTCGCTCTCCACACCGTCAACTGTAAAAGCTGTTTGTGAGTGCTTCCTCCAAAGGCAAAGTGGGACCCAATTTTAGCTGCTGTTGGGAGATTCTGGGAGGTAAAGGCACTTTAATGTTTATGAGAAGTTCAGCTGTTCTGCTCTCATTACCTGTGGGTCTTCTTCTCTGAACTTACACACACCAAATATGGACACCAACATTGGATGTTTCTGTGTTTGGTTTGGCAGTGACAAAACACTGCAATTATGTCACAAAATACTGATGAAATCATGGAACCGTTGCTCGATTATCTGTAAAGTGTACGGTTATTTCCAATTCAGCCTTCCAACGTTAGATTTTTTTTTTTTTACCTTAGTATACACAAAACAGGCTAAAGTCATAAAGGGGAGATTAGAGTTAAAGAGATTCTTGTTAAACTGACTGACTAAATTAAGAGGTGAAAAGTACTGTATGTGTCTTGTTTCATTGCAGACAGGCTACACACACACGTATGACCCGTGGGTGTGTCTATTAAAATAGAGATTTGATCCAAAGTGGATTACTTAGATCACTGATCACAGTAGGCCTACTATTTATTGTCATCTGGAATGTGACCTGAAGACTATAAAATACTATATTGCTTTTGTTTTCTTTTGACAAACATTATGTCCAAGTCAATTGTTAAGGCATTATCTGCGGTATTTGTGTGAAACAAAGGGTCTTTTTTGTCTTTTTAAATTTCAAGTTATCTTATCTTGTTATCTCATTATTGTTACTATATGGCAACAATGATAATCTTTACAGCAACAACGGCAACAATGATCATCGTAAATCCGAATTGGCATACTTCGGTGTATAGTAATGATACATATTCTAGATTTACCTAGAATATTCATCTAGGATGCTTTGGTTTGTTTATTTTTTATTCTGTTCCAACGTACCAAATAATCTTCAAGGCATCTGCATCTACAGTTCCATTTTAATAACAACAATGTTTTTCATACCATGCAGGGAAAGTTCACTTTGAAGTTAAGATGCTGAAAAGAGCTCTGTCAGTTGTTTAATGCTTTTTCGGGGTAGTGTCTCCATTAGTTCTATGGTAAGCGACATTACCAGAAATAATGGCACAATATATTACCATTCATTTTCTAACTCTAAGACGGCGTAACACTTAAAAAAAACCAAGTCCCTTACTGCACTACTGGCTCTGAAAGGTGAAAAGAAGTTTTCGACTTTTCATTCGGCAATAGCATATTATCGCGAGACTCTTTCAACAGTCGTTCAGAAAAAGAACGTAAACCAGCTGCAAGCTCTTCATATCTACGAACGGGGTGGGACCGAAACAGGCTGGACTGTGTGAAAGTGGAGAAAGTATATAATTTGGCCCACGAAGGATCCCCTTTGAATCGGAACAGTGGCAGAGACCTCCTGGAAAATATTAGTGTTAGTGATTTGACTTGATGTGTTAAAGGTATGTAACAGTGTTATCTTCTTTATCTGGCAGGCTATTATTACAGGACACATCGCAGGCATTTGTCGACTAACGTTTGTTGGAGTGGTTTGCTAGCTAATGTTTTTACGCTAAGCTAACGTTAACTCGTTTATGTAGGCTAACGTTGACTATTTGTTTCTGTCTTTTTCTTTTATTCTTGACGTTCAGTTTACCTGTTATACAGTCGTTTAGACCGAAGAACCAGTAACTGTATTTGGCGTGTTTACATGTGTTTGGACAGATGAAGCTGGAAATGATCACCACGTTAACATTATTCGCCACAACATAACATTAACCAGCAACGCTACTAAATGGCAATTCAGCACCATAACTAACGCTATTTTGCAAACTTGAAAAGCTGGAGTTAATTTAATTGTGACCGATAAGTTAACGATGTGTTCGTTGTCGGATATCTGTCTGCTTTGCATTGCAGCCTGTTCAGGGTTACGTTTGCCATTGTTAGCCAACGAACGTTAAAAAACCAGGTGCTTTGGGGTATTCGAAGATAATATACTTTCTTTTTGTTTGGTTGGTGGTTGGCCTTTTGACTTGGCCTTTTGGCCTTTTGACTTGGCCTTTTGAATAATCGAATGGATTTTTCAGGTAACGTTAACTTACGTTAGCAAAGCAAGATCATCCTTGAGCTTCGAAACAAGTTGCCTGTATGCTAGCCAGCAAGCCAGGCTTATTGGACTTCTTAGACATGCTGTATTTGAAAAGTCATGCACCAAGTTTAGCTAAGGTTCATGTGTGTTTCATTTGAACAGGTCAGTGAACAACACTGGTATTATTTACATATCAATGACAAATTGGCTTTTACAAATTATACAAACGTAGACGTGCTAACATTTAGCCTTACTTTGAATCTTGAACTAAAAATGAACTAATACCTGACAAATTATGATTGACCTGTCTGTGTGAAACTTTGAAACGGCACAATTTAAATCGTTTTCTACTTGCTCCTACACTTGTATACAGACTTTACTCGATTGATGGATTATGATCCTGCTGGTGTAGGTTTGTATAAATTATTGATTTAAAAAAAACTAGATATTGTTTGTAACTGGTGTGCTAACTGCTAAGCGAACCTTTTTACAAGTAAGTGCATTTGCTGTACTAAAAAAATATTGTAATAACATCATGTAGACTTTGAAAATGGGTCAGTTATAGCAAAGGGTCAAAAGGTTTTGTATCGAAGATGGGCCAGTTTATGTGTTGTCATTAAACAGACCTTGTATGTCCTGAGATGGAAGATCGCAGTGTCTGTCGCTTTGTTGATACCCAATTTATAGTAAGGAAAAATAATAAATACTATCCATCCTCAGAACCACATAATTCCTCTCAGGCCTGGCCAGTTTTAGATTCACAAGCCCATTGGGTTGGTGAAGGAGAGAATAAGGATTAAGCACCTTTGTTAAGCACTGACAAGCATGTTTGATATTAGCACTGGATGTCTGTCTTAGCTTTGGAGACTGAGACCCTAATCCAGTCCACAGTCTTGCATTATACAGCTTATGAATGAGTCTTCTCTCAGCCTCACACGTGATGCACATGTCTTGGTGCTGGCAGAGGAGTCCGAGAGGGCTCAAATGAGCTTGGCTGCCCACTTGACCGTGCCCTATGCCCTGCACGTGTGGGTCAGCAGAACCTGCCAGCTAGTTGTGGTGGTCCTCCTCCATGCCTGTTCTGTTCTCTTCTCACTCTTTGTTTCTTGCCTGCCTCCTTCATTGGGCTGAACTTAAAACCCTTTCATTGGCCACATGGAATATAAACCTCCTGCTGTGCTACCGATTCAAGGAAGTGATCTCAATGGCTAATTGTTTTGCCCTTATTTTACTAAGCTGATGGGCTCAGATAAGAGTGGATAGGGTTTTGGACACCGTTTACTTGTTCAGATTTATTTTCTTTTATTTTAAGTGTTTTTGGGGGCATTGGTCATGATCTATATTCTACGTTATCTTTGGGTTAGTGCTCAAGCTTTGTTTTGGTCATCAGACACAGGACATGTTGTATTTGATGTTCAAAAGGCTTTGTTTGTCTAAGTGTGTGGAAAGAAAAAGCAACAGATGATGTCAGAGGAGATGCCAGCCAGTGGGTTTATTGTATCAAATCCCCAGTCACTGTTTTGTGTTTAATTGCTGTGGTGATTAAAGAGTAGTGATAAGCTTGAGAAATAGTTGAGGTTTACAAACTGTCCAGAAAACAAGATGATTTTAACTGTGAGAATAAAAAACAAAGGTACCCTCAGGGAAAATATTTGTGTTTGCATTGTTTTATTATGAAGAGGTGATCAGAAATCTCTTTGGCCAGCTGAACTGAATGTAGGATTTTGTGTCCACCATGTCTGTTTGGTAGATTTCTTTTAAATTACACATATCGTAACTGGTTTCTTGGAAATATTTTTTTCTCAGCTGATAAGCAGATAGGAATTGAGCTTTTTAACTTGGTCTTATTACAGACAGGACAGTAAAAAAGAAAGGGGAAGCAATTTCCTAAACACATCTGTTTGATGCCATTTTCCCAGTCGTATTAGAAAAGTGCAATGTTCCTGCCTGCAACCTTGTGCTGGTGTTTTTGGGGGCCCACCTGTGACCTTTGTGCTGTCCTTTTCAGAATAAACACAGCTGTAGTTCCTATGCCTGTGGCCCATCAGGGTGTCCTTGATCGCAAGTCCTCCGCCCTTCCCACCCAAGTAGGTTTGTTTCCACTCAGAGAGAAAAAACAATTGCCCCCAATTCTGAGACATTCCTTTAGATGGGGAAGATGCCTCTTTAAGGTGACCATTCTGGGGCCTTTCCAAAATGTTAGCTACATCTTCCAAGGGAAAACATCCCTACCCCACCCCATTCCTCCCTAAGCATTTCAATGACGATTTCATGAGGGGGAGTTTTCTGCAGCTGTGTGTTCAGGTGCAAAAAAAAAAAGTTAAACTGATGTTTCTCTAAGGGAATGGACTGCTGTTACCAAAACAGACCCACCTAGTCTAGTGAATTCTAAAACTCTGAATTCATTTGTGTGTCTGTTAGAATATTTGTAGACCAGGAAGGTTGTCTCGCCAGATACATTTCAGAAAACTATACTCTTCTGATTTTTATCAAGGCAGGCACAGATAGCTTGTCCAACCCCACAGTACAGTAGGCTAAATGCAACAGTGATAAGTTCTAAACAATGACACCCAGTACTGCCAGTTGATGGCTCTGTGTGGTGGAATTCAAGGTGGGTGTTCCAGCAAGCCTGGTCGCCCGGTTCGATTTTTGGGGCTGGGAGCTGAAGAGGCTCTCTGTGTGCTGTGGGAGAGATAAATCTAGTTAAGGAGTGTGGTGTTCCTTAATCTTTGTCAGACTACTCTGGTGGGCTGAAACACTTCTGGCTTGCTACTTTGTTAGCCTATATCACAGACGGTACCCTATTTTCCTTGCTAATGGCTTGAGTGCATTTGCCCTAGCTCACTTTTAACTGTTTTCATAAATGCTTCTCTTACCACAATCCAGGAAATTGTTTTCCTACAGTAGCTAGGTCTACATGTTGGAAGTTGGTTCTTTCCCATGCTGACATAGTCTGGGAATGTTTGTGCTGTCAATTGTCTGCCCCAGTGGCACAGGCTGGATAGTGGATATAACAAAGATTGTGTGTCTCAGTTCAGGACTTGGTACCTGGGCTCTGGCAAATGTCGTTGTTTTCTAGAACACAAAAAGTTACAAATTTATTTGCCATATGTTCAAATGTGTGTTATTGCCACAGAGAAGTAAGTCCTTTGGTGAAGAGCAGTAATATTCTCTCTTTGGATAAACAAGCTTGGGCTGGCCAAATATGCATGAAGAATTAGGCCGTGATGGCGCACTTTGAAATCAATCTGCTGGTGATGAACCAGTAGGGCCCGCCCTTTGCAAGAGGTGGGCAGTCCTGGTAAATGGCTTTGTAATGACATTAGTCGATTGAATCATCTTCCACTGTTGCCTGGCCATAGAGACCACTGGTGTTTGGACTGCAGCCCAGACTGCCTTTTCTTTTGCTGGCTATGTCAATGCAAGACCTGCCAGCTGTAGTGTTTTCCGACAGGAGGTGATGTAGTTAAACACAAACGGCATCTGAAAATTTTAATCTGATTTTTTTTCAGTACTAGTTGAGCCAAATAATTAAGGTAGAAAGTTGTAGGAGATTAGCCATGTTTGATAGAAAATGTAGAATTGTCACCCCCAAGGTTTCAAACTGCTATTGACTCAGGACGCACATTGGTTGCATTTTTTTTTCTTCGGTAAATATTATTATTATTATTATTATTATTATTATTATTATCATCATTGTTATTATTATTATTAGTGTTTTCTTTTTTAAGCAAAAATTGATGCTAGGTAACTTATTTTATTGAAGATTGACTAGACCATTAGGCTTGTAGTGCAATGCGAATAGAGCTATGCTGGGAGGCTGCCTTTGGAATGGGGACTAGTGTGTGCAAGATGCACACCAGATGCACACTTGGTCACCAGCTGCTGCAAATGATGACCTTGTTAAGATTGAAAGCCAGTGGTGGGAAAGTCAATATAATTTCACCCAATTTACTAGCAGTTGTAGTACTGGTTTGAATTTGTTTTGTTTGAACTGGAAGGTCTTTCTCCTTTGCTTTAGACCTCAATTCTTCTCCTTTTAGAGTAAAGCTTAGGATTCCAGCACTGCATCTTGATGCAACTTTTGTGCTGAATGGGAAGACGAGGCAAAAGAGTGGTTGGCTGTTGGTTCTAGTGCGAGTGGTATGTGGGCCCCATTTTGGTTAGTTAGTTGGGGGGAACTAGACAGGGCTCTCTTCCAGATGAACAGAATTGTGTTGTTTTTAAGTCTGCCTTTTTTTTCTCATTTCAGTAGAAAACTGTCTCCAACAGGAAGAAATAGGCTATCCTCTCTGCCCCAGGGCCATCCCTTTGTTATGGCCTATTGGCTTTAACTGGGCCATTGTTCTAATCATAGTGACTCATGCAGTAGCGCTCGGATTTATATGACATTTACATTCATGCATTTAACCAAAGCGACAATTACTTCAGGGCCAGTCGCCCTTAGAGCAAAGTACGGTCTAAGTGCCTTGCTCAAGGGCACAACACTTGCAGCCAGTCGATCCCACAATTTTTCTGGTTTCCTGGTTCCTTGATCTCTACGTTATTGCCATTGTTACCTAGAATGGAAGATTTGGAAAGGTTGTGTTTAAAAACACTGATTTAAATGTCAACATGCTGGATTCTGCAATACATTGGGTCTAAAGCTGGCGGGAAAATTGTCCTGCTGGGACACAGAACAAGTGGATTGAGGAGCTGTTCACATGTGCTCCGTGCCTTTCAAGCAATAAAATAGGTTAGGATGTGCTTGGATTAACATCAGTTTCCTGCAGAAATGGCTTGTTTTGTTGAACATGTAGGTTCTGGCAATTATCACTCTGTTCAATCACTCCCACCGCTGGTTGCTGCTAAACAGGTCTGTTGTTTTTAAGACGGGCCGCTACTCCTCTTCTAAGAGGGCCACTAAAACCACAGCTCCTAAATCCTACAGTGCAAGGGGAATGACTTTTCCTATTTCCACTTCTGTTTTTGTGTGTGTTGCCTATATTCATGGTGGTACTTGGATTGCACACTTTTCCATAGTACACTATGTCTACTTATAGCAACTACATACATTAGTGGCTCTGGAAATGCTCTGTAGCCTTGGTTTTGGCATGTCAGATTTATTTGTCGACACACAAGGTTTGTTGGGCAACAAGGTTGTGGGAAAGAAGTCCTCTCCCCAGACTAGACGTTCTCTCTGTCCGGTGTTCGCCTTCTTTCAGACTGTTCTCTTGGAGAATTCCTTTGTTCTGACATCATTTCCTGCTTGCTGGAGTTAAAACAGGGAGGGACCGCACAGTAAGAATCTGCATTGCCTGTGGCTCAAAGCTAGTTTGACAGGATTGTTTCATGGGTGGTTTTGAAATGTTTCTTTCTTCTCTGCCTACACGAAAGGCCTTATTAACACGTAATGGCCTGTCAGCTGTGTCCCAGGGATGTCAGAATTGAGAAACCAATGTCTGCAGATTTCTTGTTTTCATGCAAGATGTTGTGTGACACAGGCTAAGTGCTCCTGTGGGAGTCAATATTGTTTTGTCTTGCACTAATGTCCCATTTTTCACACTCAGGCCCTGAGCACAAAAGTGGAGCCATTTTCAGGTCCACATGTGTGCGCACACGTACACAAATACACTCGCACTCACATGTGGCGATATCTCCTGAGGGCAGCCAGGCTCAGCTCACTTCTAAGATCTTATTATTCTTTGATTGCTAGTAGTCCTCACATCCTTACCCCAAGCACTTTCTATCGCATACAAGATTTCATAGCTATAGATAGTCTGTGTGACATTGCTATCTGTGTGTTGAGAGATTGAATCCTCCCAGAGATGGCCAAGGAATGTGCTCCCACTGATGAACTGCACTTGCTCCCCTTAGTCTTGGTCCTGTGTGTGGAACGGCACACAATATTATGTCTGAAAGCCACCTTTGCCTTGTTAGACTGTGGTGATTGCTCAGGGTTTTGCAACTGTATTCCTTCATAGCCTAGGTCTATGGTCTTGGTCTTTAAATGTAGGTTTGTCATTTAACTCTGTTCAGGCCTTGGAGGTGGATTGGGTGTGAGGGTTGATTTGAGTCCCATTAACTTTCTTCGCAGACGGCCTTTTGGTTCTATTTATGCCTGCAGTTTGTCTTATGTTGGGTCTGCTTTCTTCATGAACCTCATTGATCTTTGGCGCACCGACCTGTGGTCGAGGAGTTGGCATGGCAAACCCCCCACGGGACACGCATCATGACCTGCATTCTTGGGCTCTGCTTCTGAGACTCTACATTTAGACCAGAGCCGACACTCCTACTAAGATGACTAAGATTCTTGACTGTCCGAAAGGGGGCACGTGAATGTCAGACAGGGATATCCCCCACGACTCCTGGGGAGCTAATTGAACTTTATTGCTCTGTCTCACACAGTTGCTGTCTCCGGAACTGGGACCACGTTTCCTTATCTTTCCCCCACCTGTGACCCCCCCCCCCCCCCCCCACCAAAAAAATCATTCAGTTTCTTATGAACTTTGATGCCTTGTTTGATACAAAGCTTTTTTTTTTTTATCTGATTAATGCATTTAGTACATGGTCTATCTATATAAAATAAACAATTCATTGCAAAGGCTAAATTATGTATAAATAACATCGGTGTGTGGTGAGGTTGTCACTGTCAGTTTGTCGGAGCACAGATTGTCCCTGTGACGACAGTGAACAGCTTCTGCTTTGTTTCTAATGGAAACCATAAACAAACATTTAGGAAGGAAGTTCCTCTTTATCATTCGGCTCATCGTTGCAGCGCAGCCTGGTGAGTGGTTTGAGTTATGTGACCTATGTCCATGTTGCGTTTCTCCTCCAATGAAGCTAGAGATGATATCTGGGGCCCCATACGCAAAAGCACATAGAAGAGTCTGAAGATTCTGGAGATGTCTCTTCTGGCAAGGCCTAGTAGTTATCCCTTGCTAATGACAAAAAGGGAAAGCAATGGACATGAAATGGTAGGTCCACATGCAGTATTTAAAGTATATATGATAAGACTTGTTGAGGGATAGTATCATTTAGCACTTGAGAGTTCCATTCAGTTTGAGCTTTTTGAGCACCAATTTGAATGTTTCATTTGGTTTGTGAAGTCTCTGCATTGGTTTTATTTCCTTGAGAGATGCAGCCGTGTGTACTACAGTTATTTTGCTTACTGAGTTGCATTACTGTGGAAAGATGTCGGTCTGTGGTAAGGACTCGAGGAAATCTATTGATTTGCCACCCTAGTTCTGCAAACTACTGCCAAGAGCTGGTTTTGTAGTGGCTGCTGCTGCCTCAGCTCCGTCTATGCAAATCCTGATCTGACACATTGCTTTCATAACCTTACTGTTTGAACATGCTCTTGTAGTCTTGTGAGTATAGCAGTATGGTTTAGACAGTGTCTTTGGATTCGCTGTGGTGAGCCTGTGGCTCCAGATAGCTGCTCCCCAACAGCTGTGTCTGAAGCTGCCATGGGGTCTGTTAAGGTAACTGGTTTGTCAGTGGACAGGGCTACTAAATCTACCATGCATTCACAGATAGGTGTGTGTGTTTGAGACAGAGATGCATGACAGAAGTGTGTTTGTGTGTGTGTTTGTTTTTTTTTTTTTGTCCAAGACTAATCTTGAATACTTCAACATTGTCTTGTAGGCCTAAAATGCCAAAATGCCCCGGAAATTCTATTCTCAATGGAAAAGGAACAAAAGGTTCATCAATTGTTTTTGCACGCTGATTGCGAATAATGTTGAATGTTGTATTCGGCAGCTTTACAGTAAGCGGGTGGGAATTTTTTGACAGACTTGTTGTGGCAGATCTCTTTGATGAACCTACACAGCAGCGCCGGCAGGAAATTGGCGTAGGCCTTCAAAAGGCGCTAACGGCCTGGAGCAGCTCTATAGAGGCCACTCTTCCTGTTGTGGCTGGGACGCTAGCTGCACAGCCAGGCCTCGATTAACGGGATCCTTATGTGTCTCTCTGCCAGCTGAGAGGGCTGCAGCCATGGCTCTGGCTCCTTGTCTTTGGTGTGAAATGCCTTGGCTACTGCATATTGTTGTGCTTTCTCTGTGCTTTGTCGCACAGGCCTCACCTTGGGGTTAGGGGCATTGTCTTGCGTGGCCTTGCCTCATTGCCTAAAAGCTTCACACTGTGGTATCGGGTTTCCCCATTGTATCTCTGAGGGAAGTTGACTGTGACACTGGAAGTTTTTAACCCCCCCTTCAACACACACACACATACATGCACGTGTGTAGGCACACTTTTAACTTGTTGACGTAATGTGTAAGCTTACACTTCTACGGTATCTTTCCGAAGACAAACACACACACACCCTGATCCCTGTCTCCAGATGCACTATTCAAACACAGCTCTAAATATGGACTTTTTCCTGTTGCCTTTGCGCCTCTGCCACCCATAGCACAGCTGCAGGTAAGCTTATATGAGGAGCAGGGCTAAGCAAAGGCTTTGTGTTTCGAAATGTCACTATCTCTCACCAGTGCTCAGCTATCGGAGCTTTAAAATCTGGCTCATCTCTGCAGCACTTTGCTCGTTCTGCTACTCGTAACTACACACTGAGTTGGGAGATTTATGTGCGTCTGTCGTGGTGAGCATGTTGTTTTTTCAGTCCTGACCAGAGAGACACCACAGCTAAGAAATGGGCCCCTAACTCCTGTGTGGGTGGTCATTATTGAGCGTGTGATTTTTAGAAGTTAGTCTGTCATGGGTAATTGTAATTTTGGCTGATGGTTTTGGTGTATTTCTCTATTCTTAGCACTGCCTGGACATCTTCCTAAAAGCTGTGCATTATTTTCTCTCACGTCACGTGTATGCGGAATTTGCGTTGGGTTCCTCTGCTCACTTTTGCCGTCAAGCATGTGAGTGCTATGTCAGTGTGAGTTTAACTGTTTGTGTGTGTGTGGTTTGGCATCAGTCTTAAGTTCAAGCCCTAAGAACAGTGCCCACCAGATCTCTCTCTCTCTCGCTCTCTTGCTCGCTTGCTCGTTTCTTTTTTTCTTTCTGGGTGTGTTGCTTTTCTAAGTCCAAGTGTGAATTCTGAAGCTGTGGTTAGGCCCCTGCCCCCAAACAGCAGCAGTTCATGCTCCTGTGCACAGGTGTTTGCATTGCGCCGGAGTCCAGGTGCGCGTGTTTGGCCAGAACGCAGCCTTGTTTGCCCAGCGTGTGTGCCGAGCACACAGCGAGCGGCCTTTGGGTCCCGTGTATCCCTGGAAACCTTGCTCTTCCTGGGCTCACTCAAGGCCATACCTCTGCTGAGGTGGGTAGTACAGCAGCAAGAAGAAATCTACCTTTTCTTGTTCAACGAATCGCTACGAATGTGATGCTGAAGTGGTTGTCGTCATAGTTGCGAGGTGACATTGTCGTTTTTTTATTTATTGGAGCAATGGTTTATTTGGTGTTCCAGTAATAGTTCTTGGTGTGACCAGCCCTTAAGAGTGCATTCTTAAGGGCCTTAAGGTCAAGTGTGATGTGCACTGTTAGGCATTGGCTTCAGCTGCTGATGGGTGTGGGCATTCATTCCCCGCTCAGACTCTGCCTTCATGGCTGGCCTTCCTGCTACAAGACTTTAACATGGGCGAGGGAAAGGTGGGGAGGCCAGTTGGGCAGATGGGGGGGAACTGGACTGAAGGGAACCAGGGAGGAATGGAGTGGAGGTCACAGGAGGGAATTCCACCAAGTTCATGTCAAAGGATGAGGCCCGGTGTAGCTTGCTATGTTTTGAAAGGCTTGGATGGAACAGGTGTGTGTGTGTGTGTGCGCGCACACACACACACACACACACACACGCTATTTGAGGTTGTAGTTGTGTTGCATCTGCCTACTCTTGCCCTCCCCAGCTCCCCTCCCTGATATCCAATGTCTCACAGTAACTCAGGTGTGAATTCTGAGCCATGCTCCATCGTGTGTGTGTGTGTGTGTGTGTGTGTGTGTGTGTGTGGGTGGTCGGTCCAGTAGCACTAAGGTGAGTGACAGCCTGCATGATCCATAGGGATTTTCACACGCACTCATACATGCATGCCAGACTAGACGGTGAACTCTGTAAGACAAGGCTTGGTGGGATCACTGTCTGAGTGTGATGACTGCTGTTTATATTGTTTGTCACAGTAGTTTGGTCGTTTTTGTTCTTGTTCATTAAAATTTTCATACATTTTAAATTAATACAAGTAATGGTTAAAGTGAGTGATGTGAACTTGAATGTTAATCTAGTTTGTTTCAGATCATGGTGTACTTGGGTACTGTGGTGTGATTCAAGCACCCAACGGCCATCTGGGAATTTCAGCAAGTGCTACTTGACATGACACCCTCTTTCATCATGTCAAGGCGCAGTTTGTTTGGGCAGGTCATATACTACTTCTACACTGGTGACTGCAATGTATTGCAGGATGTTCTGAGGGAGAGTTTACCTGCCTGAGTACAGTAGTGTGACTGTGGATCTTCTTGCCCCTCTGATTGCCTCCTACAGCATTACCCCAAGCCCTGTTTGGTACAGCAGGAGGCTAGCTGAATACACAGTATCCTGGGTGCCTCTTTTTCTACCTTTTTTTCCTCCTCCCCCCTGCCCAAACCTCGTGGTTGTATCTCATGCTGGCACCGCAACATGCATTGACCAGTCAATGAGCTCTGGGAGGTAAAGCTCGTTTTGAACATGGCGGTACTGGTAAAAAAAAAACTAAATTGCAGGTTGGCACATGAAAATGCACGTAAAGGAGAGATTCCCTTCTCACCTGTAGAATTAATGTGGTACCTGTGTAAGTGATGCAGGAGGATGCTGGGAGGAAAATGTATGGAAGGGGAAAACCATGATCTGTTTATTTGGTGAGGGGTGACCCATACATACACACTATTTATTTATTTTTCCGTTCTTTCGACTCTTGCTAAACTTGTCTCTGCAGCTCATGGTTGACCGGAGGTTAGTTGGCCTAAATTTTCCACTGATTGCATTGCATTTGGCTTGAGTAGTGTTGCCAGGTAACAGGTCTCTGAAGTCACTTGTCTCTGTCCTCGCGTCACTGAACTCTGCTCTCTCTTCTCTTCTCTCTCTCTCTCTCTCTCTCTCTCTCTCTCTCTCTCTCTCTCTCTCTCTCTCTCTCTCTCTCTCTCTCTGTCTCTCTCGCCTACATGACTGCTTCATTGAGCTGATGAATAGCAAAAGTATCCAGGTTTACAGCCATCTCTAATGTTCTCTGACTAGTATGAGTCAAGCCAGGAGCCCATTTTATCCCAGATTTGTGTTTCTGCGTCACTGCTCGTAGTTTTTTTTTTTTTTTTTATTTAATGTTTAAATTAAGGTGTAAAGTCATGTGATGGCAGTGATGTTGAAAATGCACTGGTAAAGCTGGAGGCTGGTTAAGATGGAGGCGATGAGGCCGCATGTGCTGTGGCTGGTTAGGCTGACTAGATGGTTCTCTTTGTCAAACATGTTCTGAATGTAGTCTTAAACCTGATCTATGCGTTTTCTCTTTTGTTAAGAGTGCTCTTTTTTATTTATTTTTTGTTTTTGTTTTTCAGGTGCTGAATGTAGCAAGAGAGGGTGACTCCCCACGCCACTCCTCCCTCCCTCTCGTCAGCTCCCCACTTCCAGAATGGTCCCACCAGGTAGTTCACAGAGAGCCCCTGCCATGTCCTAACCCACGGCGTGCCCACAACCTCCCCCTTCCCCCTCCCCCTTCCTCCTGGAAGCCTCAACCCTTTTCCCTCCCTTCCCACTCCCCTCCTCCTTCTCTCCCCTCTTTTCGTCTGTCCCATGTGAGTGGCGTGGCGACCAGTCCGGAGCCATGAGCCTGCAGAAGCACACGCAGCTGGGCTCGGAGCGGGACCTGCAGTCCACCGCCTCCTCCATCAGCCTGCCCTCGGTGAAGAAGGCACCCAAGAAGAGGCGCCTGTCCCTGGGCTCGCTCTTCCGCCGGCGGCCCCGCGAGCCCAAGCGGAAACCCCGTGACCTGCCGCTGTCGGCAGGATGCGCCACCTCGGTGACGGCAGGGGTGGAGGGCATTGCTAGTATTGAGAGCATCCATTCGGACACCTACCATGACAAGGCCCTGGCGGCCGGGGCAGGAGCTGCATCCAGCTCCACGGGTGGCTCCCACGCCTCTACCTCCTCCGCGGCGTCGGCCTCCTCCTTTTCCTCGTCGTCCAAGTCGGAGCTGCTGGAATGCCCCCTGTGCCTTCTGCGCCACACGCGCGACAGCTTTCCCGAAATCATGACGTGCACGCACCGCTCCTGCGCCGACTGCTTGCGGCAGTACCTGCGCATCGAGATCAGCGAGAGCCGCGTCAACATCTCCTGCCCTGAGTGCGCGGAGCGCTTCAACCCCAACGACATCCGCGCCATCCTCGCTGACCGGGCACTCATGGACAAGTACGAGGAGTTCATGCTGCGCCGGTGGCTTGTAGCCGACCCTGACTGCCGCTGGTGCCCCGCCCCAGACTGTGGGTGAGTCACGTGCATGACCCCAACACGCACAGTTTCAATACAATCATGCATTAGTTGGGTCTCCATTAATCTGTAGGCTGTTTTGTATATTAGACAGGGTTTCTGTGATCTAGATATAAGGCCTTAGAAAGTCTTAAATATAGTAAGTAGTTTCAAAATAAATGTGCAGTTAAATTCATTGGAGATAGGATTTATTACTGCAGATGCGGTGCATATTTTGTGTCTTCTTTTTGCGGGGAAGAGGGAATGTTGGCTCTTGTCGATAGCGTAATTAAAAGTTATATCCAATGAATGACATGCATTTCAATTAAAATCTCACAAACCTGTGCAATGTTTTGCTGCCAACATTGATCTTGCATTTCTAACATAATAGTCATAAAAAGGTCTTAAAAAGCTTTAATTGATGGTTGGTCTGATTGGTTTGAAACTGCCACCTTGCTAAATTTCATTTTTTTTTATTGATTGGTTTCAATTGTCTAAAGTATTTTGGTTCCCTTCTTTTTTTGCAATTCCTAAAAAATTAGAAGGAAATGATTTGGGCCATTATTTATTTATTTATTTATTTATTTATTTATTTATTTTAAGGCAATCTAAAAAAATCATAAATCCATTTTGAAACCAACTCTGTTTTGAGCCTTATAAAGCAAAGGTTTGACCTAATCCTAGAGAGGTTTTGTGTCGGAGAGACTTGTTGACCTGCTAAAATGACAAGGCCGGGACGCCTGTGACCAGATAAGTTCACCCATGGCGGTGAATAAATATATCGGGAAGCATTGCTCAATAAGGCCACACTTTATTTGATCTTGTTCAACATCTCACTGAGTTATATAATGTTGCCTCGTGAAATTTGGTTACACATTATCAGTACAATCCTGGCTCTGACCTCTAGATTAGAGACGCGCACGCACGCGCACACACACACACACACACTACTTTTTCCAAAGAAAACATGGGCAACATTCCTCTGCTGGTATGTTCTGTTCCAGTAAAGCTGGCAGTTGTGGCGTGTAGGCCACAGGCAGCCCTGGGCGTTTGCTGGGGGACTTCAGTAAGACTACCAGGTCTCGCTCTCTGTTCCCTTCAGTCTTGGGCGGGCCAAGCACGTGGGTGGTGGTCTGTCTGTAGTGGCTGAGGTCCTGCTGCACTGCTCGCAAGAGCAGGAATGTCTCACGTGAGAACTGGAAATCTCATTTGTAAACACACCACCAAAACACCCCCCTCCCCTCCCTCCCTCCCGCCTGGAGTTCTCTCTACAGTTTCGGATCATCTGAATCGGGCCTTTGTTTCCAATCCCTGTGAACGCTTGAAAGCATGTACGGTTTCTCCACACCACTCCTAGTCTTCTGAAGTACAGTCAAAGCCGGACAATCTACTCTGTGCCTCTGCACTTAAACAAATAACATGCTGGCTATGTTGGTGCTATTTCTCAAGAGGAGAAACCACATGCAGGAATGCTGTGCGGCCTGTTTTTAAGACATGCTGGCAAGTCTGGGGCGACGGCATGCTCCTCCAGCAGTGACTGGAATTGATCGCTGCGTCATGGGCTGCTGTTGGAGTGTTGAGGAGTGTGGTCGAGGGAGGAAAGATGGCTGGGGTTGGGGTCGGAGCTAGGGGTTGGGGCTGATGCTGACGCTATGATGGAGTCCAGAGTTCCTGCCTCAACGTGTCCAAGCCTGGAGCCTTATTACTACATGGCTGACCCACGAGAGATAGTTGCTTCTGCTGAGCGCAAGTATTCTGCATTAATACAAGCTGCCCATTTAAGTGTCCTCCATCCTCACACTGTGCTGGTATAAAGAAAATAATGAACAGGAGTGCGGCTCTTGACTGCAAGGAGGGAGGCAGGGGCACTCTGCCAAATCGGATCATATGGGTCCAAAAAAAAAAAAAAATCTTTCACTCAGTTAATGGCCTTATTGGCCTGCAGCACTAGCAATGTTTGACCTCGCCTCGTTCATTATGGACCAACGGCTTGGAGAATTAAGAGACGAGTTCTTCAGCTAGCTGTAGAGGGTACATTTTTCAGACCTTTCAGTGTTTAAGGAGGAAATCCGGTGTAAATCGATACATACCCTTGTTGTTCCAAGTCACCAAGTAGAAGCTAACATTAGCTGCCACTCCGTAGTCTATTGTCCTTCCGTCTAACAGCGATCATAAACCAGATGGATATATACCGGATTTGGTCACCTAATGATTGACCTCTACATCTTTCTTTTGACCGTGTGTGTTGGTGTGCATCTGCACACTGCAGTAACTGTCTGCTCTGACTTTCTGCTCTGAGCTTCTCTGCTGCTGTGTGCGTCTGACCAGTGGCTCAGTCCAAGGCCGTTTCTGCTTGCGCTGCTGGTCGGAGTGTTGGCCGGGGGCCAGGCTTCTTCTGCAGCAGTGCTGGCCCGTGCCCAGGGGTCAGTAGGTGGCCTCCACCCGACTCCGAGCAGCTTGTCTGCATATGCATCATCGCTATCACACACACCGTCAACAGACCCTCCGTAGGCCGGGCATTGCTAACTGAGATGGTGACACACACACACACACACACACACACACACACCAACCAAACCCCACCACCACCACCCCCCCATTCACTGTGAGCTCATTCAGGCCAGACAATCCGGAGCGGAGATGGGGGGGTGGGTTTAGACAGGTGGTGCTTGATCCTCATCAGCCCGTTGAAAGACTCGTTAGTCAGCACATCAATCTCCAGTGTGGTGAGCCACGCAGTGAGGCCCCCATTGTGTGTAAGTAGTTTCTTCCGCGTTTCAGTTCACACACTTTAAAACTGCGCACACTGTCTTTTGACGTCTGCCACGCCAACAGCACTTAGAAACGTACATGCTTATTTGGACTGGAACAGTCGGCTAAGTTTTGCCATGAGCCTCTCTAGCGCCTGGCCTGAAAAACAGAGGGCAGACTGATAGATGGGTGGCTGTGAAGGATGGACTTGTATTTCCTATTATTGGTTGTCCCTTAAGCGTTGACATTTCAGCTAATATTTTAAACCCATTTGGGCAGCCTCAGGTAGTTTTTAAAACCGCAGTGACCCCTCTTCAGTAAAGCTGTCTTGACGGCGTCATCCATTGGGATCAGAGATCCTCATAGATAAGAGGGGGTGGGAGGAGGGGTTGGAAATGGGGTGTCGAGTAGAAATGAGAATCAAATGTAGAGTTGTAATCTCATCGCTTCCTCTTATCAAGGCGTGGACTGACAGGGACACCACAGTTCTTTACAGTGTGCATCTTCTAAAATGGCTTTGTATTATAGGGTCCTAATGAGTTCATAGGTTAATGTGTAGATTACTTTCTCCACTGTACGTTGACAAGAGAGTTGATATGAGAATGGATGAAGCATTGACAATGGCATCCTATCAAATTCCACCCCTACTTATAGATGTAGTGGGCCCTCTGAGTGGCTGTTTTTCAGCTTCAATTTGTTTAGCAACATTTTTTTTTTTGTTTGTTTATCCTGGTCATTGGGGAGTTCAGCCATTTCAAGAGTTGACTTGCCTGCTAATTCTTAGTCCAGTTGTTTTGGGGTGGGATTGCTGTGTTGGAGTTGGCCTGAGTCACAGACACTACGTGTGTGTGTGTGTGTGTGTGTGTGTGTCACACACACACCACCCATCCCCTCAGCCATCACCCATCCATATGCTGTCTCTTTCCAGCCATTTCATCTCTTTCAGCAGATTTATGTGCCTGAACTGAGAAATAAAAATAAACAACTAACGTCACACTCCAGCCTTTTGGAAGAACAGTTAGTCAAGTGCGCCTGTGCGTTGGATATTTAATGTTCTGTCATGCCAGTTTACGGTGCGTCTCTGAAGAATGAAGGGTGTGCAATGACTGTCAAAATGGGTTTTATTTTCGCCTTGTAGTGCTGACATGCCTGTCTGTCTGCACTCTCTGGGTAGCACTTCATTCAGTCTTTGCTTATGTTGGACCGAGGCTTTATTCCCCCGCTCTGAATTCTCTTTCCTTTCTCATCCCTTTTCTTCCCCTTCTCTTCTATTCTCCTGCTCTCTCTCGCTCTCTCCTATTTGCTCTCGGTCTCTATTGCTCCCTCTCGCTCGCTCTTTCTCCTCAGTCCTGTGCCAGAAGCCTGAGCACATCCCCTGCTTTCCCAGAGACACGAGGCATGAAGGCATAAAGGAAAGAATGAGGACTGGGATAAAGTGGGGGTGGGGGTTGGGGAATGATTGGAAAGAGCAACTTGAGGGGAAGGTAGGTTTAGTTGGATGGAAGGGTCATGAGGGGCAGGTGGAGAAGTGTAGAATTTTTTTTTTTTTTTTCCTCCCCTTCCTCCTCCCCCTCTTCTGTCCTTTTCCCCAGATTTGTATGAAACATCAGCCCAGGCACAGCTAAAACAGCTGGAGCCTGTCCCATGGCCCGTGCAAAACTCTGAGCTAAGCGCTTGCGTCTAAGCGAACCAAGCAGACAGGCGCTCTCTGCTCGTCGGGAACGTCGCCCAATGCTGAGATGTTGGGAACCGGGCTCGCGATTAATGATGGCTTTCCCTTCTTGGGGATTGAGAATATAGGTCAGGCTGCAGCCATTCGCAGCAGATTGGTGGATTTATGTGTGTGTGTGTGTGTTGGGTGGCAGTAATACTAACAGATTGAATATTACAGTGACTGGCAGATGCATATTGTGGTGTGTGTCTGAATATAGTTCCTTTAAAAAGCAGTACTTGCATTCATTTCCATCTCCAGTCACACACGCCCTGAGCACATTGCTATCTGCCTGGAGAAGCCATTAATTTTATAGTTCACCCCCACCAACCCAATTAAGTTGCAGCTGGCAGCCAGTAAAGATGAGTGATGTTGCCATGGTAGCTTGCCGGTAGCTTGCGGCAGCGGCTCGTCGGTTGGCAGCCGCCATCGCCGGCAGCGTGGGCCTCCGTCTTGGCGTGCGCGGCAGTGGCGACGACATCATCTCTCAGCCATTAGTGGCAGGCACTAACGATCACATGAGTAATGAACGTTCCGCCGCCTCCTTCCCCCGCCATCCGTTCTGCTGGGCACAAAGAAAAACTCTCCTAGTCAATTACACACAAAGGCAAGCCGCAGGCCAGATCTACAGGAAGGCGTTAGCACTAGGGCTAATTTAATGCAGGCTATGCACCCAAATTCAGTTTATGAGTTGTTTTTTTTTACTGAAGGCACACTTCACAAGAAATGGGTCAGCGCTATGGGACGCCCCTTTTTTCATTTTGTTAATGTGTGCTTGTGTGTGCAGTGATTGTTCTAGACGGTTCTTGTTTTTTGAAAAAACAGCAATACAATGTTTATGGAAACCCTGACCATTTATGAATGGTCCTCGTGAACTGTTTGTTTACCACCCCGTCATTCCATGAATCCTCAATCAATCCATCCATCCTCAATCCTCCCTTTAGAGTGCTCCTTTCAGAGTTGTCACGGTGTGTTGCCATGTGTGCAGGTATGCCGTGATTGCCTTCGGCTGTGCCAGCTGCCCCAAGATCACGTGTGGACGAGATGGCTGCGGCACGGAGTTCTGCTACCACTGCAAGCAGCTGTGGCACCCCAACCAGACGTGTGACGCCGCACGCCAGCAGAGGGCGCAGAGCCTGCGCCTCAGGACCATCCGCTCCTCCTCGCTCACCTACAGCCAGGAGAGTGGGGCTGCATGTAAGACACACACACACACACACACTCAGTAATAATCAGAAATGCCGAGAATGGTTCTGAGGTCCTAATGGCATGTTTCCTCCTTCCCTTTCTACTCTACCTCTTCCTTCCGTCTCTAGCTGATGACATCAAGCCCTGTCCCCGCTGCGCTGCTTACATCATCAAGATGAACGACGGGAGCTGCAATCACATGACGTGCGCCGTGTGCGGCTGCGAGTTCTGCTGGCTCTGCATGAAGGAGATCTCCGACCTGCACTATCTCAGGTGACACACCTCAGTGCCCTGTCACCTGACACACACTCACCTTAGGCTGCCTCGTTCACACCGCAAGCCACACCATTGTATTTACAACAGAAACATCTAGTGCAAGGCTACTGCTGACAGCCCTCAAGATAAGTCTGTGGACGCCGCTTCTAACTGTTTACAGTGCTAGTAAGAGAACCGGATATACCACCACAGTACGGTGTGGGGGTGTCTGGGGGTGTCTCATTCACACAATGGCAGTGTGTGCAGTGCGCTCTAACTTGGATCACGATTGGTTGATTGCTTTTGGAACGTACCCAGTCTGTAGTTTAATGCAGCTAGTGGCTAGTAGTCTGCAGTCTTACTTACTGACACTTGTAGCGCTACAGTGTTCATAACGCTTGTGTGGTTGACGGGGTATTAAAACTTCAGCTCCCCCATAGTTCACTGAACAGTGTTGCAGTGCAGTTTTGTGTCCTAACTGTGGCGTCTGTCTGAACCCGCCAGTCCCTCGGGCTGCACGTTCTGGGGCAAGAAGCCGTGGAGCCGCAAGAAGAAGATCCTGTGGCAGCTGGGCACGCTGGTGGGGGCACCCGTGGGCATCGCGCTCATTGCTGGCATTGCCATCCCCGCCATGATCATCGGAATCCCCGTCTACGTCGGCAGAAAGGTTAGTGCACACACGCACACACTCAAACACAGCCAATCCTCAGTCGTGTGTGTGTGTGTGTGTGTGTGTGTAAGTTGCTTGCTTCATGAACAGGATGGAATTTTACGGGCCCATAGTTTCCCTCTCTTTCCGCTAACAAAACTGCTTTTCTTTTCTGGGTAAAATAATGATAAAACCAGAAGGACATCTAGTTCCCGCTTGCGTTCGCAAGAGCGTCTCACACAAACTGCCGTTCTGCCGTTGACATCAGTTCAAGGGAGCTAACTGTAAAACAAACACATCAGTATTTGCCGTACCTCACATGGGCTTTCTATTGATTGAAACAGCACGGAAGACTCTCTTATTTTGGCAGCTCCTCTGCCCTGTAGATGGGGGTGGAAAACTCGCTGTCTGATCGCTGCCAGACACAGATCTCCAGAACACGCAATGGAAAAAAAAAAAAAACGTCCGAAGTGGGTCTCCACGTGTTCCGCTGTCCTCTCTGGACTGAACACGGTGTGGCCGGAGGAGCAGGGGCCCACTTAAGACTCAGACAAAACACGGCCCAGAATCCCTGGGATGGCCTCCAGGCGTTTGGGTAATGTCTCATAGGCTTGCCGTTCTCCCCTCTGACGCAGATCCACAACCGCTATGAGGGGAAGGACATCTCCAACCACAAGAGGAACCTGGTGATTGCTGGTGGCGTGACTCTCTCTGTCATTGTGTCACCAGTGGTGGCTGCAGTCACAGTTGGTGAGTGGATATTTTTTTTTTTTTTTTTTTTTTTTCCCCCTCTCTGCTCGCCCTCATGTGCTCTCACTACTTCTCTCCTCTTTTCAACACACTCTCACTCGCACACCTACTCACCCAACTTTGTCCATCTTTCTCACACTCTGTCCTCGGCATACATGTGTGCTGTTACTAGCTTTCTCCCACTCCTGGCATCTAGGCATCTATCTCACACACATGCTTCTTTCTCACACCATTTTTCTGACTCCTCTCCTCCTCCTCTTTCTCACACTCTGTCGTTCTCTCTCTACCTCTAACACCCCCCCCCCCCCCCCCCCCCCGGGCCGGGGGTTCTGTTTTTTCCCCCTCCCCCCCCCCCCCCCCCCCCCCCCCCCCCCCCACGGGGTGACTGGGTATGTCAGTGTTCCCCTCTCTGAGCTCTCACTGCTGCGTTGCTCACACTCTGTTTATGCATTACACTAACAGAAACCCATTGTCTTGGTCTATTTGTTCTTCCTTGTGTTCTCCAAAGACTGAAGGAGCCATTCTTCTCCCATCACCCTCAGCTGATCAAACACTGGCCTCTAGTGGGCAGTTTGAAATCTAATCCTCTCTCCGTGTGTGTGTGTGTGTGTGTGTGTGTGTGTGTGTGTGTGTGTAGGTATTGGGGTGCCCATCATGTTGGCCTATGTGTATGGTGTGGTGCCCATCTCGCTGTGCCGCAGTGGGGGATGCGGTGTGTCTGCAGGCAACGGCAAAGGGGTGCGCATCGAGTTTGATGACGAGAACGACATGAATGTCGGCAGTGGGGTGGCTGCAACCGGTGAGTTGAAAAGCATGCCTGCCAAATTACGACCTTGTAGTGAATTGTTGATTTACAGAATGGGAAAATCAATCTTTGTTGGCTATGCCTGTCATTTTAGATTGCAGCAACAATTCCAGCAACAATTGTCAACACCTGTCATTTGACATTGCAGCATTTATGTGGGATTGTTCTGATAACCGTAGTATTGATTGTTGCGGCTGCCTTTGAAGCTCAGCCACAAAGCCCCTATTTATTCATCTTGCTGAATTCGGTTAAAGCGGCACCAAGGAGTTCTGAAAATTGCACCCTCTACAGATTGCAACGGAAGCTTGTCATAAGGCAAGTCAGTTGTAGTTTTAATTTAACTACAGATTGGGTTACCCGATTGGGCAAACTTGTTTAGTGCCATAAAAGCCGATAGAGGGCTGCAGAGCAAATGCAGCAAGTTTCGTTCATCTTGTTACGAGTTGATGGACCACCGAAACAATTTTGAAATCATTATTTTAAGGTTTTAAAAAGTCTTTGGTGCTGTTTTAAAATCAAAAACATGACTGTCCAATTCCTGTCTTCTGAGAACTGCTCTGATGTTTCCGTCCTGTATGCACAGACACCACGTCGGTGGCGGACCCGCGGCACAACCCCAGCCTGGGCGAGGGCAGTGTGGGCGGCCTGACGGGCAGCCTGAGCGCCAGCGGCAGCCACATGGAGCGCATCGGGGCCATGCGTGACAACCTGAGCGAGACAGCCAGCACCACCGCATTGGCAGGGGCCAGCATCACCGGAAGCCTCTCGGGCAGCGCCATGGTCAACTGCTACAACAGGTCAGCACAGCGGATGGGTGCGAGATGACTGGTTGTGAAGCCAGAAACTCTTGCGTGGTGTTGATCACCAGAGATGGCAAAAGTACTCGCTTTCCACACGGAAGTAAAAGTATAGATACTTCTGTAAAATAAGACTGGTATATGTAAGCACTAAGTGGACTCCCTTCCTTAAGTGAAAGATGTACTTTAAGTATAAAGTTAAAAGTATACTTTATCAACTGCCTGTTTAAAAAAAAACTATTTATGGTTGTATCACCTACACAAGGTGAACTAGTTTTTGTATTCAGTTCAAACAGTGGAATCTGAATTTGACTTCAAGACAACACTACTGAGAGATGATCTGTGCTAGCTAACGGTGACTAGTTGACCTCTGACCCTTTCCCGTGATAGGCTGGAGGTGCAGGCGGACGTCCAGAAGGAGCGTTGCAGCCTGAGTGGAGAGTCGGCTACGGTCAGCCTTGGGACAATCAGCGACAATGCCAGCACCAAAGCCATGGCTGGTTCCATCCTCAACGCTTACACGCCCCTGGATAGGTGGGTGTGGGTGTGTGTGTGTGTGTCGGTTTGCTTTTCTGAGATTCAGCTAATAATTTTTGTGTCTGTCACTATATTTACACTGCGTGTACGTGTTCATTCCAGGGAGGGCAGTAACGTGGAGGTGCAGGTGGACGTAGAGACCAAGAAGTCTCAGCACGGCAGCGGCGCAGACGACTGCGGCAGCCACACCTCCCGCTGCGCCTGGACCTGCCAGTCATCCACCACTAACTGCTCTGCACGCTGGGCCAAAGATTCCTCTTCCTCCTCCTCTTCATCCTCCACCTCCTCATCATCCTCGGGAAAGAAGCATAAAGGCAAGCTGAGGAGGAAGAGCGGAGGAAGCAGCGGGAGCGGCTGCGGTGGCGGTACGCAGATCAACGAGACGTGTGAGGAGCCGGACGCGCAGCTGCTGGACTGCCGCAGCATCCACTCCAGTGAGCCGGACTCGCCCTCGCTCAGCGGCAGCCTGCCCTCCGTGGCTGACTCGCACTGCAGCCAGCTGTCCGAGCTCAGCGCCGCCTCTGAGCTGGCCGGTCCCGACGGCGGAGCTCCCAGCGCCACCCCCGCCCAGGCCACCTACGCCCGGCCCCAGGCACAGCTGCAGCACCACGGCCGCTTCGCCTCAGTCAGCCCCCTGCCCGAGGTGGAGCACGACCGACTGGAGAGCTGCCCGGAGCTGCCCGGTGCCGCTGCCGGTGGTGTTGGTGTTGCTGGCGCTCGCTGTGCTAGTGGCGTGCTAACCCCAGCAGCCCCAGGGTCCCCCCGCTCCCCAGAGGCGGCCCCTGCCCTGTGCCTGATCGCGGAGGAGAGCGTGAGCATGGTGGAATCGCCCAAGCTGTGCTCCCGCAGTGGTGGGGACCACCAGGAGTGTGTGATGGGAGCCAATGTCAACAGTAACAGCAGCTGCAGTCCTAGCCCACAGCGCCACCCCCGGGTCAGCAGAGGCAGTTGCATTCAGAGTGACCTCTGAGTCAGACTTGAAAATGTACATGCGCGCACCCACACACACACACACACACACACCCCTCACACACACCACAAGTGCTGTAAAGACTGCCCTGACTCCCACCCCCCAGCCATACACAAAGACACACACACACACACACACACCTCTCTGCACAGACTGTCAGCACTGCAGTGCCTCACTAAGTGGTTGGCCCCCAGTCCCCAGCAAGGGGGATGTGGAGGGTTGGCTCTGTAATCTCTCCCTCACTTTGTTGGCCCGCTTCAGTATTTAGCAACGCTGCAAAGTGTTCCCTTTGATAGGTCCCTGTTCCAGTAAGGGTTCTTGTAGACAAAGCACGCTAAAGAGCAAGCGCTGGCAATGCTTCTGTGGACGCTGGGCGGTTTAACGAATGAGTGCAACTGTGCCGAGGTGTAGCAGGCACACACTGGGGCAGCGCACTCTACCCGATTGTAAACTGCAGGACGCTGGAGGTTGTGCCACCTTCAGACTGTGGGATGCAGAACCACTGTGCCAGCAGCCCTTGATACACACACACACACACACATTCAGAAGCACACACTTTTAAGGCTACGTCTGGGGGCTTATGCCTTTCCAAACACACACACACACATGCACGCATGCCCGCACACCCAGAGACAGACATGCAAGGACCTTGTTTCAGCTCTATCCCAAACAGGCTCCATGTTAATCTTCATAGGGACCATGCAATAATTTTTGTTATGATGATAAAATGTTATTGTTAGTATTCTCTCTCTTTTTTTTCCATTTTTGTAAATGATCACCTTTTTGTCCATTGCATAATCTTTTATTTATTGTTCCCCTTTCCATAATTCTGTTGTCAGACGGTTGATGATGTGGTTGTGCACCACCTGATGGCGAGTGAAAAATTAGGGGTAGCAAAAACAGCCTAGTTAGCAGAGCGGGTCTGTGCCGAACAAGAACCGGATCAAAGACTTTTCTGAGTTGGCTGCTACTTTTAGTGCCCGTGGATGGTGGCTGGTGCAATCACTAGCCCTAGCCCGTCACACCCAGAAGAAGCCGGATGAGAGGAGCTTCTTGAGAGCTAAGCGAACCTATCCATCCATTCAGGGTAGCAGCGGTTCTCCAGTAGCCAGGCATTACGAAGAGAAAAAGATGACCAAACTTGCCTATTTTCTCTGCCACATGCATAAAGAGAGGCAAATTAACAAAAGTGTTTGAAATTCAGCTGATTTTTCCAACTGCAAAGAAAATTCAGTTTGATTCTTTGTCTGCAAATTCATGGTGCCTTTTGGAATGTAATTTTATTTTTTATTTTTTGCTATTTCTAATTTGCTACAGTTAAAAATAGACGGGAAAACGCTTTAGCTGATACTCTCACTAACAGATGTTTGGAAATCGACATTTCCTGTTTTTGTGTCTCCGACATGTTGAATAAAAGACTGGCGTGAAGTCGCTTACCAAAGACGGCGTTTTGCTCAGGCCACCTGCCCAGTCTTAACTACTTGATGTCAGTCTGCACCTCCACAGGCTGATTGTAGCGCACCACAACTGCGGCAACACCTGAAACGGCCTCGCTGACACCTGAAACGGATGGCCATCCTGACTGCTGTTAACATTTTACCTTTGATTTTCGTCTGATTGTACAAGCTTTCCAAAGCCCAATTGGGAGCCAAGACACAGACACTGTTCACTTGTCGCCATGTTGTGATGTACAAGAGTCTCAAATGTAGGATGCTTGGAGTTGATTGTGAAACCCCTGTTATTATTTTCATTTCCAGTCTCGGTTGCCATCTTGGTGCTGCTGATTTACCCTAACTGCTCTGGGTTGATGTTTGTAAACGTTCTAGCTGTTCTGGGGCGCGTTTTTCTAAAATATAGTTCCTATCTCAGTTAGCAACCTTGTTTGTTGCAATGCTTTTTTCTATTGCTAAACAAGTTGCTAACTGGTTGTGGAAAATGCACCCTTGTTCTCGGGCAGCTGGCTCGAGCCATCTCGGATGCCCATTCTTTCCCCCATTATTCTTGTGCAGTTATGTGACCCGACTCTGTTATGGTTTCCAATATTGGTTCAGAAAAGCATATGGTGTTGGATTTTTTTCCCCCTTTTTCCCATTTTGCTTTATAATATGCATGTTAATGCATATCTCAAATAAATCTAAGAGGAACTCTATTTGCTTCTGTTTTTCTTTGGACACTTTGATTATATCATTTCATGACATTTCTGTGTATAAAGTCAAGTATTTCACTGGCATTGCTGGCTGTTTTGCTGGCAAGTAAACTGACTCAAAGGATCTCAAGAAATAAAATGTTTTATTTATGTGGCAGCCCCAACCACATAACACCTGGCTGAGCATCAATGTCCATGTTGAATACAGAAATATGATTCGATAAACAATCTGTAATTCCAGTGTTTCCTTAAATTAGAATTTGAACCTGCACCATTTTAAAATACATTTTTTTTTTTTTTTTTTTTTAACATTTTACTTTTAAACAGCTACAGTCATAAAATAATGATCTCCCCCACTAGTAACCAGTGGAGAAGAATGAATAACCATGAGCCTGCCAATGTGCAGCTTCTCTCTCTCTCTCTCTCTCGCTCTCGCTCTCTCTGATCTGGCCTCAGGAGTCAGTCATCATACATTCAGTAGGATTAAAAGCGCCATCCAAACAAATAATTCACTCTTGACATTTTACTTTAAACAGACTCAAACACGTGGAGTCTGTGCCTCTCCTCGGGAAGGACGGTGGGAGGTTTGTGAGCTGAAACCTGCATGCTGAGCCCGAAGGGTCCAAGGCACGCATCTCATGGATACCAAGCGTCTCCTGATGGTGTATGCATGAATTATGCAGTATTGCTTTTCTGAAGTGATGATCTAAACCTGTGGTGAGGTATCCAAGGGAAAAACAAGTCCCTTCTCTTTTCGCTTAGTCTTTGCTGGGCTTCCCCAGAATTTTTGTAAATGAAACTCAACCATAGAGAAAAATCGGATCACAGACTGGGTTCTTGCCAAACTTTCTGGGGCATGCTGAAAAGTGGTGGATTTCAGATTAAAAAAACAAAACAAACAAACTACACATCCAAGCCCCCTGAGAATATGGACTACATTTTCAGACAGCATGCATTTGCGCTTGTTTCCAACAGAATCCCCCATGTTTGTTGGGAGCAGATTACGTCCAAGTGCCAGATTGGCCAGATTGATGGTCAAATTTGTGACACCACCACGCACCGCTATGCTAACTTCTAAGCATGACCCTTTTGGTTGACCACATCCAGACCAGAGCCAGATTCTTGTTTGGATCCACATTCTGATTCCGCTTGTTTTACCTGTGGTAGAACACATGTATGGAAGGTTCTTAGATACAGGGAAGCCAGATGGACATGAGAAGTAAATAAAAGGACATGAAAGATTAACTGAACTGTGACAATTTGTGCGTCTCCTTCCCACCATCGTTGTTTTTTTTCCACTTGGGGCACAAGGCTTCTGTTTCTTCTCCTGGCAACAGTACCACTCCCTACACCATCCACAAACCCACCCATCAGTCTACACCACCAATCCAGCACAACACATAAAAAAAATAATAATATTAATGAGTGCAGACAAACAACACTGTCCTATTAAGTGTCCAGTTTGTCCATTTCCTCCACTTGTTGACCAAGCAGTTCCCACCGCAAGTCCTGTAGCATGGCTTAACTCATACATGGCTTCTTCCGGTGAAGTTCATTTAGTGTGCAAGTCTTCACCGAGTTTGTCCGTACACATGGTTGTTAAGATCCTCTTGTGGTTATAAAGGTTTATTATCTTGTTTATAGTGCCTCGATGCGTCTTCGTAGTCATTTTGTATTGCTTTGGGCGCGTTTGTGGAGCTCTAGGTGGATTTCTGATGGCCTGTTTGCATAGATCCCTCTGTGGTGAAGCACATGCAAGAGGGTGTTTGGGAAGGGCTGTCAGATGTATTTATTGGCTAGATTCTGCACGTCGTTTGGGGTGAAGTCCTCGCTCTCCACTGCCGACAGGTGCTCAAAGAGCTGAGTCATCTGCCGACGCTCGTCCTTGTCCAGAAGCATAAGCACCACCTGAAAAACAGGAAGATGAAAAACAGATGCGTTTCAGTTTCTAGGCCTCCACTGGAACAAGGAAATGAGAGATGGATTCAGGGTTTCTTGGTGGTTTTAAATCTCCTGAGGATATTTTACATTATTCTGCTGTCCCAATGTCAACAGCCACGTGACACAGCAAAGTTCAATGTGTGCAGTAAAGCATCTTCCTCAAACAATATGCTTTGTGAGTTCAGATATGGCTAGGGAATGGCAGTGGCCGCCATTTTGTATGTATGCATTACTCTTTTGTTATGCCAAACAACCTAGTGTGTAACACAGACCAAGCCAAGGCAGACCCTGTGTAATCAGACATCAGTATTTTAAAAGGCTCTAAGGCTGCAGGGGTTGTTCAGTATACTGCATATTCAGTATGTTCATATATACTACACGTAGGTATGCTGCCTGAGAGAAAACATGAATGTGGATTTTACATATGTCTGTATGTGTACTGTAATGTACTGTACTGTTGTTTACTAGACCCCTATGGTACAAGCTGTCTTTATTTATGTTATTGAGAATGTCCCATAAACTTAACAGATGTCTACTACTATCACTACTATCAGACTATATGTTTCCATTCCTGTGATCAAGGCTTCAAGGAACTTTTGAACCCTGAATGAGCATGCAAATCCCAAAGAAACATTTCCATGACATGATGACTGAAGTGTGAGCCATCATGTGTCTCAGCTAAGGCTCTGTTTGGAGGTGAAGCCCAGGAGGCATGGACAAAGGCACCGGGGACCTACCGCGAAGCGCTCTGCCGTGTGGAGGTGGTTGAGGTGCTGGTACACCAGGCCCGGCTCCTTCTCCAGCAGATGACTGTCGAGGGCCTGCATAATGAATGCGATGGTGTGACCGTCCAGATGGTTGCCAACGTAAGACGGGAGCGTTTCCGGGGCGACGAAGCGGAGGAGCTCGGCGCAAGCTGCCATGTCTCCATGGGAACGTGCCGCACTTAAAGCCTGTCCAAACTCATAGGCGTTGGCGGGCTGGGTGATGGCGACTGGTTGGATCTGGTCCACGTGGTTGCGTTCGGGTGTGGAGTCCAGCTCTTTGGTGGCGCTTTCCTGTGTGTCATCAACCTGGATGGCAAGACAGAGGAGTCCAGATATCATGATTACGCTACTGTTTGTTAGCATGCTTGAGTGGCTATTAAACATAAACAACTCGTAACTCACATAAAATAAAACCCCTCCTGTCTACACACATGTATTGAGTTAACTTTGAGTGGTACTTTGTAGTTTTCCTAGTCATGTGAGTGATTTTTCTATTTGCAGCATAGAATGTGGGGATGAAAAAAAGCACTTCCGTGGCCCTGACCTTGTTTTGATTATGGTTTCTTCTATCAGTTTCTTATCTGATCCAGAGCTGTGTGCTGCCCATGGCTAGCCTAGAAGTCTAGACAGACCCTAGAGGTAGCAAATACTTTTGTTCAGGAGGTAGCTGTAGTCTAGCCACACACTAGTAGGTCTGCTACCAACACTTGGTGACAGGGCTGTGATGGCGCACTACAACTAAGTGGCCAACAGTAGTCGAACAGCAGACTTTGGAAGACTTTGTACTGGGCTTTTCTTTTGAAAGTTGAGCAGAAAAAGGAAGTCATTTGTATTTGCTCTGATTGGCAGTAGTGCTATCCTATTGAGTTCGTTGGAAAGGCAACCTCTGCCCAAAGATTCAGCCCAGTCTATTGGTCGTGGCCAAACTATAAATTCTGTTGTTCTAGTCTAGCTTGTCAGGCCTCAATAACTATATTATGTAAACCGCCCTTGTCATTTACTCAACATCTACTCCACTGGATACCAGTAAGGAGCTTTTTTTATTTTTACATAGCTATGTAACTTCACACAACAGCGGGATGCAGTGTGTGTATGTGTTTGTGTGTGTGAGTGTGCGTGTCTGTGTGTGTTTCCAGTGGAGACCCACCTCTGTGATGGGGACGCTACGGCGAGGTTTTCCTGGGGAGCTGGCGGCCAATTTTTGCCTGAGCAGCTCCGTCACCTCCTGCAGCTCGCGCTCTGCCTCGGCCACGCTGGGGTCCAAACGCAGCACCTCCTGCAGGTCTGTACTACACGCTAGGTAGTCCTAGACACACACACACACACACACACACACACACACACTTTACACAGTACTGAGGAAATGGAGGTAGATGTAAGGCAGTTGTTCTCAGGTACACTACAAACTCTACTAATAGATGCTTGCCTGCAGCCCACTCGACTCCACATGACTCAGGCAGAGTGAGGCAGAGCGTCTGCAAGACATTAAGCCAGTTGTGGAAACCTGGTCATTACCTTGAGGCCCTTGTTGGCCAGCGCTCGTCTGTAGAAGGCCTTCTTGTTGTCAGGCTCCAGGGCCAGAGCTGCGTCGCAGTCCTGCTTGGCCTCGGCGAAACGCTCCAGCTTTACATAACACAGGGCTCTGCCACAGACACCACACACACACAAGGCAATAAGCCACCCTTGCCATCAGCTGCAACAGCAACTAAAGAGAGCTCAGACACTCAGAAGATTCCAGATTCAACATGCAAGATTAGGTTATGCTAGTGTAAGATGGCAAGACTGTGTTTTTGCTTGAAAAAAAAAAAAATAAAAACATGAATGGAACCTATGACCTGCCTGTGAGCTTATGGAAAAAAATGTTCCAAGGGTATGGAAAAAACTGTTCCTGGGAGGAAAAAATGTTCCCTTGTCAAATGTTGTACCTCTCTTTGTTTAGCCTTGATGTGTGCTACACACACACACACACAAACACACACACAAAAGCAAGCAAGTTGTTCTGCATGGAGTCCGTCAACCCGCTCAGGACACAAAACAAAGGCGTTGTCAGTAACTCATGTGAATAGCCTTTCCTTCATGAACACACACACACACATCCAGTAACTGGTATTGTAAGGTGTGTGTGGGTGGATTAAGCAAGCCTCATGAGTGCCGGACACACACCACCCCCACCGCTCTCTCAGCAGGATGACACACAGCTGCCATTTTTAGAGCGGCAACAAAGAAAGCGAGAGCCGTACGGAACAGGTGGACGGATCAGGTGTGCTCTGCCTGAATCAGCCCATTTACAATGCAGACAGACAAATTTAGGACTTCTGCATGAATTTGCATGAGACAAATGAGATCTGATGCTACGCATGTGTGTGTGTTGGTGTCTATGGGTGTGCATGTGTGCATGCATATGTTTTTTCATGTTCTGTGAATCTGTATGACAGATGTACATTAGACTGGGTATAAAAGGTGAAGCATATAATATGTGTGCGGGTATATGCCTGTGTGTATGTGTTTGTAATGTCATACGAATCTGTATGACAGATGTACACCGAGCTGGGTTTATAAAGATGCAGCACATAACATATGTACAATGCATGTTTGTGTGTGTGTGGATGTTACCTGTTAGTGTAGATGGCACACTCCTCGGGCTTCAGTTTAAGGCATTCACTATACTTCCCCACCGCCTCTTCGTACCGGCCTTTCTTCACAAACTCATTTCCGTCTGACTTGAAGAGTGTGAAACGGGCTTCTGCTTTCCGGGCTGCGGAGGAAAGCAGAACTTCATCACCGCCAGAATAAGAAAGACGTGAGGAACATTTCATGGCAGCACTTCAGCACAGACAATGTGGGATTGGCCTTTTTTTCTCCAACGTTGTGATATCCACCGTATCTGTTGTTCTCTACAGAGAGCTGAAATCAATTGTCCCGAGAACTCGCTTCTTTCAAAGACTACTGCTGAGCCAACAGAGGCCCTTTTCCCTCTACAACAGGCCAATTTCAAGTCAAAGCATTAGCTATTTCCCAGAGTTTCAAGAACCCAGGAAGTGAGCCGTTTGTCACTTTGAAGCGGGTAATCAATGGGGCCCGGGCGAGCTCTGGCCAGAGGCCTCTCCTCCAAATGGGAGATGTAAACATAGCTGTAGTCAGTACAGTTGTATTGTGGCTTGGTCAGGAAATACTGCCGCATTGGCTCTTTTAACTAAATTACCTAAATTACTGCCTACGCAGAATAAGAGCAAGGCCTATGACAAGGGAAAGAGAGGCAAGCCGAGACCTTCATTTAGATCATTATAATTACACCAGCCAAGCCTTTTAATTACTTAAAGATATATGAAGTACAGGCATGTGTGGCTCTTTTCCTCAAGATCCTGTGCGTATTAATCCTGGGCTTATTAATTTAATTGTGATCTCTACAGCTCGTCTGCATGGACTTCTATATGGACTATATATATATATATATATCAGACTATCTAGCGCCAAATGTATAGAGTGTAACTAAGCAACCACCACCAACTGTCACTACAGGCAGAATTCCAAAGTGTAGACTCAATACAGAGTCAGTAGAGAGCAGTGGCAGTGTCACCACCCATCTTCAGTGAGTTCAAAGACCTGTTTGTCTTTATATAGAACTGTTGTGTGTGCTATGTGAAATGCAGCAACTGCCATAAAAGCTGGAGGGTCTCTTTAGTGGGGGAACTGACCGGCTTCCTGGGCGGCACGTTCGGCCCGGGCCTGGGCCTCCTCCGCGCTAGGCGGCTCCTCTCTGCGGTGCTGCTGGGCTGACAGGGGCACTAGCGGGATCTCCGGAAGCTTATCCCGCCACTCAGAGCCGTCCTGCTCAATCAGCAGCCGTGTGATCCTTACATAATCGCACACACACACACACACACACACACACACACAAAAGGAGGGAAATACAAAGACAGCAGCAGAGGAGGGGGGAAGGGGTCAGAAACACCTTTTTTTATCCTGTGGAAGTTAGCCCTGTACATGGTTGCATAATGTTCCCCTTTAGTCCCACACAGACACACACACACACACACACACATATACACACACACATATACACACACACATACACACACACACACACACTCACGGCTGCTCCTCAAATAGCTCTGTTGAGGACAGCAGGCAAGTCTGTGCGTGTCGGCGGCTAATCACATGTGGACGTTGGTGGATTGACCCCTGAGTCCTGAGCTCTCTAATTCAGTCTGGCTGTATGGATCCAGGAAAACCTCACAAGATCGGGCAGGGGTGTGTAATTATGTGTGTGTGTGTGTGTGTGTGTGTATGTGTGTGTATGTGTGAGAGAGGGCTTGGGGGTGGGGGTTGATTGAATGAGTGTAATAGAATGGCACGAGTAGGACCCGAGCGTACTGACTCATTCACACACAGAGAGACGTTTGGCACACCACGCTTGCCTTCCTACTCCCACATAACAGCTGTGACCACTCTTCTGGCCGACTGAGCATCTCCATTCTCCACAGAGCCAGTGAAAGTTGGATGCAGGCTTGGCAAAAAAAAAAAAAAAAAAAAAACCTTGTCCAAAAGCAGCCTGCCACTACAAGTGTAGATCGCTTTTGTGCAGTGGCTTATGGGAAGGGGCCTGGTACCTGTTGACACTGTCGTGAGCAGCTTGGGTGCTGATGTCAATTTGAAGCACGGTCTTGTAATCGACGTAGGCTTTCCGGTAGCGCTCCAGTGACTCGTAAGCCATGGCTCTTCTTAGCAGCGGCTTCAGCGAGAAAGGCTGCAGCTCCAAGGCCCTGTATAAATAGAAGAGAAGGAGGGGATCAATCAAGGCCCTACTCAAGTGTGTGTGTGTGTGTGGGTGTGGGTGGATGTATGTGTGTGTTCTAACAAATCTGCAACTGTGACTGCTGTAAAAGCCCTGACTCTCATTCATGCTCTAAGTTTAAGGTTGTTCCAGTGGTCTGATTTATTACTGCTCAGATTGCCACCACTGCCACTTGAACTGGTCAGCATGGCCAAAACAGTGTTTACTCCAAACTGTTGGCTCCCTGCTGCTTCCTCTCCTAGCAGCAAGCGTCTGGCTCAGTAAGACATGGAAAACATTATGATGAAGCTTAAATGGACGTTATATAAAAAAAGGGGAAAAACTGGCTTTCTCTGCTAGTTGTTAATCCTCAGATAGCAGCTCAAATCCTCCATGCGCACACCCACAATCTGACAGAAATACACAAACCGGCCTGCATTCTGTCTCTGTGTGTCTCAATCTGTCTGAGATATAATCTATGTGGACTATAAATGCAGTGTAGAGCTTTGAGCAAAACTATGCATAATTATTACATCATTTCCGAATCACAATTAGTTGTGCATCATTTTGCATTATTGTTATCATCGTTCCCATTTGTCTGTATGACATAGTTTCGTTACTTTGCCCATGGCAATATATTACCTGGACAATCTAATATATTTCTGAAGTAGACTTGCAAATGCACAAAGCAAATTTCAACAGTAAAGTATTGTAATTCTATTATGTTGCTGATTTGGATAATGCTGGTGTCATATATATATTGCAACAAAAATAGGACAAATATTTCCAGCTTGTGTTATTTAAATAAACTCCATAACACTCATAAACAGAGGTTGCTTTGGGGTGTGTAGTTTGTGTCTTTGTGAGCTGAAAAGCTCAGGCAAGGTGCATGTTTCTGCTATGTCTGTGTGTGTGTTTGTGTGTGTGTGTGTGTGTGTGTGTGTGTGTGTGTGTGTGTGTGTGTGGGGGAGGGGGGGCGGGGGGGGGGGGGGGGGGGAGCACCTAATCTCTGGCTCTCCCATTCAGCCTTGCCTGCTAACCCAAAGGTAAGAGGTTTACCCAGAATGCTACTCAGAGTCAGCCCAAACACACTGCACAAAGACAGAGTGGGGTGTTCTACCCAGCCTACATATCACATGGCTATCAGCTGTGTGTTTTATATGCCTGTATTAGGGTTGCTTTAGGCTCACCCCCGAACATCTGCACCGAAATATTTATGACAGAATTTTGCTTGTTAGACCGTTGAAAAACTGGAAGTACTGGGCCTCTTCACGATTGTTTACCTTTTGATTCAGAGTTGATTTTGTGATTGGCATTTGTTGTGGAACCTATGCACCACATCTGAAAATAAGGCCATTCAATAAAACTGCAGACTCATTTATGGATAACTACTATGCCGAACAAGGCATTGGTATTTACGGTAATTTACAATGTCTTGCTCACATATGGCTAATCGTGTAAGAAAAAAAAACTGTAACATGGGACAGGACATGGCCAGTAGGTAATTTGGTAAAATATAAACAAATCCACATTCATCCACAATATCCACACATCTGTGAACATGAAAAGATTAAAATGTGTTTGGTATCAGAAGCCTGACGTGTTTGAATGTTGACTGCTTGTAAATGTACTCTAGTTCTCAGTGTTTGTGACTGGTGAAAAAGTGTTGTGCCCTAAATGCCCCTGTTCTTCACTGTCCTTGTGTGTGTGTGTGTGTGTGTGTGTGAGATGTGAGTAGGAGTCTCAGAGAGCCTTACTTTGTGCAGTCTGCGATACAGTCTGAGCTGTTGCCATCTTTAAGGTAGCAGGCCGCTCTATTGGAGTACAGGATACAGAGGTCCTCCGGACTATCGATGCCTAAGCACGGACACAAAACATACATATAACCCCTCTTATTTCATAAACAAGCAAAGTGAAACAAATATTACAAACACACATCCCAGCTCATTGTGGACCACACACCAACTCGCGTACAAACACACATCACAGTAATAATTAGGGAAGTAAAGTCTGTGGTATCAGTGAGACATCACTTTCGGTAGCCTGGGCCAGTATCCTGAAATGACCTGAAAGGCACTGCAGGAGATGCCTTTTGGATAAGAGCCTGAATGTTAACTGAAAAGGTAGCAGGAGGATGAGGAGGTGGAAGAGGGGAGGATGCCCAGAGCTCTGCAGCACAGAGTTACGCAGAGCAACTCAATTCAGCTCTTCTTGGAATACTGGACACTGATGGGCCGACCATCACAACCTCACCAAAATCTGGACCTACTGGGCCTCTTCACGATTATTTACCTTTTGATTCGGGATTGATTTTGTGATTGGAATTCTTTGTGAAGCCTATGCACAACAGACTGAAAATAAAGCCATTTAATAAAATACTGGACTGGATACTGGACCTGATGGGCTAGCCTTCAATCCCACAATCCCACCAGACCACTGAGTCAACTAAACAACCAAACCAAAATACAAACAAACAAACAAGCAAGACCAAACAACAAGTGCAGTGTCGGCAGCAGCACCTCAGTGTGTCTGAGAACCAGAGCTGTCACCAGCTGACCTCTAGGATTCAGGGCTTCTCTTAGCACTACTTAGCACTGAGTCTGAATGGAAAGAGGCAGATGACTCAGTGTGTGTGTGTGTGTGTGTGTGTGTATGTGCTAACATGAGGAAAAGAAGACCTGAATCTCTGTAGCTCCAGCTCCAGGTGCGTGTCAAACCTGTTTTGACATGCAAACATTTCACGGCATAAGGCGTGCCCTCTCCCCTAAGTGGCATTCCTACCAACCAGTCTGATAGTCTGGACAGGAAGAAAAAAAAACCTCTACGAGCCCCAAGATGTTCTTAAACTGCTTTCCAATGTGTTTCCATGTGCACTGATGCTCATTCTACACAGATAAATAAAGGCTTAGCAAATGAGAGGGCAGGCCTGCTAAGGCCAGGAGTGTGGTGTGTGATGTGGCACATAGAGCAGGGGCTGATGGGCAATATTGATGAAGGAAGAGAGGGGCAGATTTATAGCTGTGGTTGTCATGGCGCTGAGCGACGCCGCATGGTCTAATTTCACGCTGCGTGGTCAGGGGTCACATGACCCACGGGAGAACCGCAGTGCCCCTGCTTGTTTTCCTGACTCAGGCTCAGGAGGGGACGACTCAAGAAAAATAAATAAATAAATAAATAAGGGGAAAGGGGAGGGGAAAAAAACGACAAATAAATAAATAAATAAATAAATAAATAGTTTCACCAGATGGGACTGGGCTAGCAAGAAAGAAATGCTTAACTTCGGTTCACCACAGGCTCTGTGGGCAATATGTCCACATGCCTTTCCGTGTGAGGCCACTCTTATTATCGCAGAAGCATACCATAAACCAGGGGCACATAAGGCTAAATTGGCTGCTCCTCCTCTGCTATACAACGTAGCAGTATAATATTAACTGGCAGCACTAAACCCAACCTTTGCCTCACTATCCACAACAGACAAGCTAGAAAGATGGATTAAATGTTGTCACAGCAGAAATGTCCTCAAAAAAACAACAAAAAATCACCAGGAACTGATTAATATCTCCCAATGGATGACAACATCTCCTCAAATGACACAAGAAGCAGCAGCAAAGGTCTTTCATTCAATCTCACGCCTCAGCTCAAAGTCAACTGCATTAGGGCTCTCAAGTGCCAACACAGACACACACACACACACACACATGCGCACGCACACACACAGGGATTATGTTAGCCTGGAGGGGGTGGGAGGTGAATGCTACCTGCTTCAGCATAGCCGTCGATAGCCTGAGAGTACTTTTCAATGGCATCCCCAAACTGTCCATTCTTAAAGAGGTGGTTGCCTTCGTTCTTCAGGCGAGCCAGTGGCGGAGGCAGATTCCCGGCTGGTGCGTCCAGGTTGACCTTACTCGGCTCTGCTTGCTCCTTGTTGCCTCTTGGCCCATGGTGAGCGCCGTTACCGTTGGCCAGCCCTTTCCCCTTGGCCCCGTTCTCTCCCTCCGGCGCTGAGACCGTGTACTTGTCGGCGCTGGCCCCCTTGCCCCCCCTGACGCCCCCTCCGCCGTCACCCCGGCTGTGGGGCTTCTTCTGTGCGTTGCCCATGTCGCCTCTCTCCTCTCTGGTAGCGGTAGTGCCCGCCGCGCAGCTCTCCCCACCCGCTCTCTGCTCACTGCTGCTTTCAACTGCACTGTCTGTGTGAGAGAGAAGGGGGGTGGGGGGCAGGATGGAGGAGTGGTTAGTGCAGTTAGTGATTACATCACAGTAGGGGAGGGAGAGCCAGTGAGAGAAGCGAAGGTCGGAAATGGAAGGAAAGGGAGGGGGGAGGGGTCTGACGCAGGGAGAAAATCTCTCTGAGGGAGTTCTGGGAGAGCATGTATGTGTGTGTGTGTGTGTGTGTGTGTGTGTGTGTGTTTGTGTGTGTGCACCACACACATTCAAGAGAAAAAGGGGGAGGGAGAGGCACCAAAACACGATTAGGCTTGTTAGTTTTGATACACTGCTGGAGGTACAATTAAATTGGGTTGTGTTGGCTTTTGCTGTAGTGTAGTCAACAGTGCAATTGGTGTGAATAAGCCTGCTGTTGGATTAGTGGATAAATCCAACAGCTAGCTCTCCTATATATATATATATATATATATGTGTGTGTGTGTGTGTGTGTGTGTGTGTGTGTGTGTGCGTGTGTGTACACACACACACACGCACACACACATATCTATATAATTTACCTAAACTTCTATTTCAAAAAATACAATCAGATTCCTTTTATATCTTAACTGCCAGGACAAGGTAATGAAAGAGAGGTATGTAAAGCATGTCTGACTCACACCTAAATACTCACCGCTGGCCAGATGCTCTTCCTCCTCCTCAACTTCTTCTATGAGCATTTTCTTTGCTTTAGCTTTCTCAGGAACAACTTCAGTCATCTTTATCAGCTCACTTTTAAGTTTCTGTAAGAACACTTAACTTGTTATCACTTGACTATATATTACAACCAAATCTAAATATGTACAAGGATACAAGGATATTTTAATGTCACCAGCATGTAGTTACTGGATGTAAGAAATGCAGAATCATACGGAAAATTATAACTACTACTACATACAAATACAAAAAGGCTAATGTTAATGGTGGGTTACTGCCACCTAGTGGTAATGATCGGTAACTTAAAAATCCTGTCCATGTCTTCACTAACTCGTCTCCTTAAACTTTATTAATTTTAATGAAAATGAATCTCTTTATGTTAAGAGAAAATGTTTACCTTGGCAATTTCATTATGTGGCTCTATGTGAAGAACAGTGTTAACATCGTGAATAGCCATCTGGAGCTTCCCCAAGTGCTTCTGCACAGTGGCGCGACGCAACAAACCTGCACAGACATAAAGCCATCTCAATCTAGAGGGACCCGAGTTGTACCAAGGATCATTGAATAATAATGATCAGGGATCTTTGCATATGAAAGCTTAACTCTGGTCTGCATAAAAGGGGATTTTCCAAGCTCCCCTAGCTACAGTACACATCCAGTTCTATACTTTAGAACTGTGTTTTTTTTATTTACCTATATACAATTTGTTGATGAATATTGTGGCATGCAAAAACAGCTTGTGTTCTAAGAAGGTAGATGGGAACAGTCTAATTAGACTGGGAAGAGAGCAGCCCAACGCCTTTTGTGAAGAGGGCATCACGTTCTGGAGAGGTTTACCTTTGGCATTGGCTGGCTCCATCTCCAGCACCTTCTGACAGTCGCTGAGGGCCTTGTTCCAGTTCTGCAGTTTGATTTCAGCTTGGGCTCTGTTGTTGTATGCTGCCACTGTTGGTAACACTGATAGACCCCTGCACACAGACCATCACCAATTATACTCTTTAATAATATTGTAAATGATTTTAAAATGTTATCAATTCAAACTTTTATGGTCCCATCACAAGAGGTAAAACAATGTTACATCACACACAATGGCAATTACAATGACGGGGAAAAAAAATATCCAAACAACCTCAAAGCAGCACTTCTACTGTTTGAGAATTCAGAGAACAGTATTAAACAAACCTTGAATAATATGCCACCGCCTCTTCATAGTCACCAGCTTTAAAAGCCTCATTGCCCTTGTCTTTCTCACGGCTTGCTATTACAACCTTTTCCTGCTCTGTCAGCACTGCATTGTGAGAAAAAAAACTGTCTGCGCCACACTTCAAACATTTGGTAGATCATTGAATGAATTAATATGCCATCTTACCACTTATGTCAACTTTTCTTTTGATTTTTGGAAGACCATGGTTAATAACTGTAGTGCCAGGTTCCTTGTTGACCACGGCATCAACTTTAGCACATTCCTTCTCAACATCAAATCTGAAGAAGAAGGCGACAGACATCATAGTTTCATCAAAATGAACAATTATATGCTGAACAACCATGTTCATTAGAAAATATGAGAAGACATCTTACTTGTCCCAGTCTTTGTACTCACGAGGAACAGGGGCCTTATTTTTTTTTTTTACCTCGCTGGTAGCTGTACTCTGTTCAACAGTGCGAGATTGTCAGCCATTACATGTAGAAAAGTGGGGAATTACTAACAACTAGTTCTTGCATTTGCAGGATGATCCTTGACATTTGCTTTTATGTGCCGTTAATGACTTTCATTCCCCCTGCTCGCTTACACATTGAAGAACACTTTGGAAGACAAAGGCTCACCTGAACGGAGCAGTTTGAGCCTCGGATAGGGGGCACATTCTCATCGTCACTGAACAAGGGAAACTGTTTAAGCTGCACCTCACCCGCCCTCATCTCTGTTTCCCAGCTCTATCCAGAGCACAAGCAGACAACAATTTATTTACATCAGTGGAACACATCATACTACAGGATCAGGAGTGCAGGATCTTTTAAAGTGCAAAATGGGTCCTTAATGTTGTGACAATGTGCTGTGACATTTTGTTTAACATATCTATACCATCTCGACCACACACATATAGACACACTAATCTTTTTTTTTGCAGTGAGCTAAAATTTGTAACATTCTTTAAAAAAAAAGTGTGTGTTTTTGTGTGCCTCTTGGTCTGTGTGTGTCTGTGTGTAGTTGCAATATCCTTCAGTAATACGTAAAACTACCTTGAATTCCTCTGATATCTGGCTCCATTCATCTTTAGGGAGAGAAGCAGCTGAGGTTGGAGGTTTGTCTTTACGGAGGGCACGGCAATTGGGGTTGAGCCTCTCAATATGTTTCTCACAGAAATCAATGAGATGTGGGTATATGCCTTCTTCTCCAGACCTTAAATAAATAAATCATTTATGATAGAGAACAGTCCAGATAGCATATTGAGTACTTTCACTAACCTTGAGAAATTCTCACAGTAGGCCTGGCCTACCATAATACTTACAAAGGTTAGCAACAGCGTTGCATAAGAAGTCTTGCGTGTCACAGCACAGTGTAGCCTAAATGTTATTTTTCAAATAATGTTTTTTACTCACCTCAGAACTTTTAAAATCTTCTCCAGGTAAACCAGGTCAGTGCATTTGGCAATGTAATCATAATCAAGATGTTCTACTGGAATCTTGGTTGAATTATTAACTTCAACATTCAATAAATTGTTTACCACTTGAGTACTCATGGCAGCTATTAAAATAAAAAAGGACAGATGGTGTGTATAAGTGTATCTGCAAAACCCAAATCCGTATGTGCATCACACAACAACACAGTAACTTAGCATTGATTAGGCTATCACACATCTTTCTCTCATGTCTCTTTAGCTGGCCGGCTATAAATTGAACAAGCAAATACAGAGGGCAATAGTAGTTACCTCCCACCGTGTTAACTTCACTCTTGGATAATTATTTCGTTGAAACCACAACAACAACGGTTAAAAGTTCCGCTGCTAATGGATAGAAGTACTTCTGTTAAGCTCACTACAAGGAAGTAGCCCACTCAGTTTGATGTTTCCATGGAAACTTGAATTTACGATGAACGCTCCTGTTATTTTGGTTCTCTGCTTGTTTTTGGCTATTCATAAAACATAATAATGGAATAATAATGGAAATAATAATAGAAATATTACTGAAAACTTTTATAAGTTGTAGAACTCTTTTCTTCTCCTCCCTCTCTCTGCGGAGTAAAATAGAGCAAGGAAAACTCTGTCTTTATTTCAGAATGGGTGTTAATATTACGCCCATGCAGACACACGGTGGCAAACTGACTGAACTGATTAAACATACATTTTCCCAGAACGATGTAGCCCTCTTGACCTTTTCTGGATTCTCAGGATTTGTTGTAGGAGGGACGATCTGTTGGGACCACACTTTCGGAAACACGTCATGCCACCAATCACATGTATGTGCACCAAATTTGAAAGGCGGCTTGTCTGACTCGCTGTCTTCATTAGTGCGGGTGGTGTGGTGTAGAGCAGTTTGCACTAACATTTCCATCGTTCTTGTTCAGGGGAATGAAGCTGGCCTTTTAACGTCGTTTGTATGTCATGTAAGTACACTTTGTTGAAACACCTGGAAATCCGCGCTGCTTCGGCTCCCTGTTTATACAATACCCTTATTGTCTTGTATGTGGGCAAACGATATGCTACAATCTGTAGCCGAAAAGCGGCATTTAGGCTTCTAACGTTACTTGTGGATAAGATAAGCATAGCGGCGGTGTTCAATAGTTTCTCACTGGTAATGAATAGTAAAGGGCATTTGTTTGCAATATTAGAAATGGTCTGCGTACTGGTTCGCTTGAATCCCTAAAAGGACTTCATTGTGCACTGTTACTACAACTAGTATGTTAGCTAACCAACTAAACGATAGCCAATTCTTTCAACGTTACCTCGAAGGTTGTACACATTTGCGAGTTGATTTGTTTTTGGCACCAACAAAGGGCATAAAGTATGGACATTCTCAAAACAAATTTCAAATGGCATACTTATTAAGGTGCACTTATGTTGTCAGATTCTGGTCAGTTTCAATACTTGTACTTACGCCTCTTCTGCGTACTGGGGGCGTACGTGGGGAGGGATTGAACTTTGGCGGTCGTTGTGTGCTTTTGAGCGGGATGCCGTGGCGAGTCATGGGGATTACGTGGGCGTCCTTTTTTAAAAGGACACTAGAGTTAACTGGGTTCGGTGGCACGCGCCCTTCCATAACCATAGTAATGATGAGCGTTGTTGTTGATGTTGCCATAACCAGATTGATTCTTGATTTACACTTTTGTCGATGTCTGTCGAACAAAATCTGTTGAGTTGAACGAGTTGACAGTTGAATTGAATTGCTCATCTTGCTATCACCTTATTGAAATTGATCTCTGCTGGGTAAGGTTTGTCCAAATCCCTTGTTATAAATCTCTCAACTTAATTACAAACTAAATTAGGTTCTTTGCCTTGCAACATTACAGGCTATGGATGTCCTGTAAAAGGGAAGGCTTTTCCAACAAAGTTACGAGCTACCATCTTTTGAAAAGCTGTACATTCAAATTTTGTGTGTTCCCCCCCCCCCCCTCTCTTTGCAGGTCTTTTTGATCATTTTAAATCACAGCTAAGCAACACACTTAAAAATGGATTACAGTCAGCCCTGTGCTTATTCCAAACGCATTAATGATGGATGTAGAGGTTCTTACATTGGCGGCCAAACTAACGCACCACACACGCCAGTGAGGAAGGTGGCTGAAGCTAAATGTAACCTTTTAGGACATTATGCCATTTACAGCGAAATGGATACGCCTAAGGAAAACCTCGACCACGGTTGCTTGTCTGTGCTCTCTTTCAATACACCAAAAAACAGGTCAAAGGTGCTCTCCAGAGGTCCTTCAAAGCAACAGACCTGCAAAACCACCTGGTGTGAGACTCCTAAGGTTTACAAGAAAGAGGCCTCTCTACGGAGGCGCCTACTTGAGTCCAAATCTGCAACAGATAGTAAAATGTGTGCCACAAAGGCCTCAGGAAATGGTGGTCTGGCTTTATCAAGTCGATTAAGAAACGAAGGTTCACTTCGTGGCAGTTTGGATTTTGAATCTCCTGAGGCAAGCATGGTGGGGCCTTTTGCAACAAGCACTTTAAAAGTTGAGAACACTACTTCATGTGGTAGAGGTTGGCGTTCCTTGTTCTCGCACGTGAGAACCTCCACTGTACAAGATGGGGACTTCATTATCCCGATAACTCCATTCCAGAATAAGCACTCTGACTGTGTGGCTGATGCTGATCTTGATGAAAGTATAATTTCTGGTCTCCTTGAGACAGCCATACCTCAGACACCGACGTGTGGTAAATTTAGGCCAGCAGCCAAAGAGGATTTTAAAACTCCTGTTAACCACTTGGCTACCAGTCTGTCTGAGAATCTGAGCTTACTGGGTACCCCATCCCTGTCCCACCTTGAGGTCTCCCCATGTGCTGACAGTGGTTTCAGCTCCCTTGGCCTGGACAAATCTCAGAACTCCTCGCTTGACTACGACGGCTCCTTCCAGGAGCTGGTGCCGCCAGCCACCCCCAGAACCAAGGAGGCCCAACGTCCGGCCGAGATAAAGCGACGCTCCCGCCTTGAGCGCCAGCGCCGGCTCTCTACACTCAAAGAAGGGGGCTCTCAGTCTGAGGACGACGCACGTACGGCCAGCTGCACACCCAGAACAGAACCACCCCTGTCAAATGGACCGCGGCCCCTTTTCCTTCGCACGTCCAGTGAAGAGGACCCAGTCTTCCTAGACAGGACTCCACTCAGTGGCACCCAGTCAAGGCTAGGGGACCTGTCGTTGACGCCCGCACTGCAGGTGGTGCATGCCATGAGTCAGCGCAGCGCCCGAATGCTGCCTGAGCAGACTAGTCTAGAGGAGCTGCTGCGCTCTGCTGAGCATGATGCTCAACACATGCTCAAAATGCCCCTGGCAGGGCTCATTGGTAGGAAGATGGGATTGGGCAAAATGGACATCATGGCTGAACTCAAACACAGAAACCTTAGGCATATCTTGGCAATGATTCTGAATCAACTGTCAGCTGAGGATGTTTACAAGTAAGTAGTTGTCATTGAATTGCGTTTCTCAAAATTGGTTTTGGTTTCCCATTCATCCCTATGTTAAGGGTTTCCAGTGCTGTTTTCTTGGTCAAAAAGTTTATATATATATATATAATTCTTTACCTACCCCCTGAACAGTTTTGGCCAGGTGTCTGATGTCTGGGATGAGATCATTACACAAGATAAGAAGGCCTGTCATAGAAGAAAAGCCCATGTGAAGGAACTGAAGAAAGCCCATGAGGTAATGGCAGCATGCCCATTGTATTTAACATGAAAACTGGTTGTGAATGAATCTAAGTAAAGGACCTTGCTCTCTCTCCTAGATGGGTGGTGGTGTTTATGTCCTGAATGCAGAGAACCTGGTGTCCCGGATGAACCGGTCATCTAGATCAGTGCTCAGGTCAGTCCAGGCCCAAGCTAAGACGCCATGCACCACTCCATCAGGGAGGGCCTCTGAAACTCCCATCCAACAAAACCCCAAGCACTCTAATAGGCGTGAGGAGTTCCTTCAGGTAGGAATAATATAAAAAAAAGCCATATTGGTGACTGACCTTGCAGATTGTGATCTAACTACTAACCTATTGTGGCCATCCCCTCCCCAGGTGGCAAAGACTTTGTTCCGTGATGAGTGGCTGAAACCCTGTCCACAGTGCCAGCATCCTGCTAAGTGCCACTCTGTGAAGCGAGAGGGTGTGTGCTGTAGGGCAGACTGTGGTTTCATCTTTTGCACTGCTTGCCTCGGTGCCTTCCATGGCTCCAGAGAGTGCGCTCACCTCTCTGCCAAGCGCCGCAACAAACGAGATGTGCTACCTGGAAGTGCTCAGAGCAAACGCAACATCAAGCGACTGTGAGGTTTTTCAAATCGATGCACACCGCTTTATGTATTTTACCTGTTTTATGTGTGTGTTTTTTTTTTTTTTTTTACATTGTGAGCATTGAAGACCCATTACTTTTTTCTGGTTGTACCAAATGAACTTGGCAGCTATTTTTGCGCTTTCTTGCACAACTGAATGTAGGCAGAACCACAGTTTATATGTGTATGTGTGTATGTATGTATATATTGACTTCGTGCCTATATTGAGGTTTTCATTGACTCTTTTAATAAAGTTCCTTTTTCAATGTACAGAGTGAATGTCAGTTACTCTACTACGACTGATAAGAACTCATCTGTGAAACTGATTCCTTCAAAACACCTGAAGGTTGATTGAGCAAAAGGGTAATTGCGCCATCTACTGGGTGTAAAAGGTATACAATCAGGACAAGGATTATCCTGTCCAATCCACTTTGTCAGGTCCTCTTGTGATTGAGTTTACCTCCATGGCAACCTTCAAATGTGAAAGTAGGTTCACAACATGAGTGGTTGCTTTAGGCTACTTCACCGAAGTTGGTTTAAAAGATAACTACACCTACACGAATTTCTGTACAATCGGTTCTCTTCGTTTTGAGATGTTGGGAAACACAGGTGAGCAACGCACACAACAATGTGGGTTTTTTTTTTTTTGCGTCCTGATTGCGAAGCCTATACACTTTTTTTTATATTCTTGTAGATTCACTGACTATATGGAACAGCTCGCTTGTAAGTGTTTTATTCTTATACCGCCTTTCCGCGCATATTTAAAAAAAACATCTAAATAGTCAACTTGAGTTTTCTTACAGCAGTGTTGGAGCGTCAGTTTGTTTTATAAAAAGCTTTCTTTTTTGTAGGATGAGTTGTTGGATAACGACGGTGCTTTGGTGGACTTCCTAAATGTATTTTTAAGTCTCCCAGTAAGCAAATTACATCATTTGTTTTGTATGCACATATTCTTGTATTTTGGTGAAGTTCAGTCAATCCAGCCTGTTGTGTGTTGGTCTCCCACATTTCAGAGCATATTAATGTGCTTTTATTCATCCATTTGTACGCTTTAGACATTTCCCGAAACTATTAAATACAACACGGATACTGGGGCTTTTGAGGTGGTGAGCGATGCTGTGCAATCCCTCCATTGCCGAATTCGAAAAGCCTTGCATGAAAATGAAGTTAAATTCCTTACCGACTCTCCGTGGCTCACCGCAATCCCCATGTTTGACAACTCTTACACAGTGTTGGTAAAAGATTTATGTTTTCTTGGAAAATATTTACAACTAACTTTAGGTCAACATAAACGAATGTGTTGTGGCGTGGTAAGTTTATTTCTAGTAAAATGTGTGTCTTTCAGTGTTTAGATCGAGAACAAGGAATGCAGTGGGTTAAGAAGGCAAGGCTACCCCTGTTTTTACAAAGTGACTACTACTTTGAATACAGGTAGGTCCATCAAGTAGCTTACCACTAGGCCCTAATAGGCTACTGATAGACTACTGAAACTTTCCTGATTCCTTAAAACCTATCGAAGTTGGTGAGTTTAAGGTGTTATGGTAAGTAGTCTATATTTTTTTGACTAGAATACTTACTGGAAGAGCCTTTGCTAAATACTCATTAACCTTTTGAGACCGGGCTGTATTCTTGAGACCAGCTATTAAGTAACTTAAATATGGCGCCACCTGTGTGGGCCCCCCAGGCTTTAACTGGGAAGCACTCAGCGCGGTTACATGACATTCTTATATCAGAGTAATTAAATACTCCGACTGAAATCGGAGTATTAATGTGCTTGTAACCGCGCTGACTGAGTTGCGTTCGGGCTAAAAAGACCAGTTTGTGCTTATATTTGGTTAAAAACGCAAATTAAGTTTGGGATCATTTAGTCTTAGGGAGATTCTTTAGTGGAAATGTGTGGATCTGGGTCAGGTGTCAGAGCTGTTTCTTCCTGACCCGAACACACAGTAACTTGTCTTGTCTTGTCTTGTAACTTGTCTTGTTTTCCATTAGGCTGGTGAAGATACTTTCCCAATTGGTCTGTCTAGGCCATAGACCGGATGCCATGGCCCCTGCTGCTGCTACCAGCTGCCCACAATCCCCTTCTTGCTCTACAGCCCAGTTTCTTAACAAGGTTCTCACTTTTTGCTGAGATTAATGAAGCTGAGAAACTTTTGGGATTTGGTCTTTGGTAGGCTCCCATGTAGAAAAGTTAACAGAGATTAAACATGACTAAATCCAATTTCATTAGTAGATGGTGGGTGGCTCAGAGTGCTTTTAATACTCAACAGAAATTTGCCTTGTGGGTGTTGGAGTTTGTCTGTGCTGTGGTAGACCTAGTTTTAGGAGGCGAGGCTGTCTGTGTTCTATCAGGGATGGCACAAAACGAGAAAGTGGATTGTGTTACATGAAAGAGAAGGACTAATAGGATGTCGGTGATCATTCAAACATTATATGATTTGTCCCACAGGATAGACTGTCTTTCATCAGTGGGGGAAACCAAGCTGTTTGTGAGCACAGTGGTGGTAAGTGAGGAGCCCAGGGAGGAAATGAGAAACTTCTGAAAGCTGTCAGAGAGCTTCGCCTGCAAACTGTGGCGCCATTTTTCACCCGGGGTGTCAGATATATGACACGTCCGACAGCGCACCTGTCACATGTTTTCACCATTCATAAATCCAGTTGGGTATGATTTGTATGTAAAAAAAAAAAGGAAGCAAATGTCACCAAAAAGAAAGGGGTAGAGAGAGTTGGAGAGAAAAAAAATCGAAGAACCTTACATCTCTTTGATCAGAGCCCAAGAGAGGTGAAAGAGTCTGTTTTTTTTATATGGCAGCCATAAAAATAGGACTCTGTTGCTGGCTGCTGTCCCAGGATTCCTGAGGTTTCCTCCTCCACACATCCCTCCTCTCCTCTGCTCCTTAGGCGGTGACAAACCTGACGAGGCCTGTAGCGTCGAGGGCAAGTCTGAGGCCTGTCTGTACCTCACAGAGTCCAATGAGCGGGGGGAGACGCTCCCGTCCTCACGGCCGGCTACAGCTGGCACTGGGGAGGGTCGCCTCATCGCCTGCCTGGTGAACCACGTCCTGCAGGTGGCAGTGTCTGAGCTGCAAGTCGGCAGTGACAGGGCTGGGTTGGAGGCTGGTCAGCAGGCACCAGGGGCAACCGAGGGCCAGCCACACGCAGCCACAGCTTGTGCTGGAGCTAAAATGAATGAGTTTTATAATAACTACACTGCAACGGATGAGTCTGTGGATGGAGACACTCCTTGTTTGCATTTCCATGGCTCCAGACAGGCCCTGGAGGAGTTTAAGAGCTTCGTACAGGGCACCCCTGGGGAGAAGGTGCTGTATCTCTGGATGGAGATTGAAAGACTGCGGACCCTAGCCAGTCCCAAGAGTAAAAACAGGTAAGGTGATTGCTCATTTAGACTATGAAGAGCAGACATTTACCTGTTGACAGTGTTGATGAGGGTCCTTTTCTGAGCCTGGCCACTGTTGTTCTGTATACCACAGTATGTAGCAACTGGAACAGTTAATTGCCCCCACTTATCTGAAAACCAACTTTTCTTCTCTGATTTTAGGCACTTGGTGAAGATGCAGAATCAGTTCTTGTTAAGTAGTGGCATACGGGCCCTGAGCTTTGAATTGCTCGCTAGGCTGGGCTTGGCTAGTTCTTCTAGTTGGACAGAGGACAGACTGCTGTGCGTACAGCCGTGTCTCTCAGAGGCTCTGCTTACCTACTGGTAAAGAGAGTTCATCACACAACACCATACAGACCCCTACACAATGCTACATTGGCTCCCTACTGTAACATGTGTTCAGGTCATGTGATTTGCTTTGCTGCTGCTGTGTGTGTGTGTGTGTGTGTGTGTGTATTACAGGGGCCCTCTATTCTGTATGGTGAAGTCTGCCAGTGAGAGGCATGGCGCTGTGGACCCACAGCAGTGGCAGCTACGTTGGCAGAGGCGGCAGCTGCACTCCTCTGCAGCTAAAGGACCTGGTCTTATCAACTCCATGAACCTGCAACCCAACCCCTGTAGGCCCAAAGCGCCACCTTTACCTGCAGAACAGGTATGGACTCTCCATTCTTTGGAGGGTGTGTGTGTGTGGCATACATACAAATCATCTATTCATATGTATGCACAGTGCTTTGATATGTGTCTGCTTGTTGAATGTGTATGTGTGCATGTGTGTGGTTTATAGCCTCTATCTGGTAGCAGCACACCAGTGTTTGGGGCCAGGCACATGGAGAGGATGCTCCAGGCATTACATGTGGAGCCCAGAGCTGGTTTCTATTTTACCCGCTTCTGTGAGCTCTCAGGCAACAAGGTACAGACATAGACAAAGTTATTTAAAAGCACCTCTGACCCTTAGAAATGGGCAAAAAACACAAACATATTGCAGTTAGTTTACAGTAACATCAGTGTACACTAATATGAGTTAGTTAAATGTAGTTTTTTAGTTGCTTGTTGTTTTCTGGCATGCTGATTTTGTTTTGTGTGTGCATGATCCGTGAGTGTGTATTTCTATGCCATGTTTCTGCTCATAGCTATGTACTTGCTTACTCAATACTGTGCCTTTGATACCACCAATGTGCAGAAGTTTAATTAGCTTTACCTAATTTGGCATAGTGGCTAAGGAACTTGGTTAGCATGTGAGTAGTCTAGAAATTACCACCATTGTGCCCTTGTGCAAGGCACTTAACCCTAAGTTGCTCTAGGGGAGACTGGCCCTAAAAAGTAATTGATAGCTGACAAAATGTTGCTCGTGTGTATGCTCTTATCTTGGAGCATTCTACTAGACCTGTCTTGTCTATGTGTTTGATGCTGAGCTCTACTCAGGTGTGGGAGAGTGCCATCCACTGCTGGAGTCATCTGCAGGAGTACCAGCAGCTCTTCTACCAGGACGGCCTGGACCCCTACAGAGCCCAGAGGATAGCCCAGGTAATGGACAACCTCCCCAGCCCTGTCTGCATGCCTGAGTGAGCGAGTGACTGGCTGTCCTCTCTACCTCTGTCGCTGCTACCTAAAACACGTGACGATGTAAAATGCTCAAGCTGAAATACTCCTTCTTTTGTCTTCTGTGCTCTTTACTCCATATGGTGTGGCATTGGCTGTCCGTCACTCTCTTTTCATTCACTCTTTCATCTGCCCCCACCGTCACCACACCCCTCCTCCATGCTGTCAGTGGTGCTGTTCATTCGACATTCACACATACACACACACACACACACACATACACACACACACACACACACACACACATCCGCCCTCACAAGCTCATAAAAACAGGAGTGATTCCTCTCGAGGGACATAGGCTGGAGGCATGGCACAGAGCCCGGAGAGAGATGAGGAGAAAGAGATCGAAATGGAGAGAGTCCTCTGGAGTGAGTGAGAGATGGAGAAAGAGAGCTGGCGAAGCAGAGAGGTCTGGGCACAGAACCAGGCATATGGCAAACAGGAAGAATAAGGCCAGCTTCCATAAATCAGAATGTAGGAACAAAACAGAATGGATGGGAGGAGAGAGGAGGAGAGGAGAGCTTCCTGCAAATCAGGACCATTCCCTGGATGGGGAGGGTGAGGGGCTGGAGAGAAGGATGGAGGGTGATCAGGAGAGGGATGGAGAGAAAGATGGGATGAGGAATTTGAAAGTAACTTAAGAGAAATGTGATTTTGAAGGAGTAATAGGAGATAGAGATTGAATGGGACGATAGGAGACCAACAGCAGAGCCAGAAGGGAGGCAGGAGGGGAGAGCCGCAGTGTTAGAGATTTAGTGCGCTCATTGAAGCTGAGTGGTGTTGGCGTGTCCCAGCCAGCCAGGAGCTGGCGAGAGCCAGGACCCCAGGGGCCACTTGGGTGCGAGGGGCCGTTTGATCACCGTCCCGCTGGGGTCACATGCGGCCTGCCAGCGGTGCCAGAGAGCATTCTGCACTTCATCATGGCCAGCTGTGGCACTCGTCAGGGTGCCCACTCCCCCCACCACCCTCACTTTTTGTCTGCCTGGCTGTCGGGGTGTAGTGTAGTGTGGCATGTGACTGGGGAAGTGGCGTGGGTCCTCGATGGCTTTCAGCTGGCTCTGGGATGGGAGCTATGCGCTGACACGGCACTGCTGAGAACGGCAGATGAGCCATTGCCACTCTCATTATGCTTCAGCTGCTCTTCGAGTGTGTGTGTGTGTGTGTGTGTGTAAGCACCATCTGTAATGGTCAGACTTGTATGTGTTCTGTGCTGTATTTGTGCAGTGAGCTGTTAGTCATTCTCTGCCTTTCACTGAGTGGCTGATTTTCACTGAGTGTGTGTGTGTGTGTGTGTAGGTGCTGTACTCCACCTACTTGTGTGGCGCATCTCCAGAAAATGTTGGCGTGAACGAGGAGTGCAGGAAGCAAGTGTTTGCGCGCCTGACTCCTCCTTTCGAGGAGCTGTTTGACGATGCTGAGGAGCACATCCTCAACCTTCTCCTGGAGCCCTGGACGCTTCTCACCTCTCAGGACACACTCGTCTATGAACAGGTTTGGAGCCTCTGGCTGGCTGACTGGTTCATGTCTGACTGATAGATAGCAACAGTAGTTTTCATTATACATTTGATATTGTTCATTGAGGGCCATTCACACCTGGAACGATAATGATACAAATTACTAAAGCAATATTTCCATTCACACTGACCAATAATACTGCAGCCTTATCTTGAATGAATAAAACAATGTATAAAAATTAATAGTTTCTGATTTGCTGACAACCTTTGAGCATAAAAGAAAACTGCTCTGAGGGTGATACAAACAATATGGTTGCATATGTTGTGGTCGTTATAGTTGCGCTGTGGACGTTGTCATTCATATTCATGGTTTGAATGGCCCTTTAGTCTTTTGGTGGATTCAGAGGTCTGAGGTATGACAATATGTGGATGATATTACAAAGCAAAAAAAAAAAAAAAAAAAAACTAATTTCAATCAGATTTTGTGTGACTGGTTGTTGGGTAAATTCAGATGTGTCCCCATGTTTGTTGTCATTCTTGTGTGTCTGACTGTGTGTCTGTGAACTGGCTTTGGCTCTCAGGTTGACCTATGGGAAGAAACCCGCCATGTTGAGACAGAAGATTACAGGAAGCTCCAGACATTGCACAAAGAGTCTGTTCTGAGAATGGAACAGGTCAGACGTTTTGTTACACACACACACACACACACACACACACACATGAAACCTCTTATACCCAGAGTCATGTTGTCAACCCTGGCTGGCTCTAATAGCCTTTAATCCATCCAGGAACCAAACCGCAAGTCTAAAACAAACCCATCTCTGGCTGGCATGTGGGAGAGAGGGTGGAGGCAGCTGCAATATGCCGCTTGATTTATTTCACAGGAATTCAGTGTGGCTGGAATCAAACACACACGCAGACTAGTTTCCTATATGTATCTTCCGCGAGGCGTGTTGGGGGGGGGGGGGGGCAAACATGCTGTCTGGTGTCATGGCACGCACCCTGCCGATGATGGTGTATCGCAGAGAAGTGGTTTTGAGCACGGAAGCTAATCCTCACGCTGCGTGCTCTCTCCACAGCTGGCCCTGGAGTGCAAGTCCGCCCCTCCGCCACCAGAGGTCCCTAGAGAACCAGACTCCTGGGCGCTGGTTCCTGAACAGTTCCGTGGGTTCCGCCTGGTGTCGGTGCTCCGGAACCGCACAGAGCTTGAGCACTTTCAGGCGTTCTTGGAGGAGAACTCTGCCAGGTGACCTTCGGCTGTATACTCATCATCACACCTCTACTTGTTCTCAGTTTATTCAAATCAGTTCTTTCCTTTGGGGTTACGGATTTTAAATCACAGTCACCCTTATTCATATTTAGATGACCTATTGATATGACCTACTAATTGATAGCAACTCTTATTACATTATAACATTACATTATGTTATAGTTACTGTAGTGTCTTTTGGTCATTTGTGCCATCTTTGGAGTGCCATGGTCAACACTTCTTGGCATTGTTGTGTGTTGTGTTTGCTTTTGGGCACTATGCCATCACTTGTTCTGATGTATTGTGTTCTGTTGAATTGTTCTGCTGTATTGTGCTGTCTGGTGTTGTGCTGTAGTGTTTAATGTTGTATTGTGCTGTCTGGGGATGTGTTGTAGTGTGTAATTTTGTATTGTGCTGTACGATTGTGTGCAGCATGGATCTATTATGTTGGTTAGACTTGGAGCAGCTCAAAAGGACCCCCAGCAACCAGCAGGAGCAGAGAGCCCAGCGTTTCCGTGCCATCAAGACCAAATACCTCAACAAGAAGTACTTTTTTGGGCCTAGCAGCCCTGCCACTAAACACCAGCAAGATGAGGTTTATGCGCCAGCATGCCCTACCTTAGCCATCCACTGTGCTCTGTCTCCTCACTGTTCTACTCCTCCTCTCTCCTTCTCTCCTCTCTTTTCCACTCTCTTCCATTCCACGTTCTTCCCCCTTTCTTTTCCTCCTCCTCTCCTTTTCTGTCCACGCATCCTCCCTTCACTCCACTCCTCCTGCCTGCAGATTTTCCACTGCTTCCGTCTCCTCTCCCCACTAACAAACATTTATTGACATTTCTAACAAAACACAGAACCCAAAGCCCGAAACAGATGACATAAAAGAGACATCAGACAAAAGAGATTTGTCTGCAAGCAGACTCACCACTACCAGTTGCCAGCCGACAAGACAAAACAATCACAGATGTGTTTTTTTGTTCAAGGAAAAAAGAAGTACAGATCACATATCACAGAAGCTACTCGTCTCTGGATCTGACCAAACCCTCCAAGGGAGGAAAAAAAAAAAAATCTTTCTTGACAGTCTGTCACAGCAGACCCACTGACAGCCATGGGCGCTTGGCAGTGGCGGAATGTTCTGGATGGCGGCGGTAACGGCAGGGAAGCCTAGCACGCTGGGTTGGGTAGAGGGAGAGAGAGGGGCGAGAGGCGGCAAGAAGTGGGCTTCCTGTTTTGAGTTGTCCTGTCTGAGGGGCTTTCCATATGTGTGGCGTTCCCGACCGTGCCAGCGTCAATCATCCACTGGCTTGCGGGTCGCCATAACACTAATGTCTGTAATATGGGCCTGTTTGTCTGTCTGTCTGTCTGTCTGTCTGTTTTCCTGCCTGCCTCTCTGCAGCACTTGCTTACACGTGTGTCTCTGCCATCAGTCCTGCATGAGTGTGTGTTCTTACTCCAGTGCTAATGGCACAGCAGAGTGTTCATTCCATCGTCTGCCATGCGACTATCAGCTATCAGCCTATTGTCCTGTTAAGGGCTAAGGAATTGCATGTCTGTTTGGAGTGAAAGATGATGTGTTTGTGTGATTGTCAGCGGTTGTATTTTAGAGTTTGTGTGTGTGTGTGTGTGTGTGTGTGTGTGTGTGTGCGCGTGCATTGTCACTCAGGTCATCCGTTTGGCTGGTGGCTGGGCTCAGCTCCTGCAGAACGCTCTCTCCGGTGCTCCACTGACAGAAATGCAGAACATTGTGAGGAACCGCATAGAGAGAAAATGGCTGCCCATCTACCTGTCCACGCCTGACTTCAGTCAGCGCCAGAAGCTCCAGGTCTGTCTGTCTGTCTTACTGATCCCTACCTCTCACTCTCTCTGTCACTTCATAAGAGGGGCACAAAGCTCTTATATAAAGCCTGTCTGCTGCTCTGTCTAAGAGCATGTAATCCACCTGGGAGTGAAGGCCACTGCCGATGTTTTTGAACTGTCACGGAACGTGAAACCTCAAAGCGCCTCTTCCTCACCTTTCGGCTGTGGTCGTCCTAAGTAGCACTCCTGTTTCACCCTGTCGTGCTAATGACGCTATCACATGAACCTGTGTTCAGACACCCCAGCATTAGTAAATGAGAGCGCATCACAGGTCACCGGGGATTCTGTTAACTGAGACAGAGACGAAGAGAAACAGAAGCAGAGTTTTTTGATGTCGCATGTCAGTGGTTGAAGGTTGCCAGATATATTTATCTTTTGTGGTCAGCATTGCAGTGATCACTCTGACTGGTGGATGTGTGTGCGTGTGTGTGTGTGTGTGTGTGTTTATCCAGCCTGAAGCGGAGGAGCACAGGAGGAGATACCACAGACGGAAGAAGACTTGGAAGGTAAGAGATCTCCTCTTTGGAAGCGGCTGTTTATTCCATAAGCTGATCTCTCTGCACTTGCCATTATTCATCAAATGATAATTTAAGGAGCCTCGCTGGTAAATGGACCTCAAAAGAATCCTAAGCTTGAACTCTTTGTGACTGACTGTTTCTCCTGAACTCTGGCCATCTGAATGTCTTATTGTTTGTTTCAGCAAATGATCACAGGAGAACTCAATCTCATGAATGCTAATTAAAACCTCTGCAGTATATCCTATTTAGTGTCCACTACATTATTTAACTTTACCACCACCAGTACTATTACAGCCCTGCACTACTACTAGGGGACGGTGGTGTGCATAGTGGTTAGCTCTTGTGTGTTTGAGCAAAGCACTTAACCCTAAGTTGTAGTTGATATCTGACAAATGTAAGTAGCTTTGAATAAAAGTGTTTGCTAAACGCATAAATGTAACAACGTCTAGTGAATTAGCAACATGCAACACGTAAAAGAACCTGCATACCCAGAATTGGAAGCAATAGTGTATTCTGATTCTGAAACCCATTCCAGAATAAGAACCCTGCTATTCTCTGTTTTCTTTCACCCCTGCAGCCATCTCAGATGGACGGAGCCTGGATGAGCTCCTCCAGGGAGGTTCTGGACTTCCGTCAGGCCCTTCTCAACCCCATCACCTCTCTACAGTTCCAGCGCTTTGTGGCCCTGAAGGGGGACCTGTATCAGAATGATGTGCTCTTCTGGCAGGAGGTCCAGAGATATAAGGTAAGGGGAAACACACACACACACAACCTCACACATACGCTCTCACTCTCCCTTACACATGCAAACACACACTCTCTTTCTCTCACTCACTCACTCGCTCCCTCTCTCTCACACACACACACACACACACACACACACACACACACACACACACATCTGATTGCATTAGAATTAGTCATAATAGTTTCAGTGCTAGTGATAATGAAACATAATGTTTTAATTAGTATGATATTTAATTATCTCCTTTGCATATGACTGTTGAATTGTTTTTAACTGGCAGATTTGTATTGCACAGCATTTCGGGAGGTTAATTGCAGCTGTGGAATGGTGAATGGTCTGGAGAGGATTCTTCATTTTGCCTGCAGTAAACGGCCCATAATAATAGCAATAAAAAAACTGAAACACACTGTTCTCGTTATGTGCCACTCTGTAGCAACATACTTTTATTAAGTATTTTATTATTTATTTTTCTGCTCTTCAATGGGTTCCTCCAGACATGCCACATTAATATAATCTGTCCCTTCTCAGCTTAGTCAGAGCCATGTTCCCTGTGGTACAAAGAATGTGATCAGAGACATTTTAATAGGCCTAGAAGGACTGTTTTTGTTTTGAAGATTCAATTGGCTTGATTTTTGAATCCACTGTTGCTAGTCTGTGCTGCTTTGGATGATGAACTGTTTCTTGACTACTACCCCCCAACCTCCCTCCAGGACCTGTACCATTCCCACAGTGATGACGCCACCATCCAGCACAAGATCAGCACCATCATCAACTGCTTCATCAACTCCTCCGTGCCCCCCACCCTGCAGATCAGTATCACCCCCGAGCAGGCAGGCACCATCCTGGAGAAGAGGGAGGAGCTGGGGCCCTACATCTTCAGAGAGGCCCAGGTCAGCACAGACTCCTCACTGCAGATTCACCATTTACCATCATGAGCCGCTGATACACTGTGCAAAGGCTGACTGATAGAAATATTTGTAAATATTTGTAATAAGTAAATATGCCCAAGTTAAGGTTTTCTGTGTATATTGGTGCATTGGTGAGTATATTGGTGTGTGTGTGTGTGTGTGTGTGTGTGTGTGTGCGCATACAGATGTCTGTGTTCAGTGAGTTGTACAAGCTGTGGCCTAAGTTCCTGGACTTCAAGAACAGTGTGGGAGAGGGGGAGGACCTGCTGGCGCTTCTGGAGAGGAAGAGAGCCCGGCAGAGAGAGAGAGAGATGCAGCGCAGGAGAGAGGAGGAAGAGGCGGAGGAGGAGGAGAGGAAGGCACAGGTCTCTCAGCAGGAGTGCAGAAATAGACTGTAGCATGTCTGTAGTACAAATTTGTGTTGTGTATGCATATGAAGAGTTCAGATGCAAAACCAGGGAATTTACAGAAATATATTCATAAAATTAAAAATCACTTTTAAATGGACAGAAATATTGGAATTTTTAGCAATTTAATTTTTTTGACTGATCAGTGATTACATTCATATTTCTAAAGATGGACACTTCATATGGTGACAGTGGATATCATTAGGAGAAATAATAGTCTTCTAATGGAAATAGTCTCCTAATAGAAATAATAATATTTCTAATAGTCTCTGATTGTTCTAACAGTCTTTAGATACATATAAAGCCTACAGTTTAGTCAAACATAATACACAATAAAGAAACAAAGACAACTCAATAGCTTTTAACCTTCTTGCTGTCATGTTTCCGGTATCAGGAAACACAGATACTTGTGAATTATATGTTTTGTTTGTTTCCAACTAGCAGGAGGCTCTTAATAAGCAGCGTCTCAGTGTGTCCGAGGAGGCTGGATGTGAGGCCATGGAGGGCAGGAGAGAGCAGGATGAGGAGATCGAACTCCCCACAGACAAGGTAAGTGTGACGGGGGAAGAACTAGTCACAGCCCCAATACAGTCTGTACAAAACACTCTTCTAATGGGTCTGTTTCGAGCTTTCCAGTGTGTTTGAACTTAGAAAGTATTTAGTTGATGTGCTAAACCAATCCCAGCTGGGTGAGTTGTGTGGTTCGTTCTGAAGGGCTGCCGTCTTTGACAGATGTGCTGGTCCTACTCCAAATACATGGCTGCGTTGGAGAGGGAGGCTGTGTTGATCAACAAGCAGATGATGCAGGAACAAGCCCTGGCCTCATTCAGTACAGGAAGAGGTAGGAAGATGCAACACACACACACACACAAAGTGGGTAAACCCTGAGAAATTCCGCTCATTCACACACAAGGAAGGTACAATCATACACCACGCCCACAGACAGTGCGTCACCTTTTGATTAATTCTCAGTAACTGCGTCATTGACTCACATCCACAGACGACTAATACCTTTTGGTTATTGTTTACATATGGCACACACACACACACACACACACACACAGCTTTTCAGTGTGTGCTGGTATTTTTAGAGCTCCGATAGTGTAATGTCTCTCCCAAGCCCCCAGATGTACATAAAGTGCTTGAGTGAGAGACTGGGGGTGTTACACTGGGCGGTAAATGGGGCGTGCTGCCAATGGCTTTTTAATGGCACTCCACGCTCAGGAGGAGCACTACCCACACATACAGCTGGTCATCATCAGGATGCCTAACATTGCCGTGTGTGTGTGTATACTGTACTGTATGTTCATTGTTTTTCACAGAAGTGTGTGTGTAATGGCAATTGAAGCATGTTGTGTATTGGAATTTGTGTGTGTGGTGTGTCTGCCTACGCCCCCCCATTAGTGCTGAATGTGTGTGAGCATGTGCACGTACTGTATACATTCATTCAGTACATACATACATTCAGGTGTGTGTGTGTGTGTGTGCGCTTGTGAATGTTGATGCTTATGTTTGTTGAAGTATGTCTGAGAGCAAGGGTAAGAGTAAAGATGCCAAACTTATCTAAACTAGAGAAAAAACAAGTTACTGTAATTCTGAGGAGGGCACCAGCACATTCATACTGGCAGCTAGTTGTGTGTCCTCTTGACGTTTCTACACCACGATTTGGCTGAAACAATGTTTTTTTTTTCTTTCCCTCTCTCTCCCCTGTTCCTGCAGATTCTGTGTCGACCCCCAGCTTGAGATCAGAGGTCATCAGGAGGGCCCCAGACCCAAATCCTGCTGGCACACTGAAAGCGCGATCTCCTGAGGCAGCTGGCCCCAACACGCTCACAGGTACACACTGACTGAGCATATGCAGCAGAGACTCAGTTTAAGGGAAATACCAGCCTTGTTATTGGAGGACAGTCTCTCAGTGCTGTAAGCAGGAAAAAGAACATAACCAGTAGCACTCTGTGACCTCAAATGACAGGGGTATGCTCTGGAATACCCTTCAATTCATATCCTAGTTGTGCTTTCGAAGATTGCAGTGCACTGACTCCATTATTTGATTCTTCTGCAGGTCAGTGAGTGAGATGATGCAGCTGCTCTGATAACCTGCAGTGAGACCTCTCCATGGAGGAAGCAAGTGCCCTTTACGACTCTGGAGGAAACTACTCTCTGGTGCCGCCTACTGGACACAACTGATATTTCAGCTGAGAAGAAATTGTGACTATGCTTTGTGATTTGAATCTATTTAAATCTGCTAATAGGAAGAAAAAAAACATGGCAATTGGGTTTATTAAATATTTTATTAGAACGTTATATTTAGTTATTGATACATCATTGTCATTAACATTGCAAATGCTTCAGATGGCTTAGAAAATAATATTTCTCCACATAATTGACTTTTAATCAAGATCTAGTAAAAAAATCTTCTTAATATTTTTTTTTAGCAATAATGGGATGTTGGCAGAAATGAATGAGTAAGAAAAATGACAACAAATTAAAAAAAAAAAAAGAAAAACATCCAGCAAGTATCTATAAAAATATTCAAAACCAAATGCATTCACATGTCTTTTGTTTGGTAGCCAGGACGCACAGACTCAACGCAAGCCTCAACCATACACACTTATTGCACAAATATTGGCATGGGCGGCCCGCTCCGAAGTGTGGGCCAAGTGTAAGATCACATAGACGAGCAGCGAGCAGCTCACCATTGAATGCATAACGACCGCAATAACCACATGCACAGGAGGGGGAGAGAGAGGAGAGACTAGAGGCGGCCTCAGCCTGACACCAATACAGGTCTGAAGGGGAACTATGTAAACACCGCTGGCTGACCTCTTCTCTTTCTCTTTTTTGCGCTCTTCCTCCCTCGCTACCCGTCCCTTATTCTCTCCTTTCGCACTCCTCTGGTGTTAGTGTTCAAAGGGCACAATAACATCAAATTGAGCGTCATGTGACCTGTATGTTAGTGCTTCCTGTTTGCTCCAGCTTCTTAGTTTTCTTGTGTTTTTACATTCCCGGTAGACATAGGAATGTTCCGGAATAAATAATGAAGAGGATGGGTTTTGCTAGATGTCAAAGGGCTTTAGAAAGAAGGCTCTCCACCACAGACACACTAACATACGTCACCGATATGGTCATAAATACACGGAAATGAAAGGCCTCTTTGTGTGTGTGTGGTTTCTTTAAAATTACATTTTCCCTTCCCTTCTAATAGTAGATAATACACCTATAATCTCCACATCCCAGTAGTGTTGAACACACAGTTCATCCACTCCCACAGCAGCGTTATCCTTTACACACTTAACACCCTCTCTCACTTAACACCCTCTCTCACTTACACAGATACACTCCCAACTGGAACACATCACAAGTGGCACTAAGGTTCATCTGATCTGTCTGGTGTGGGCATGGCACCAGTGCATATGTCAGTCTATCATTCTCTCTCTCTCCATCCCTCGCTCACACTTTATCTCTCACAACAAGCCCATTGGTCCTGTAGAATAAGGCCATCAGTGGTAGCTATCAGCTGTGTGTGTGTGTGTATGTGTGTGTCTGTCAGTGAAAGCCCACGCGCAGGGCTTTGTTCTTCACCATGGTGAACTTGTAGACAAAGACGCGGGCGTGCGCAGGCTCCACCAGGTAGCGGTAGGACTTGGTGAGGGTGGGGGGTGGCTCGGCGGGGGTGACCAGGGGCTGCTGCTGCAGGGTAGCAGGGGAGGAGGAGAGGTGCTGGGACACGCGCGTCACGTACTCCACCAGCCGCCGATACTGCTGCTCCGACAGACGCTCACGGCCCCCGTCAGCCTGGTGGGGGGAGGGAGAGAAAAAGGGGTGGATTGGGTTGGGAGGCCTGTGCCAGTCAAGCCGGAGAACCAATGATTGCCTACTTCATACCATGTTGTCTACCACTTTGCAGTGTGACTCAGTGTGTGTGTGCGCTACCTCATTGTTGCCGCCCACCCTAGTCTGCTTCAGCGTGTGTGTGTTCTATTTTTTGTGTGCTATCTTGCTGTTGACCCTGGTTCTGCTGCACTGTGTGTGTGATCTACCTTGTTGTCGCTACTATCCCAGGCTGCTCTCTCTCTCTCTCTCTCTCTCTCTCTCTCTGTATATCTGTGACCTTGGTCTACTGCATTGTGTGTGTGTTGTCACTGCTGACCCTGGTCTGTTGTGTATGAGATCTCGTTGTCACAGCTAACCACTGTGTGTGTATGTCTTCAACCTGAGGATGAGAGTTCTACCCTGTAACCAGGTTTACAGCTCTCTTGTCGCTGCTAACCAGGGGTGCGTTTCCCAAAAGCATTGTTGCTAACCAGTTAGCAACTAAGTCGGTTGGCAATGGGCAATTGCATTGCAACCAACAAAGTTGCTTACTTGGTTAGCAACGATGCTTTTGGGAAACGCACCCCTGGTCTACAGCTCTGTGTCTGTGTGACAAGAGATTAACCTTGTTGTCGCTGCTGACCCTGGTGTACAGCATGCTCTGTATGTGTGTGTGCGCGCGCGCGCATGTGTGCAGTCTCTCATTGTTGCTGCTGACCCTGGTCTACAGCATGCTCTCTCTGTGTGTGTGTGTGTGTGGTGTTTGTTCTACCTCGTTGTCGCTGCTGACCCTGGTCTGCTGCAGTGTGAGCGTGAGCTCCCCGGGCTGGCTGGGTTCCTGCTGGCAGGTGACCTCTGTGATGGGGAAGGCCTGCTGCTGGGTGTCCTCACTCAGGCTCACCACAAACAGCACGTCGGCCGTCAGCAGCAGGCAGCCAGCGTGCTCCTGGCCCGAGCTGCTCACCAGACCCACCCGCAGGGCCATGTGCACCTCTGGACGGCCCAGGGACTGGAGCAACTTCCTGGATGGGGGAGACAGAGGGGGGAGGAAGAGGGCGAGAAGGGAGTGTGTGTGTGAGAAAGAGAGAGGGAGTGAAAGAGAAAAGAAAGAAAGGAAAAAAGTGAGCGCATTAGGGTAAATTTTTCACCATTTTAATAATTTCAGTAGAGTTCATATCTAAAGTCAAAAATCAAATTCAGTTCAAACCCTATTTCATTGATTTCATACACTGACTACATTATTATAGTTCCGTTCTGTTGAGCCTTATTCCAGCTGTCTCACAGCACCAGGCATATGTTACATGCTGACAACCGAGAGACAACCATGACACGTGAGGGACTATTTTCTCCACATGCTCCAGAGAAAACAAAGCCCTAACCAGGGGGAGACCCATGGCAACAATGACTAGAGAGAGCCCCAGCTAATGTGGCTAGGCACTCCCTAAAGAGGTAGATTCTTCTGGAAGGTTAACGTGGCTCACAAGGAGAAGCTCTCTAGATCATGGAACATTTGCTGGGAAAACATAAGCTAATGGAAACATGTTTAGCTGCTCTGGATTAAAAAAAATGCAATATAAGGCCAGATGTGTGATATAGATCCCATACATCTTATAGTCAGTATTAAGGGTGATTATATAACACACAAACACTTCCACGCACAGTTGTCCTTCAAACACGGAATCATCTCTGGATATGATCTAAGAGCTGTTTGTATCTAAACTGGCTGTGCACATACAAACACACACACACAGCGCTGGTGTAAAAAGGCTGCTTTCATGACGGTTCCCTCGGGAGGCTGTTCTGACTGGACACAGACTGGACCTGTTCTTCCTTGGCTCTGCCAGTCTCAAAGGGGTGGAAGTGTGGTTGGGTTTGGTACGGTACTAGGGGTCAGAGTTCAGGCGGGGGTCACTTACCAGACGTATTTGAGGTGGCTGTTTTGAGCCTGAGCTGCTTGCTCCTCGGCTGGTAGGTACAACTGCTTGGGCAGCTCCCACAGCCCTGCACCGTGGAGGATACCTATAAACACACACATCACAGACACAGCACATAGCACACACACTTTAAAAGACAGATAGTACAAACAATAGGCATATTATTATACATAGTACACCAAGGACAAGGGCACACAAACACACACTGACATCCATTAGAATACATGGCAACATCAGCATGCCTCATACATGAGTCTGGTGTGTGTATGTGTGTGTGTGTGTGTTTACAGGCCTCTTTCTCTCATCTATGTCCTGTGTTAGGAAAAGGGGAAGAATGATATCATAGGTTTTAAACACTTCGTAAAGCATGCAGCAGCGCTTTGTGATGATGTCATTGATGCGAGACATAAAGAAGTTAGGAGCGTTGGAAGAGGTTGGCAAGGGGGGCAACACACGCCAAGAATCTGCTTGTTCTATTCTATACTGTCACTGGAATGTGTGTGTGTTCGAACCTGCACTTGTGTGTGCATGCGCATGCTATGTGAAAGTAAGTTGAAAGAAGGTGTGTAAAGCTTACATGTGCTTATAAATGTATGCGAATGTCAATATATATCACAGTGTTCACAATCATATTTTCATTTGTAGTTTAGAGGACGGATGATTCACTGTTCTTGTTCTCTTATTCTCTGTAAATGTGTGTGTGTGTGTGTGTGTGTGTGTGTGTGTGTGTCTGTGTGTGTTCCTAGCCGTGATGAGTAGTTTGTTGAACAGAATTCTTTGTGGGCTGTGCCAATAACTATGTTTATGGAACTGTTAAACGGCTTATCTGCAACCAATAGGTTCTAGGTGGAACCTGAATCTCAGTGCCTGTGTGTGTGTGTGCCAGAATAACGTGAGTGTGTGCCAGTGTGGACTCCTAAGGGAGCCTAACCTCTTAGCACTACACTACACACCCCATTTAGCCTATATATGCTGTGACTGCGGCCTGCTAATGCACACAAACACACACACACACACAAACTTAACCACACACCCCAGCTATAAATCTCTAAGCACCTTCAGAGAGATGGCCCAAGTACGTCATTCTGCCTTTCAGTGGCTCCATCAAGAGGGCTATTCAACTGAGAATACAGCTAATAAAACCACACACACACACACACACACACACACACACACAGACACAGAAGGACACTCTGAAGCACACTCACACACAACCACACACATAGCCAGCTAACCAAGGAACATGCAAGCAAGTGTACACATATGTGCGCACACACACAAACACATGTGCGCACACCCACACACACCCTCAAGGCCTGGCCATGCACAGCTACAGTGTAACTACAAAGTGGCCTCAAGCTGGACAATGAACACAGATTTATTTCCATCCAAAACGGCCCGCTAGAGTTTTTTATGGGGCCGTTCTTCACACGTTTCCTACATAAAGCGCTCGGCGGCTTGCACTCCCTCACGCTGATGGAATGCAGCTGGTATGCAAGCGGCACGTCAAAGCTGGGGCGTGTGCCTGCGTCTGCCTCTGCGTCCTCGTCCTTGCGTGATTTATTAAAACCGCCTCAGCAGCACGCTGTGAATTATTGCAAAACACCAGTCTGCCTGGCCCATGTTCGCCGCATAAAGGCCAAAGTGTATACAACACAGTGAGCTGTAAACATTTACACATGACAATATCGATCTCGGGTCTTTTATTGGGGATGGGGGCCACTGAAGTGGGTTCTGATCTCATTGGGCCATCGCTGGGCTGCTTCAGCATTGTTTGGAACGAGCACAGATTCAATATCAATGTCTCCGATAATAATGTTTCTCATAAAGACGGTGGACGTGCTTTGAAAGGGAGAGCTTTGTGGTCATACTGGGCACTACAAACACAGGCAATAAATAGACACACACACACAACAAATATACACAAACAAAAACACAACAGTAATACGCTCATGGCAAATTCCACTTATGTTGAGCAAACGCACCATATCCGGTCTGTGACACCAATTCGGCTGCTCCTCCGATGGGTTTGGTGAAAACTCCCACAATGCCCTTCCCCACGCCTGAGATGACCCCTTTGGCCTTGCTGCCCGCTGAGCTCTGCATCTCCCACGTCCTCTGGAAGTTCTGCATGGGTTGGTCCACAATGCCCGCAATGGCACCTACACACACACACACACACACACACACACACACACACACACACACA
>JAGFZM010001394.1:0-12216 GCA_017657215.1 Limnothrissa miodon | reverse complement strand
CCTCTTGAGCTGTCCCACTAGTGTGAGGTTTGGTGTGTGTGTGTGTGTACCTCTTGAGCTGTCCCACTAGTATGAGGTTGGGTGCAGTGCCTGTGAGGGTGGCTGTCCCTCCTATAGATGCTGCGTAGGGGATGCATATGAGGAAGCCCTTCCACACCTGCAGCTGGTACTGGGCCTCCACTCGTGCCTCCTCAGGAGACGCCACCTCCACCCTCTCCACATCTTCTCTCCTGACACACACACACACAGGTTAACTCCTGCTTTATATTTGTGTTTGAAAAAGAACATTCTCTGGGACTGGTGTGTAAGCACTGTGTGCTTTAAAGCAACTCTAAAGAGTTTCAAAATTGCACCATCTACAGGTTAAAACCGGAATTACTGCTGTCGTAAATAATTTAGCATGCATATAATATATATATATATATATATATTATATGCATGCTAAACCACAAACGGGAAACCACAACGGGAAAAAAATTATGAAGATTTGCTAAACAGACTGCAAAACTGTAGTTTCTAAAGCCAAAATAGATAGCTTCTAACCCATCAGATTGCATGTGTAACGTTACAACCGTAACATGGATGTGTACTCAATTTTCATTTAATTTCTAAATCCACTAGTTTCACAATGAAATATCCGCCTCACATATAAATATGTTGACAACTTACGGATGATGGCATGCTTTCAAAAGCGCTAAAGCTATAAACAACTAGGAAACGTACCTAGCATTACCCACGTTAGCGCCTTAGCTAACACAAAGACTCATCCACTGTTTGTAGCCATCACAGGCTAATCGATAGATAAAACAATCAATGATGAATACTGTCGGATATACCATTATTACTTATAAGTCCAATAGCAACAAAGCTAGGTCACCATGCGTTTTGCAATGTGTAGCCTCCTTCAGCTCTCACCAACAAATGAAAGCCGGACCAATATTCACTCTGGTTCACGTTTTTTTTTTTTTTTTGCTTCTTCAGATCTCCTTCTTTTCTTTTCTCCTTGCCGCATGATTGCAATTCAAACACAACCGCGTTTTCTCCCGTTATATATCTGTCGAGGCAGCTCAACTCTAGATATACTCCAACATATGGCTGGCCGCAAAGCCAATCGACTGTAGTTTTTACTTGGACTACAGAACCTGGACCCGACAGGGCGAACTTGTTTAGTGCTATTACAGCCGATAGAGGGCTCCAGAGCAGATGCAGAAGGTAACGTTCATACTGTTATGAGTTGATGGACCACCAAAACGATTTAGAAAAAATTATAAAAACTTAAAAACTCTTTAGTGTTGCTTTAAGAGTGAATCCTACAAATGCTTATATGATTGAGGAAGTGACATCACATGAGAGGTGGAGCCTATGACTCACCCGTCCTCAAGGGTCAGGATGTGCTTCTCAGACGGCTCAGAGGGAAGAACGTGCAACTTCACTTCACCTGCACACACACACACACGTGTGTCAATATGTGTGAATGAGGTGAGGTGAGTTGAGTGAAAAACTGTCTTTGGCTCATGTGACACAACACAGCCTGCTGACCTTTGACCTTTGTGTCTTGTGCTGGGGGCCACAGTGTACTTTAATAAATCACCTCTTGGTTACTGAGTGGTGTGTGTGTGTGTGTGTATGTGTGTGTGTGTGTCTGAAAGCCTAATTTCCCTGCAGGTTAAATGTGTCATCCACTCGCACGTGTGACGTCCCCGCATATGTGTGAAATCCTTTTGTGTGTGTGTGCGTGTGAGTGTGTGTGTCATTGTGTGTGTGTGTTAAAGCACATTCTGCAGATGGGCCAGATGATTCTAGAACCCTGCTGATGAACTGATGAGACCCCCCCCACACACATGTAAGGGATAACGGCCAACGAGTTGACCAGTTCGATGGAAATAATGGCTAGGTGGAGGTTTAAGCTGGATTTATACTTCTCCGTCGCAGCGACGCAGTAGCAACACAGTAGCTCTGCGTACCTTCCGTGCACCTCCCCAAAATTGTAACTACGCTTCAAAGCGATGCAGACAGAGTATGCGGACAACGCAGACATCATGGGCTGTGATTGGTCAACTTTACAGCGGGAAACAGTGTATAAACTTTGGATATAATTTTTCGAGTCTAATTTTGGATTTAAGACAAATATCTTCTCATACTTTCACATAAGTATTTGTTCATTGCGATAGCTAGCAAGCTAATCCATTGTAAACACACGTGGCACCCCGTGCTTACAGTTTGTGTAAACAGTATTTTATAGGTTTGTAGTTTTCCTTCACATTTTGTTATATGCGTCAATAACTTACAAGTGTAGTGCTGCTACTCCATTTTTTCTGAACAATGACCTTATTTATTCGCATGGCTTTAATTATCACACAACTGCAGTATGGCACCAACTAGAGAGCCTTTAGTGGGAGAGTGGCGACAATTCCATTCACCGCAATGGTAACGGTGTTTGACAGCAATGGCGGCGTATGGAACCCCTCAAAAGTTCCAGGAAGTAAGCATAAGCTAAGCGAGACTCAATGTAACACATTGTGCACATTGATGGAGCTACACTTTTTCAAGATAAGATGTTTAAACAGTCATTTCCATGCCAGTTGTACATCAAAATCAAGTTGTCACGAGTAGTTAAATATGTTGATTTAACGATGTTGACGATTGTCACCGTCTAGACTAATAGATTTAGTGAATATAAACGTATAAAAGGTTCGGCCAACACATGGATAATGATGATGATGGTAAAAGTAGGTTAACGTACAACGTATATATGCATTTTATTTATCATAAAATTGGTTATACATATTTTATACATCAATTGGTTGACAAGAAAAATGCTTTTTACAGAAGTAGATCAATAAGAACAGTTAACAGAACCTTTATTTGCCACGGATTTTAATCTAAATATTATTTATTGAACATTTTCCTGTGAGTACAGTTGTTACGTTGTGAGCCCATTCACTTAACAAAACACTGTTTAATCACCTGTTGGTATTATTGACTTTATATACAGTCAAAGGTTGGTATGGCTCTGTCAAGTCTGTAAGATAAAGTAAAAAAAAAAAGTCAATATTGCGATCTACATTGCTGTTGATGACTCTACATATTACATATTTAGTAAACTTAACATGGATCGAATTAATTAAAACAACTGTACAAATGTGGCAAAGCAAAGCATTCGTTGATCATATTTATCGATTGTTGTAGATTTCCTATTGATTTGAATTGCCCTCCAAGCACTAACTGGAACTTTTTGAGGGCAACATGGACCACGTGACGATAAGCACTCGGTCTTCCGGTGGCGCCACTCTCCCACTAAAGGCACTCTAGCACCAACACTCCACCAAAGCAAAGAGTTTGAGAAACGTTCCAAGAACGACCCAACGCCCCTTTGTGTTGTGGCGGTGGATTGCCACACGTTGCAGTGACTCTGACACAGAAGTATGAATCAAAAACGTCGGCGAAGATGTCGGCAAAGTTGTCTGTGTCGCTGCAACGCAGAAGTATAATTCAGCCTTTAAGCCGCCTTCACACTGGCATGCGTATGCAGCTCCGAAATTCGCAACACGACCCCTACATTTTTTTAAATGTTTTTCTCTTTGAAACGTTATTGTTTATTGTGTGTTTAGAAATCAGGTTTGTTTATGCAATCACCATAGCAACGCAAACTTCCTGCCGAAATGTCGGACTGGATTTGTCGGAGAAGGTACATTTTTTTAACGCATCCGGAGGTCCCAACGGAGATGTTTTTTTTTCGCACCGCAGTCGGTTGGACCATTCCGCATACGGTCTCCGTATCCTCATAGCAAATGAATGACTTCCGGTCATTGTGTTGTCGTATCTACAGACTCCAGACATGCCAGCACACTGGCATGCGTATGCAGCTCCGAAATTCGCAACACGACCCCTACTGGATGTCGTACTGTATGCAATCACCACAGCAACGCAAACTTCCTGCCGAAATGTCGGACTGGATTTGTCGGAGAAGTTACATTTTTTTAACGCATCCGGAGGTCCCAACGGAGGAGTTTTTTTTTCGCACTGCAGTGGGTTGGACCATTCCGCATACGTTCTCCGTAACCTCATAGCAAATGAATGACTTCCGGACGTTGTGTTGTCGTATCTACGGACTCCAGACATGCCAGTGTGAAGGCGGCTTTAGACTCCGTGCGCCGAGACATTATTTCCATCAAACTGGTCACCTCGAAGGCCGTTATCCCTTTTATCTGCCGTTCATGTAACTCTTATTTGTTTAGAATATGATTTTAGAATATTTTATTACACTTAAAATACAAAAATTACTTATTAGTCTACAAGTAGGCCACTACAGCCTACCATTAACAAAGTTAAGCCGCCTTCACACTGGCATGTCTGGAGTCCGTAGATACGACAACACAACAACCGGAAGTCATTCATTTGCTATGAGGATACAGAGAAAAAAAATTGTTAAAAAAGTTTAAAAAATTGAACTTTGATGAACCAGCAGGTTCTAGCTTAGTGAGAACCACCTTGGGGTAACATGTTACTGTTTGGGTGAACACACACACACACACACACACACACTGACCATCAGCAGAGGAGTGGACCTTGCACTTGTCTTTGAGTGTGTTGAGGTCTCCAAATAGGCTCTTCATGATGGCGTTGACTATGGGCAGTATCCCCCCCCCCACACACACACACACACAGACAAAAAAACACTGACCATCAGCAGAGGAGTGGACCTTGCACTTCTCCTTGAGTGTGTTGAGGTCTCCAAATAGGCTTTCCAGGATGGCATTGGCTATGGGCAGCATCATGGCTGTAGTGGCAGTGTTACTCAACCACATGGACAAAAAGGATGACGTCAGCATCATCCCCAAGATCAGCCTGCACACACACACACACACACACACACACATACATACATACACACAATAAATTAATTTAAAACTTAACATACAAAGTAATGAACTAACTAATTTGGTTTTAATTTCAATGATACCGGAGTGACACCTCCAACATCAAACACACACACAAACACACACATACACCTTCCAACATCAAACACCAAAATTAGTCAGGTCAAACCTTAAGCTACCAAATCTAAAACAATCTGTGCAATATCCTGCTACCTCATTACACTAATGTATCTTAATTTTTAATTTAAATTTTTACAGACTACAGCCCTTCCCCTCTTATATATTGTATAATAAATATGCAATAAACAGTCTTGAGTCTTCAGACAAACCACAGATCTCCCACCTTCAGCACACACACACACACACACACACACACAGATACGCACGCACCCTCAGCAGACCTGAACACTTTAAAGATTTAAGGGAATTTAACTTTTTCAATCTAATTTTAATCTGAAACAAGAAGTATACAGACGGGTATTAATTTTGACAACTTAAAAACTTGCTACTTTATCAGCATTTAGCTTAGCCCAGTTCTTTCAATACAGTCCAAAAAGGGATTAAGTTAGAAGCGGCCAAACTCATCCACATCTTTCCTATTTACATACTTGAGTAGTTACCTGACTAACTATGGTGACAGAAAAAAAACTTGGATATTTTCTAAGTGGATAATAAGAAGAACTATAACGTCTGGTGGAGTAACATCACATGAAACATGACGGCACTGTATACCTTCTGCTTATCATCACTGCACCGACAAAGGATTCCCACGTGTTCTTCCACCAAACAACACAGTTCTCTTTGTTATCCACTTAGAAAATCTCTCTTTTATTTTGTCACAATAGTTAGTCAGGTAACTACTCAAGTAAAGGCATATAAATAGGAAAGACGTGGACGCCAGAGTGCACACAATGAGGCGAGACAGGTATGTATCAGTTTGTCTAAAGGAAAGGAGAAGTTTGGTGTGATTTGGACCTGGTCTGTACTGAAAGAGTTCAAACATATATCCAATACTCACCTCTGGTCACCCCCAGCATTCCGCATTTAATACCGTTTTAGCCTAAGCTTTCATTAACCTTACACTGCTACCCTGGGGGCATGGCATAGCCTATGCAGCTAAATCGCTATTTTTACACCAATAACAAGGTTCAAAGTAACTCCACATATCATTGGTAGACTTCTGGGGGCCCTGACATTTAAAACCAGACAATTCGAATTTTGAAAGCGCACAGGTGCAGAGAAAGTGCCGCCATCTTGAAATTAAGTTGTGATAAGTTGATTGACAAGCTCCGACAGATAGGACAGGGGAACAGATTGAAAATTATATTCTGTAGAAGTGCTTGGATTTCTGAAGAAAATATATGGTAACTGTCTACATTTGACCAAAGCCATTTATAAAGTTGTTGTTCATCAATCGACTTATTGTGATTTAATTACAAGATGACGGCAACCGGACAATTCTGTGAAGGTACTGTCTTTATAAACTTTCTTTTTAGTACCTTTTTACCTGTGCAATGCGTCGGTGAAGTCACCACTTCTCTCTCACACACACACACAGACACACACACATGTGCTGTCCTACCATGCTGGCTTGACTCCGACGACCTGAAGCACTTTCAGTGCGATGCGTCTGTGCAGTCCCCACTCCTCGATGGCCGACGCCATCACCAGTCCGCTCAGGAAGAGGAAGTTGGTGTCCAGGAAGTACTGCGGACACACTTTACTGGAGGGCAGGATGCCGATGGTGGGGAACAGACACACTGGCAGCATGGCCGTCACAGCCAACGGCAGAGCCTCAGTGCACCAGAACACAGCCATCAGCAGCACCACATACAGACACTTGCCCTCCTAATACACAAACACACACACACACACACACACACACATACACGTCAGAGCCTCAGTGCACCAGAACACAGCCATCAGCAGCACCACATACAGACACTTGCCCTCCTAATACACAAACACACACACACACACACACACACACACATACACGTCAGAGCCTCCATACACCAAAACACAGCCATCAGCAGCACCATGTACAGACACTTGCCCTCCTAATACACAAACACACACACACACACACACACATACACATCAGAGCCTCCATACACCAAAACACAGCCATCAGCAGCACCATGTACAGACACTTGCCCTCCTTATACACACACTCACAAACACACACACACACGTCAGAGCGTCCGAACACCAGAACACAGCCATCGGCAGCACCACGTACAGACACTTACCCACCTAATACACACTCACACACACGCACACACTCACAAAACACACACACACACACACACACAAACACAAGTCAGAGCCTCCGTACACCAGAACACAACAATCAGCAACACCACGTAAAGACGCTTGCCCTCCGAATACACACACACACACACACACACGCAGACGCACACACACACACATACACGTCAGACCCTCAGTACACTAGAACACAACCATCAGCAACATCACGTACAGACACTTGCCCTACTAATACACACACAAACAGACACTTGTCAGAACCTCCATTACACACACACACAGTGTGTATTCTGTCCTATACGAGTAGGTATTCTGATCTGCTTAATGCCTTCAATGCAAACTGCACCTGCAATGACACCAAAAAGTTTTCAGTGTCCATTTTGTCTCTGTGCTGTTGTCCATGTGTTCTCTGTGCTGTTGTCCATGTTTTCTTGTCTCTTTTCTGCAGACGGTCAGTAGAATAATTGAGTGTGTGTGTGTGTGCATTCCATTTGAGACCTTTGTGTGTGTGTGTGTGTGTGTATGTGTGTGTCTATGCCTGTGTGTGTGTTTCATTTGAGATCTGTGTGTGTGTATGTGTGTGTGTGTACTAGATGGGCAAATGTCTGTACGTGGTGTTGCTGATGGCGATGTTCTATTTAAGATCTTTGTGTGTGTGTTTGTGTGTGTGTGTTACATCAGAGATTGTCCTGCTGGCTTTATGGGCTTTTGGCTGGACAGCTAAAGTTGCTGTGACCAGCCTGCCAATATCAAGCTGTGTCCAGATCACATCACTTGCCAACCAATCACAACATACGCCACACACTGGCTAACCAATCACAACCTCCAACCGCTTAGTAGCCAGCACCTGTTTGCTCTGGACAGCCAATCACAGCACCTCATTTGTGCATAACTATACCACTGCTCTTAACTGTAAATGCTCTTAACTATATACTGTATATACTGTCTATACTGTAAACACTTTATACTGTAAATTATGCACTTCTGATTAGATTCAAAACTGCATTCCGTTACCCAGTATTTATACATGTGTAATGACAATCACACACGCACACACCTGCCCACAGTCACCCAAACAGCCTGGCCCAGATTTGCCCCCACCAGCTCCCATGTATACACACTCCCTCTCTCAAACATACACACATACACATACACACACACATCATTGCCTAGAGTTTCCTCAGAAGCACAGCAGGGCCCCACAGCACGAACGGAAATATCAACACCCAGGGTCAGACACACACACAAACTCACACACACCCTGATTCAGACACGCATACACACACGCTGGGTCACACACACACCCTGGGTCAGAACAGAGCCAAAGAACATGAAACAAATCACAACTACAATACACACAGCTGGCCCCTTACACCCTGACACACTCATCTGGCAATATTGTGTGTGTGTGTGTGTGTGTGTGACATTCCTCACTGATTGAAGGGGCTCCTTCCCCCTTATCATAGGCCCTTATGGCCACCAGAACTACAGTAAAAGCTTTAGACTCTTTATTAGTAGTAGTAGTACTGACACTCTAACTGTAATTACTGTGACTTTTGATGTTGTTAAGTCAACACACAGAGAAAGTGATATTTAAATGAAATTTAATTTTTGTCTTGTTGCATTCAGCTTGAGTCCTCCTGTTAAATTCCGATCCTTCACAATCAAACACAAGTGGAAAATGACACCACTGATGATGCCCAAGAGTTCGGCCTTAAATCCCAACCACAGCCGTCTGTCGGTCTGTCTGCTTACGCGAGCCTAGCTGTGTGTGTATGTCCATCAGGCTACTTGCGCGAGTCTGGATGTGTGTGTATGTGTGTCCATCAGTCTGCTTGCGCGAGAGCAGCTTACCTTGGGCGGTACGGCAAATAGCAGTGGCAGCAGCCCGAGCGGGGTTAGCAGAAGAATCAGCTGCTTGCGGACGCACATGAGCTTGCGCGCAAGTCTTCGGACACCTTCCATGCTTCGGTCTCGTTTCCTGCACCCTCAAAGTTCCTCCGGTTGCTCCTGTTCCCCAGCAGTTCCACAGAGCAGTGACTCGCGCTGTGCTGTTGGTCTGCGAGCCTCCGACACTACTGTCAACTTTATCACTTTTGTCCTTTGTTGTTTTAGCACCCCGGGGGAACATTAACAACTCGCTTACACGTTAACTCCTCTGGCGAACTGATTTTGTCCGACATGTCCCCAAACAATGGCCAGAAAGTTGCGTGTTCAGAGACAACAGAGAGAAACGCGCGTCTTTCGTATTTAGAAAGTTTGAAATTATTGTTACAGAGTCAATGTCGGAAATGCACGACGGGTGACAGCCACTCTTTCCCAACAGCGCATTATAGACGCGATTGGGCAATGCAGTGTTTTCCGTCTGCTGGGCTTATTTACTAAGCTTTTCCATTCCTTGGAATTAGAGTTACGCCTGCCCTTGTTGGTGTTGCGCGCGGGTAATTGGTGCTGTCGCAGTGTGTTACGGTAGACTTTGCAGGTGCACGGGCAGACACACCGGAGGGCTCAATTGAAATGTGTGAACTTTTTACAGTCTCAGTGAGTGGTGTGGTGAGTGCTAAGCACAATGGTTAACCAATTGTCAAGAGATAAGATATGTTGCTTGGAATCACTTTATAGCTCCGGCTAAATGCTAGAGTGGGTCTTGGCTTAATTTACATACATGACCTCATTGTTCAGTTTATACCATCTTAAAGCAAGGTAGGCTAAGGCTAATACTCAGAGCTCGGTTTTACCAATTGACTTTTGTAATCTGGTAGTTTGTGTTAAATATTCGCACACTTTGCTTAGCCTCAGAGAGCCACTGACACTTAATCCACAAGAACAGGGAAACGTCCAGAAGCATAACGTCCATGCGCATCTCTACCCATAGTATTGCATTCTATTCTTATTTTTAGTAATGTTGATCTAGTCATGTTGTTTTGTTGATCTGCTTCTTATCATCCTATGTACGCTGTAGTATATGTTGTGTGTGATTTTTCTAAGCTGCTGGGACCTTGAATTTCTCCTTGGGGATCAATAAAGTATCTATCTATCTATCTATCATAAGTCTACTCATTGCCTTGTCAACAGTGTTGGGAAAGTTCACGTTCTACATGAACTAGTTCAGTTGATAGTTCACAAATTTTAATATGAACTAGCTCAGTTCATAGTTCATAATTATAAAAAATGAACTAAGATCACAGCTCCCAAAAATGAACTATTTCAGTTCTTTTTTCAGTATGTTGCAAACTATGATTTTTCGGCCTCAGGCAGCAATTATTTAGTTTAACACTGAAACTGTGTCATAACTTCATATCCAATTTTTAATTCTTATCTAACCAGGGTTTACATTAACATTGAAGGCAGAGCCTTCCCCATTGTTTTAACACTTGTTTGTTGTTCAGGTTAGCTGAGGACGTGACTGAAGTGCAGATTTTATTTTTCAAAGCCGATGGGCAAGTTTGCACAGAATACTACTATAGATAGTAACTGTAATTAATTATTGATATTTTTTTTTTAGTGGGACAAATTATAGTATAAGAAAGGTATTAAATTGTATGTGTAGAATTTTAGTGCAACTACTTATACTATACTACTATAGTGAGATATTTATTGATTTGAGTCCCTTTAACAATAGACTAAGCTACATTTTCCTGCCCTAAGATTACTGTAGGTTTGGTGGCACTACAAATTTATTATTCACCAAAGTAAATAGTCTAGTACCAGAATGAGGCTATTGTGTGTTTTGATTTTGCTGGTACAGTTGATAAGTAAGTTTATTGAATGTAATTCGTAATTTAAAAAAAAAAAAAAAAACTTTAAATATAGGTATAAGGTAGCATACATTTTGCCAAAGAGGTGTAATATGACCCTGATAACATTCTAACAGGCTTTGGTGACTTTGGTAGCTCTTTACTCATTGGGAGTGAAGTTATTGACATTAGGCCTGGCAAAATCGATTCCTCTTCAGGATTCGGGTTATTCTGAGTCACTCACTCAACTGATCCGGGTTATGCGAGTCACTTGAGTCAGTATTGCTAAATCGACAAGAAGGTTCCACTTAAGATTGCTCATTGAGAGCAATGCCGTCCGTATTTACATATTGTTTGCAGCTCAAAGAAAACTCCTTGTCCTAGTGTACAATGGTTATTACCACTGCTGGATCTACTAATATGTTTATTATTCTAGGCTACTTATGGGATAATAACATAGCCTTACATTATCTAGACTGCTAATAGAAGACAACTAATGATGTTATCTATATTATACCTTAAAGACCCAGCTATTCAGAGAACATCTTCTATCCTAGCACTAAAATGAACTGAAGCACTATCCCCTAGCACTATGCTCCTTAAGGTTTCTGCTATGTAGCTTGATTGTTATCCTCGTTTTGTAAGTCGCTTTGGATAAAAGCGTCTGCTAAATGCATAAATGTAAATGTAAATGTATATAAGCCTATAGCCGGAGTGATTGTGTTTTCCTGAATTTCACCCAGGGGATTAATAGATTATTATTATTAGTTATTATTAATAGTAGTAGTAGTGGTAGTATTATTACGCATAGCTATTATTATTATTATTATTATTATGTCTCAAACGAACTTTAAACAATATGCATTGAAATATCAATGTTGAACAGTAGAGGTCGCTCACATTAAAATTAATAGAAACTGTTCCATACAAGAGATAGGAAAACTAACATCAGTAAAATAGAGTAAACTGTATAATAATTTTAAGGTCATAACAACATCTGTAGGCTACTTGCAGAACATCATGTTATTCCAGAAGTGGAAAAAAATAGCATTTGTTGAGGATTTGCTTTCCTAACATGAGGAGAGACTCGCTCTGGCGCTAACCGGATGACTCAAGATCCAAGTGATCCAACCACGTAACCGTGGTTACGCGAGTTTCCTCATGTGGCCGGTTAATTCTGCTGACCCGAGGATTCAAGAGTCCCCATCTACAATTTGCAATGTTTCGGACTGTCTACTGGACCAAATTCACAATTATTTTAATACATTACATCTATAGGCTAGAACATTGTGTTATTTCAGAAGTGAAAAAATGGCGTTTGTTGTGGA